>CM038214.1:235571971-235699133 GCA_021442155.1 Cymbidium sinense | reverse complement strand
CCTAAATTTAAGCATAAAAAAATAAAATAAAAACCTAAACATAAACCTATAAATAAAAATAAAACCTAAACCTAAACCTAAACCTAAGAAAAACTAAAATAAAAAACCTAAACTAAAATAAATTAACCTAAAATAAATAAACTAAACTAAATAAAAATAAAAATAAGCCTAAATAAAGATAAAAAAATAAAGTAAACTAAAATAAATAATAAATAAACTAAATAAACCTAAACCTACCAGTTTACTTAATTTTAAAAAAACTAAAAAACTAAAAAAAAACCCTAACCTTACCTTAAACCCTAAAACTAACACTAAACCATAAACCCTAAACCCTAAAACCTAAAACCTTAAACCCTAAACCCTAAACCCTAAGCCCTAAACTTAAACATTAACCCTTAAAACCCTAAATCCTAAACCCTAAACCCTAAACCCTAAATCCTAAAAACCTAAACCTAAACTAAATAAAACCTAAAAATAAAATAAATAAAAAACCTAAACCTAAATAAAATGAAAAAATAAAATAAAATAAAAACCTAAACCTAAACTTAAACCTATAAATAAAATTAAATTAAAAATAAAAGTTAAATTAAAATAAAATAAATCAAAACCTACATTAAACTATAAAAAGAAAATAAACCTAAAAAATCCTAAGTAAAATAAAACTAAAGTTAAAATAAAAATAAAATAAACCTAAAATAAAATAAAATAAAAATAAAATAAAAACCTAAACCTAAAAAATAAACTTACAAATAAAACCTAAAAATAAATAAATAATAAATCCTAAATCCTAAACAAAAAAAAAACCTAAAATTATAATAAACTAAATAAAATAAACCAAAACCTAAATAAAAATAAATAAAACCTAAACCTAAAGCTAAAATAAACTAAACCGAAACCTATTTAGTTTATTTAGCATATTTTTTATTTATTTTTGGTTATTTTATTTTTTATTTTTATTTTGGTTGATTTTTTATTTTTATTTAGTTTAGTTTATTTATTTTAGGATTATTTATTTTAGTTTAGGTTTTTATTTTATATATTTTAAGTTTAGTTTAGGTTTATGATTATTGTTTAGTTTAGTTTTATTTTAATTTATTTTTAAGTTTAGGTTTTATTTTTAATTTTAGGTTTAGGGATAAGTTTTTATTTTATTTTTTTAGGTTTACGTTTTAGGTTTTTATTTTTGGTTTTATATTTTAGTTTAGGTTTAGGTTTATTTTTAGTTTAATTTATTTTATTTAGTTTAGTGGATTATAGATTCTTATCCCTAGTGGATCTTCTTTCCACAAATCATATAATCAATTCAAATTTAAACCTTTTCTGCAACATATTTTCTTCTTCTATGCCCTTGACATACACCCCTCATTGTCATGTCCAATACATGTTTTATCCCCAAGTAGATCTCCTCCATGTCCTTGACATGGAATTCTCATCAAATCTTATTTTTTGTTATGCACACCTTTAATACTTCAACCAAAAGCCTAATAATGCATTCATTCAAATTACATCATCTTAACATTATAATCAACATTTTATGATTTGTGATGGTGCAAGCTCAAACTAACTATACAATATCATGCTAATCATATTATAGTTAATTATCACACTATATTATATTATAAGATATGATATTATATTATAATTTGCTATAATATAATATATTTTCTAACATTACACCTCATTAGAATCACTTAAAAGGAACAAATAACAAAATTTTCTCAAAATTTGAATAATGTTCATTTTGGATGTAAAATTGTTATTTTTCTATTAGAAATTGTACAAAATTATAATTTTTGGTTTTGTTTTTTTGCGTGAGCCAAGAATTTGGCCAAATCCATCTCAACCTTCAAATTAACATTTTTGTTTTGACCCATTGTATTATAAAAAAATTAACACATACTAAAATGTATAATAACATTTAGTAACACACCACATTCTTATATATATATACATATATATATATATATATATATATATATATATATATATATATATATATATATATATATATATATATATATATATATGTGAAGTTATATTGTTATGTACATTATATTTTAATAACCTTTCATATAATATATTATCTTACATTACACCTTAAAATGAATCACTTTAAGGAAAATATTTATAAAATTTGGTTGAAAAGTTAACATTTATTTTGGATGCAAAATTCCATTCTTTTGATTAAATGACACACCATAGCACACCCCCAATGATGTTCCCTAAATATTACCTTAAATTTGACCAAATCCATCGCCCTATAAATTAGTATTTTTATGAATTATACCTATACAAACTTTGCTACATCCATACTATGACAAACTAAAATATGCTAAATAACAAGTAGTAATACATAATAGTAAGCTATAATGCATGATGCTACACTATGTCATGGCATCCTATATTATAATACACTATAACATATTATATTATATTGCAAATCACATCACAATGGATTGCTTAAAATAAAAAATCATAAAATTAGTATAAATAAGAAAAAACTATATATTTTAGTCGTATCACTTACATATTTTAAATTGAAATAATATATTATAATGCCATGCTCTACCTATTATGAATTTGGCCAAATTCCACCATTTTAAAGTCTAAATCAACATTTTTATAAATAATGATAGTGTAGGCTTGACTGCATGATTATAAAATACTAAAAGAATTTAAAATGTGCAGAACAATATATTATGATATATGATGTTATATTATGTTACAACATATAATATTTATTTTGAACATAAAATCTTACTTTTAATACAAGAGTGTAGCACACCTTTGGACTACATTATAATTCCCACTTCAAATTTAATAAATTTCATCAACTAATTTACTAAATCAATATTTTATGATTTATATTAATATAAGTAGGTAATAGCATAATATATAAACATTTCTAGACATTCTATAACATCCAAAAACACAACACTACATGCTCAAATATATGATGCTACATTATACATGATATGATTTAGCTTAGGGTTTAGGTTATTCAAATCTCTAATAGTCAAGGAAAGTCTCTTGAAGACATTTTTTTAGCTACCATAACTATGTCGACTACATCATTCTTTAGATCTACTCTTAATGACATATTTATTCTGGTGGTGGGGTGGGTTTAGGTTAGTTTTAGTTTAGGTTTAGTTTAGTTTAGGGTGGTTTAAGGCTTTGGATTTAGGTTTAAGGTTTGGGGATTAGGATTTATAATTATAAGTTTAGGTTTAGAGATGGAGTGGGTGTGGTTTAGGGTTTAGGTTTGTTTAGGTGGTTTAGGGTTTAGTGTAGGATTTAGGTGGTTTAGGGTTTATGGTTGGGGTTTAGTTTAGGGTTTAGGTTTAATGTTTAGGGTTTAGATGGTTTGGGTTTAGGTTTAATTTTTTTTTAACAGAGAACAAATTTAGATTTAACATTTCTTCTTTTGATTTCATCAACCAAGTAGCACCCATGTTTTCTAAGACACCATGACATAGATAAAAATGAGCACCCATAGACAAATCAAAACCCCGGATATGTAACTTCTCTACTATAAAGATAGTTCCATGAGTAGTAGAGATGATGGGTCATTCTTCAGTTTCTCTAGTTCCTATCAGAACCACCCCCGCCTCTCGAGTAGCAGGATCATCCATCATATCCTCGATCTCTTCCTCTGCCACCACCACATCTGTAACCTCCATCGCTCCTCCCACATCCATAACCACCACTGCTCCAACCAACACCTCCATATCCACCAGCACTCTCTGATCCCCACCACCACCGGCGATAATCACATCTCCCCACCCATCGATCTGACTGCCTAATTGATGATGTTCCCCATCAAGGTTCTGCCATTCTTAGAGTTTAGGTTTAGTTTAGGGTTAGTTTAGGTTTAGGGTTTAGTTTGGGGTAGGTTTTGTGGTTAGGGTTAGTTTTTGTGGTTTGGTTTAGGGTTTTAGGGTTTAGGGTTTAGGGTTCAGTGGTTAGGGTTTAGGTTGTGAGTTTAAGATTTAGGGTTTGTGTGGTTTATGGTTTTAGGGTTTAAGGATTTAGTGTTTAGATTTGGGTTATAGTTTAGGGGTTGGGTGGGTTAGGGTTTAAGATTTAGCTAGGTATTTTTTTTAAATTCAAATGGGTAGTTTAGTCATTTTAATTTTAGTTTATTTTTTATTTCTTTGAGTTTATTTTATTTTTATTTTATTTAGTTATATTTTATATTTTTTTTTTTATTTATTTTAGTTTTGGTCTTTTATTTTATTTTTAGTTTTGGTCTTTATTTTTGAGTTTTATTTTATTTTATTTTTTTATGTTTATATTTTATTTTAGGTTTATCTTTAGGTTTTATCTTCATTTAGGTTTAGATTTATTTTATTTATTTTATTTCTTATTTGGGTTTAGGTTTAGTTTAGTTTATTTTTGATTTAGTTTTGGTTTTATTTATTTTAGTTTAGTTTATTTTAGTTTAAGTTAGGTTTATTTTATTTTGTTTATTTTATTTCTTTGGTTTATGTTTCTTAGTTTAGTTTAGGTTTTATTTTTATTTATTTTAGGTTTATTTTAGCATTTTATTTAGTTTTATTTTATATTTTAGGTTTATTATATTCATTTTAGGTTTAGTTTTATTTTATTTAAGTTTTTTATTTTGTTTAGTTTAGGTTTTATTTATTTTATTTTAGTTTAGTTTTATTATTTCATTTTTATTTTAGGTTTAGTTTATGTTTTATTTTATTTTATTTTTCTAATTTTATTTTAGGTTTTATATATTTTATTTTAGGTTTTATTTAGTTTAGATTTAGGTTTTAGCTTTAGGGGGCTTGGGGTTTAGGATTTTGGGGTTGGTGGGTTTTTTAGGTTTTAGGTTTTAGGTTTAAGTTTTAATTTAGGGTTTAGGGTTTAAAGTTTTTTAACAGAATAAATTTAGATTCAACATTTCTTCTTTCAATCATCAACCAAGTAGCACCCCTCGAGACAAGCGATGACATATATAAAAATGTGCACCTATGAGCAAATTAAAAACTTAGATAAGTAGAATCGTCTCTATTGTAAAGACATAATTCCATAAGCAGATGATCAATCGCTTCTTCAATTTCCCTCGCTCATTAAACCAATCCTCCTCTCGAATAGCAAGATCCGCCATCATATCCCTGATCTCTCTTTACACCACCACCGGTAGAACCTCCATCGCTCCTCTACCTCCATAACCACCACTACTCTTCCACCACCTCTATATCCACCATACCATCCCCCCCCCCCACCACCATGATAAATGTGCATGCTTTCACCACTAGACTCAGCTGATGCGATGATGATGATGATCAAAGGTTATGAGTTTAGGTTTGGTGGAGTTTGGGGGTTTAGGTTTATGGAGGGTTTGTTTGGTGGAAGGGTTTAGGGTTTGGGTTTTAGGTTTAGGGTGGAGTGGTTAGGAGTTTAGGTTTAGTTTAGGTTTCGGAAGATTAGGTGGGTCAGTTGTATGTTTAGGCTTAGGGTTAGTTTTAGGGTTTTGGGTTTAGTTTTAGATTTAGGGATTTGATTGTGAATTTGGCTAAGGTAGGTCAAAAAGTTTGAAAAGGGGGTTCTGATTTGGTTTGATTTATATTCATTTGATTTGGATGATTTGAATACCAATTTCATTTATAGTTGTGAATACATGTGATGGAATAAGTGATTTATAAAGAAAATACTTAGCTTTGGGTTGAATTGAAGGGTTTGGCTGAGCTTATGGATGTGATTCATAAGGCTTAGGAAGGTTTTGGATTTGGAATTAATCATGGGTTTCAATCATCTAGAATTAGAGGTGTATTTAGAATTGATTTTGGATTTGAATCATTCAATTGAGTATTGATTTGAGATTTGAGAAAATCAATTGAGTTGGGATTGATTTGTGATTTGATTTGGATTTTTGAAGGAGTATACATGGGCTAGATTTGAGCTATAGGGTAAATTTTGCCTTAAATCCCTAATGCATAGCCTAATCCTATGATAAACCCTTCTAAGTCTCTAGGGTTAGGTTAAGTGTTCATTTAATCACTAGAAGTGTCTCAAGACTAAGTAACTCTTAGTGTCTAGAGGAGTCCTATGTCTAAGATGGGGAAGTTGTGAGCTCACTCCAAAAGTGAGGTCAACAATGACCATGTCAACCCTTTAACCCATATAAACCCAAACTAGCCAAATTGCAACCTAAGCCAAATCCCTTAAAACCAACGATTCATACCAAATCAAAATCAATATTTGAATATGACTTGACCTTCAATTGAGTCAAACCAAACCCAATTGGCCCTCTTGACTCAAGTTGACCAAAATAGACTTAAAAGACCAAATTGTTCAAATCAAAAAATATAAACCAAATTGATTGCAACAAATGGATCATGTTTATTCTAAACTAATTATTGAACTTGACCAATGCTATGATTTGACTTAATTGAACCCAATTGATCTACTTAGCCCAAATTGATCTAAAGGTTTAACTTGGCCTAAATCAAAACTAAATCCAAATTAATTAAAACTAAAGCCTATAATCATCTTCAATTGGTCAACAAAACCCAAACCAATACCCAACCCAAGCCAATTTGGCCAAATTGGTCAAATTAGTCAACTTAACCCATTTGACCCAAATAAATTCAAATGAGCCAAAATCAAATCTAAGCCAAACTAAACCAAACCAATTGAACCAAAATATCCCAAATGATCATATGAACTTGACCCAACCCTTGGTTTGATTCAATTTGACCAATTGGTCAACTTGATCTAACCTAACCCAATTGGACCAAAATGAGTCAAATTAAGCCAAACCTAACTAAATCAACTCCAATTGACTTGAAATTTGGGCTAACCCATTTTTGGTTCATTTCAAATCTGCCCAAATCAATTGCAATGCCAAATAATCATTCTACCCTTGTCATGGCATCACATGAGACAACCGCATGTAAGTGGTCATTTCCATTCTTGGCCACTTGGTAATCTCCCAATGATCTTCTTAGACTAGATCGCCAACTTGACCCAAGTTGGTCATGACCATGGGAGGTGAAATCACCTCACCCTTCCCATTAGAGCCATGATTCCTTCTTGGCAGCTACCTCCACACCTTCAACCAACCATGCCGAGCCAACTCACCTCCTCCCTGCCACCCATGACTCCCTGAGATGGTTGGATTGCCACTAGAAGCCAAACCTGATCCCACCATCCAATCATGATGAAAAGAGGTATACACCCCCTCATTTCAACTCAGACACACACAAAAATCATTCCTCAAGAGTCCTAGCTACCCAAGATGACCCACTAGAGCCATTCCCTAAGCTCCCAAGCTCGTTCCTCGATCAAAAAATACCATTCCCATCCATATTGAAATGGACACTCCCATTTTGACATAACTTCACCATTTCTCCATCAAACTAAAATTAACTTTTCATGAACTTCCCTAGGTATCGTGAGCAAGAGAAAGTCATCTCCCAAGCATCCTGGGACTTGATCAAAGTCAAGCTCAAATCATTGGTTCATGGCCTTCGAGTGAACGAGGAATTTATCAAATTGCCAACAGGCTTCATCTCCACTAGATGAAGCTTTGCAATCATTTGACCCATCATCTTGAGCTCGAAGGTATGCCTCCAAAACCAATCCTGACAAAAAAAGGGTTGGAGGTTTTGAAGAAGACTTGCATCTCGCTGGATCTTGACCGCTGGATCCTCCACCCGATGTCGAAGGTGTGGGATCCTTTGACTTGACCAGCTCCTGCAAGCTTGGATCAAGTGAGTAATGGAGGACATAGTCCATTCTTCTTCACTCGCATGATGTTAGATCACACATCATCCATTTCACATGATTAGAACAGACGATCATGATTAGATCCACTAGATCGATCTGATTTAACCCTATTAAGCTGTGGGATTAATCACAGAGATTGGATAGCAGATGAGAAAGCATGTTCGCCGTCGCCACATAGGCTCTGAGTCGGATAAGTTTTAAGTATCCACCTGCCACGCGGAAAGCAGTCGCACCAGCCATGTGGCACTAACAGGATTAGGCATTAATTAAGTTTAATTAATCATTTTTAATGGCTAAAAGTTATAAAACTCATAAAAAATCATAGAGATATAAAAAATTGCAAATAAATACTCATTTTAAAAGTATTTCAGAGGTTAAAAATGATATAAACTAATTTTGAATAGTAATTAAAGTTTAATTATAAATTAATTAGCTTAATTACTCCTTGACTACTTGAGCAATTAATCCTAAATATTATGGGTTAATTTAATGGGATGACTCCTATGATTTTCATAGGATTTATTGCTCACTTAATTAGAAAATTGACTAATTAAATCTTAACTACTCTTTAAGTTAATTAATGATTAATTAATCCCATGAATAGTGATAAATTGGTTAATTAAGTTTATTAATCATTATTCAACAAGAGTGAACTAAGGAATAGGGTTGGGACCCCTTTCCCTAAGTTCATTTCACCCCTTTTAAAATGAAATTAATTTAGATTTAACTAATTAATTAAATTACTTAATCAAATTGAAATCATAATAACATCCAACTAATTAATTAAATCATGGGGTAGATTTTAGTGTTTAATAACCTAAAGGAGTTTAATGAAATTATGGTTAGTCCGCATGTGTGGAAAAAAAGTAATTAATTAAATTCTTTAATCTAATTAATAATTATCATGAGCCAATTACATTTGGCCCCTTTATTTCAGATCATTGTAAGTTTATTTTCCATGCATATCATGTTGGCTCATAATTATTTAGTTAATTACTTCAATGTGACATAAGTAAGGGTAATTAATTCATCTAATTAAGGGTTAAACTTAAATAACCCATAAAATAAACATAATTACATTTCCTTAACTTAAATAAAACCACTAATGTGGGAATGGGTTTAAAACAACAAGTGATGATTTCTCTTCTCCTCTTTAAATCAAATCTAACACTTAATTAATAAAGAAGCTTTGGTTTGATTTAAATAATTTTATTTAATTAGATTGTCCTTAAGAACTAGTTTGGTTGAATGAATCACATGCTGATATCTAATTGGCATCTTTTCAGTCATGTTAAATTTGGTATGTCATTTGAAATCATGCATCCATCTTTTGAAAATCAAGTAAAATAAAATGGTTTTCTTTATGTAAGCTTGTATGTGTTGATTTAATTTAATATACGCATTGCTATTATCACTATTAAATCCAAATGCATTTTTCAAAAGCTTATAAATGAATAATAATATGTGTTATGATGCTAGTTATAAATACATAAGAAATGCATGTTCTTATAGCTTAAGTGTATGAATGTTGATTTTTCCTCTATTCATGTGTTGATTTATATAAGATTGAATGGTAATGAGTATATAGGACATCCTAGGAACATGTTTTAGGGCCCCAAAGAGGTTAATTGATTACATCACTTCCAGTTTAACAATGGCATGTCATTTGATTTCATTCTTATGTATATGAGTTTCAATTCATATATATAAATGATTCAATCAAAAAATTATACAATCTTTGCATGGTTGTTTTCCCTCATTTATGTATACATCCATGTGTGTCCATGAAAAGCAATTTCTTATGTCCTTTTTGTATAATATTTGGATAAAGTTTTAAATTAATATGTTTAAATAATTAAATCAAATATAATATAAATTCTAAACATACACATACATTCATAATTTAAAGGTGCTAAAATATGTTGCATGTATAAATACACTTAAGATTAAATCATATGCATGCTACATGTGATGGAAAGGAATGATTTAATATATGTCATATGGTAGTAATTCAGTTAAATTATTCTTAAGATGCCTTTCATTTTTGAATAGTATTATTTAAAGTGAACTTAAAGTTAGGATTAATTAAATCATTTAATAAGTCATTCACTAAAAAAAGAACTAAATAAAATTAATATACTTTAGAAAGTGACTTAAGGTAGGGATGAAAAAGGGTAATAATTTTCTTTTCTTCATAACACTTAGTTGCTAAGTGTAATCAAATGAAACAAAAGAAAACACAAATTAAAATTCTCAAATCAATTAAACTACTTCAAGTGAAATAAATTCATGTTAAATTGAATCTTCAACACTTAGAAAATACAACAGAATGCCTAACAAGACTTACCTAAGCCTTAATAAACATATTAGAATTAATTCACAACTTCTAGCTCTAAGTTGGGATGGTGTATGATGTGATGTATGTTTTGTTTTATGAGGTATTATTTTAGATTGGTTGTTGGTGTGCTTTAGACTATATGATAGGCCAATATTAACCTAATCATGTTTCTACAGGGATATACTTAAGGGATGCTTAAAATTAAATGTGAATGCTCTTTTGTTGCTTAAATCCTTAAGCATAATCCAAGTTAGGATAGGTGGGCTTAGTTACCCATGTGTGCATTGCTAAGTCTAAATTATAAATACAACTGCTTGGGATTAAATGTATATTTAGCTAACCTCTATTTTGCAAGTGTAGTGTGATTTTTTCCCACATAAATGTAAGTTTTGCAATAGGAATTAGGATTAGTGCTATGGGGGATTTGGATGAGCAGTGGCTAGGAGGCTTTGTCCTGGGGTGTCTTGTGATGGCTTTGAAGCAACCACCTTCTAAATCAACGAAGGAAGCAAATAAAAAATGGAGATATAAAGAAAGTAGACCTCCATAGCATTTAATACAATTATAATTATTCATCTTTTCTCTCTTTGTTGTAATAAGACGCATCATCATCCTTTTATTCTTTTAGAATAGTTTATATAATTGTTTGATGTTTTGTTTACATTTCACATTAGATGGCATGCTTTTCATAGTTTCTTAAATGATTGATGCTTTAATGTGTGGCTTGGATAAGATTATTCTTAGGATAAAAATAACTTTTCTACCCAACTAATCACTCATAACTAAATTTTAAACAACTAATAGCCTCATCATAAAGCCTACATAAATAAGATAATTAAAAGATTTAGCAACCCCTCGGCTGTGTGGTTGTATGTTTCACATCATGCATGCATATTCTTTCTTTCTTGAATAAGAAGGAGCTCCATCGTTGCACGATAAAGAAATGCTTGACCTGTGAGGGCACCCCTTGTGGTGGAGAACACATTCTTCTAGCTGATTTGACCCATAACATATTACAACATCCATCTAAGAAAATTAAATCATAAAGCCTCTGCCAAAATGATGTGTCTAAAATGAAATAAAATTTGAAAAGATTTTGCATCAATAGATTAAGTCATACGCGCATACCACTCATGCTTTTGTCTCTTAGGGAGAGTATTTAGGACTTTAGTTTCTTTCTAATTAAATAACTACCCTAGCTATCTTGCAATTCATAAGACTGAACTACATGGTTCAAATCATATGAGGAGTTAGCGGCCACTGATGCTTATAAATCTAAGGAGACAAATTATTCTCTCTTGTGGAGGTAAACCCTTTTGTCCACCTATCACATAAATTTAGTCTAAACTCCCTAGATTTAGGATTTGAGGTTGCTATTTCATAGCATAAATTCTTACCTCTTAAGCATTCCCACAACCTTGCGTTGGTTGAGTATAAGCCCTAGTTATCTAATTAAATTTCAACTCAAAACATATAAATCTCATCAACTTCAAAATTATAAAGCCCAACCATAGGATAAATTGGAATGTTCACTAGGCTTCTTAGTATCATGAGCATTTCCTACTTATTCCATTTGGATTCCAAAAATAAGTCTTCTTCTTGAGCTTTCCCAATTGATTTTCCAAATACAACCAATCTTTTGATAGTATAACCTTGAAATCTTTGGAGATGCTAATTGTCTACTTTAATCGAGTATTCTTATGAAATTTCATTTCTTAAGATGTAATTAACTATGGAGGCTTGCCTCCATATGGATCTTAAGAACTTGGTTTAATATAAATCATGTTGTATTCATCCATGTAAAGAAGGGGAAAAATCTCTATATTCAAGACCCATCATGCCTTGAGTCTTATTATGTAATTAGGTCCATTGTAGAATGATGCGTCTATCTTTCGAGACAGTACATCATACCTTAATGTTATATCCGATCACTTCAAGAAGTACCACACCTACGATCTGTGTGGTGTCCCCCTTCATACATTCAAAAATAAACACCACAAGTCCCTCTCTCCTTGTTCATACAATCCTCTCAACATCATCCTTTTTTTTGGAGTTTGGAGATGTTGATCCTCAAGTAGGCAAGGGTTCTTTGACTCATAATGTTAATTGATACACCAGGGTCAACCAAAACTCTGGATAGTTTGTATCTACCAACATCCATTGTAATGTAAAGAGGCGATTGTGCTCGATCATCCTTGGGAGTAAGTCTATTTCATTGAATGTAACTCCTAAGATGTCCTTCGAGTGGCATGGCTGTTCTTTAGTAGCGATTAGCTGAGCTAAGCATATCTCTAGATCAAGTAAGGCCTTGATTAGAGATTTCCTCATCTCTTTGGACAAGACAAGGGCATCGTATATACGTAACTTAGCTAGAAGCTTTCTAAGGTGAGCTAAGACATTGTAATCAAATAAAACTTAAACATTAAACCAAAAAAAGAAAACATAAACCTAAAATAAAAATAAAATAAACTTAAACCTAAACTAAAATAAACTAAATTAAAATAAATATAACCTAAACCAAAACCTAAAATAAACTAAACATAAACCCTAAACTAAGAATAAATTAAAAATAAACCTAAACCTAAAATAAAAAATAAAACCTAAAATAAAAATGTAAAACCTAAACCTAAAATAATAAAATAAAAACCTAAACCTAACAATAAAAAATAAAATCTAAACCAAAAAAGTAAAATAAAAATAAAACTCAACTAAAAAATAAGCCTAAACCTAAACCTAAAAAATAAACTAAAATAAATAAGCCAAAAATAAATCAACTAAACTAAATAAAAAAAATAAACATAAATAAAAACTTGAATTTATTCTCTATTAAAAAAAACCAAAACCCTAAACCATAAATCCTAAAAATCCTAAACCCTAAACCCTAAAACCCTAAGCTAAATCCTAAACTAAAACCTAAAATAAACCCTAAACCATAAACCCTAAACAATAATTCCTAAACCTTAAACCGTAAAATAAAAAAACCCTAAACTAACTCTAAACCCTAAACCTAAACTCGTAAAACCTAAAAACCTAAAAAAACCTAAACATAGACTAAATAAAACATAAAAAAATATAATAAATAAAAAAATCTGCCAAAATAAATTAAAAATAAAATAAAATGAAAACATAAACTAAAATCTAAACCTAACCTAAACCTAAAAATAAAATAATATAAAAAATAAAAGTAAACTAAAATAAAATAAATCCTAAACTAAACTAAAAAACATAAATAAAATAAAATTAATCTAGAATAAAAATAAAATATAATAAACTAAATAAAAACCTAAACCTAAATAATAAACTTAAAACTAAAACCTTAAAATAAATAAAAAATAAAACATAAACCCTAAAATAAAAAAAAAACCTAAACTTAAACTAAAAATAAAATAAGCTTAAACATAAACTAAAATAAACTAAATTAAAATAAATAAACATAAACAAACCAAAATAAACTATACCTAAACCTAAACCTAAACTTAATAAAATAAAATAAACTAAAATAAAGCTAAACCTAAACTAAAAAATAAAACCAAAAAATAATCCTAAAATAAAATCTAAAACAAAACCTAAAATAATAAAATAAAACCTAACTAACCTAAAAAAAAATTCAAACATAGAAAATAAATTATAAATAAAACTAATCTAAAAAATAAATTGAAATTTAAACTAAAATAAACTAAAATAAACTAAAAATTAAAATAAATAAACTAAACTAAATAAAAAATAAAAATAAACCTAAATATAAAGATAAAATAAAATAAACTAAAATAAATAAAAAATAAACTAAATAAATAAAAAATAAGCTAAATAAATCTATACCTATTAGTTTACTTTTTTTTTTGAAAAAAAACCCTAACCCTAAACCCTAAACCCTAAACCCTAAACCCTAAACCCTAAACCCTAAACCCTAAACCCTAAATCCTACAACCCTAAATCATAAACCCTAAACCACAAACCCTAAACCCTAAACCTTAAACCCTAAATACCATGCCCTAAACCTTAAACCCTAAAAACCTAAAAAAACTAAATAATAAAACCTAAAAATAAAATAAATAAAACCTAAACCTATATATAATAATAAAATAAAATAAAATAAAACCTAAACTAAAACCTAAACCTAAACCTAAAAAAAAATAAAATAAATAAAATTAAAATAAACTAAAATAAAATAAATAAAACCTAAACTAAACTAAAAAAATAAAATAAACCTAAAAACAAAATAAATTAAATAAAAAACCTAAATAAATAAAAAAAATAAAATAAACCTAAAATAAAATAAAATAAAACTATAAAACCTAAACCTAAAAAAAAAATAAACTAAAATAAATATAAAATAAAATGTAAACATAAACTAAAAAACCTAAACCTAAAAATAAAAAAAATAAAATAAACCTAAACCTAAACAAAAATAAACTAAACTAAAATAAATAAAAAATAAATAAAAAAACTAAAATAAACCTAAACTAAAATATACTAAACTAAAAATAAAATAAACCTAAATTAAAAAAAAAATAAAATAAAAACCTAAAAATAAACCTAAAAAAAATAAATAAAAATCTAAACCTAAACTAAAATAAAAATAAACCTAAACTAAAAATAAAATAAAAATAAAACTAAACTAAAAAATAAACTAAACTAAATAAACCTAAAAAAAACTAAATAAAAAAACCTAAACTAAAATAAATAAACTAAATAAATAAACTAAACTAAAAAATAAAAAATAAACTAAAATAAAATAAAAATAAACCCTAAACCTAACTAAATAAAAACCCTAAACCCTAAACCAAATAAACCCTAAACCTAAACCTAAACCCTAAAATAAAAAAATAAACTAAAACCAATAACTAAATAAACCTAAAAAACTAAAAACTAAAATAAAAATAAATAATAAAAAAAAAATAAATAAAATAAACCTAAATAAAAAAAAAAATAAAATAAACAAACTAAATAAAACCTAAAATAAAATAAAATAAAAAATAATAAAATAAAAAAAAATAAATAAAACCTAAAAAAATAAACTAAAAAAAACTTAACCCTAAAATAGTTAAAATAAAATAAACCTAAACCTAAACTAAAATATACTAAAATAAAATAAATAAAACCTATACCTAAAATAAAGAAAACCTAAACCATAAACTAAATTGAATAAAATAAACTAAAAATAAACCTAAACCTAAACTAAAAAATAAAACATAAAACTAAAACCTAAACATATGAAAATAAAATAAAAACCTAAACCTAATCTTAAAAATAAAAAAATAATCCTAAACCTAAAAAAGAAAATGAAAATATAACTAAACTAAAAAATAAACATAAACCTAAACCAAAAACTAAAATAAAAAACCTAAACTAAAATAAATAAACCTAAAATAATTAAACTAAACTTAATAAAAATAAAAAATAAACCTAAATAAGAATACAAAAAATAAAATAAACTAAAATATATGAAATATAAACTAAATAAATCTAAACCTACTACTTTTCCTAATTAAAAAAATAAACCTTGAACCCTAAACCTACAACGCTAAACCCTAAACACTAAACCCTAAAACCCTAAACCATAAAACCTAAACATTAAACACTAAACCCCAAACCTAAAACCCTAAACCCTAAACCATAAAACCTAAACCCTCAAAGCCTAAAAACCTAAACTTAAACTAAATAAAACCTATAAATAATATTATTAAAAAACCTAAACAAAAATAAAATAAAATAAAATAAAATTCTTAACTAAAACCTAAACCTAAACCTAAATCTAAAGCTAAAATTAATAATTTAAAACTAGACTAAAATAAAACTAATAAAAAATCAGAAAACTAAAACTATAAACTAAAAAAAAAAACCTAAATAAAATAAAAATAAAATAAAATAAAAAACTAAATAAAACTAAACCTAAAAAAATAAACCTAAAAATAAAAAAATAAAATAAACTAAAACTTGAAAAAAAACCTTAAAAAAACAAAAAATAATATAAACATAAATTAAACTAAAATAAACTAAATTGAAATAAATAAAACTCAACCTAAACTTAAAATAAACTAAACCTAAAAATAAAAATAAAAAACCTAAATCTAAAAAATAAAATAAAATTAAACTCAATTAAAAAAATAAACCTAAACCCAAAAAATAAATAAAATAAAAAAAACCAAAAAATTAAAATAAATAAACTTAAAATAAATAAATTATACTAAATAAAAAAATAAAAAAATAAATAAAATAAAAAAAACTAAAATAAAAAAAATTAAATAAACTTAAACCTAGGTTTACTTAATTTAAAAGAATAATTAAAATAAATAGTATAAATAAACCTAAACCTAAACTAAAATAAACTAAACTAAAAAAAATAAAACTTAAACCTAAACCTAAACTAAGTAAAATAAAATAAACTAAAATAAACAAAACCTAAAAATAAACTAAACTAAAATAAATAAAACCAAAACCTAAACCTAAAATAAACTAAACTGAATCCAAAACATAAACCCTAAATAAAATAAAATAACCTAAAACAAACCTAAACCTAAACTAAAAAATAAAACCTAAAAATAAACCTAAAATAACAACCTAAAACCTAAACCTAAAAAAAAAAAAAAAAAAGAAAATAAAAAACCTAAACCTAAACCTAAACTAAAAAATAAACATAAATATAAACCTAAACATAAAAAAAAATAAACTTAAAAACCTAAAAAAATAAACTAAATTAAATAAAAAATAATAAAATAAACTAAATAAAAGAAAAAATAAAATAAACTAAAATAAATAAAAAAATAAACTAAATTAACCTAAACCTACTAGTTTACTTAATTTAAAAATAAACCATAACTAAAACTTGAACCTTAAACCTAAAACCTAAACCATAAACCCAAAAAAAAAACCCTAACCCTAAACTCTATACCCTAAACCATAAACCAAAAACCTAGAACCCTAAATAAAACCCAAAAAAAAACCTAAAATTAAAACCAAACCTAAACCCTAAAACTCCTAACCTAAACCCTAAAAAAATACTAAACCACTAAAATATAAACTAAATAACCCTAAACCTAAACTAAACCCTAAACCTAAAACCTAAACTAAAACTAAAACCTAAATTAAACCTTAAACACTAAACCTAAATAAAATAAAGCCTAAACCCTAAACTAACCTAAACCAAACCTAAACTAATAAAACCAACAATAAAACCTAAACTATAAACCCTAAACCCTAAAACCTAATTAACCTCAACCCTAAACCCTAATCTAATCCTAAACCCTAAAATAAACCCTAATAACTAAACACTAATCTAAACCATAAATTAAACCCTAAAATAAATCCTAAATCCTAATTAACTAAAATATAAACCCTAAATTTAAAACACTAAACCTAAACTCACTAAATCCTAGCTAACAAAAAAAACCCTATTTATAACCCTAAACCCTAAAAACCCAAAACCCTAAACCCTAACCTAAACTCTAAACCCTAAAAGCATAAAGCCTAAAATCCTAAGCCCTAAACCTTAAACACTAAACCCTAACCCCAAACCCTAAACCCTAAGCTACAAACACTAAAACTAAACCTAAAGTAACTAAATAAATTTAAAAATAAACCTAAACCCTAAAACCTAAAAAACATAAACCTAAACCCAAAGAAGACAAAACCTGATGAATATCAAAACCGTGCTCCTAGATCTAGATGGAGGTGAAGGTATACAAATTATCAAGTGGTGGTGGGGATCTGGAGGTGTTGGATATGGAGGTGGTGGTCGAGTAGTGTGGTAATGGGAGGCGGAGGAGCGATGGAGGTTACTACCATGGTGGTGGCGAGAGGGGATCGTGATATGATGGTGGATCCCACTACTCGAGAGGCCAGGGTGGTTCTGTTGGGAACAAGAGAAATTGAAGAATGATCGATCCTATCTACTAATGGAAATTTATCTTTATAGTAGAGATAGTTCTAGCAATCTAGGGTTTTCAATTTATCATGCTATTATTTTTTATCTTTGTATGTAGAAAACTTGCTACTTGGTTAATGAAATCAAAAAAAAAAAATTATTGAATCTGAATTTATTTTCTATTAAAACAACTGTAAACCCTAAGCCCTAAACTAAAAATTAAACCCTAAACCTAAAACATAAACCCTAAACCCTAAACCTTAAACCCTAAACCCTAAAAACCCTAAACCATAAAAACTAAACCTTAAACCCTTAACCCTTAACCTTAAATCATAAACCCTAAACTCTAAACCCTAAACTTTAAACCCTAATACCTAAACCCTAAACCTTAAACCCTAAAACCCTAAATCTTAAACATTAAACCCTAAACCCTAAGACCATAAACCCTAAACCGTAAAACTTATAACCTACAACCCTAATCCCTAAACCCTAAACCTCAAACCCTAAATCCTAAACCCTAATCCTAAACTAACCATAAACCTTAACCCTAAACCCTAAGCCATAAACCTTGCATAAAGATATCATTAGGAGTAGATCTAAAGAATGACCCCTAATCTATTATGGTAATAAAGAAAATGTCTTCAACACTTTCCTTTGACTATTAGAGATTTTAATACCCTAAACCCTAACCCTAAATCATATTATAATACCATATATTATAGTATAATTTAGCATCATATATTTGAGCATGTAGTGATATATTTTTGGATGTTATAAGATGTTTTGAAATGTTTTAGTATATTATGGTATTATGCTCTATAGTCTATATTAATATAAATCATAAAAATATTAATTTAATAAATCAAATGATGAAATTATTTAAATTTGATGTGGGTATTAGGTTGAAGTACCAAAGGTGTGCTACACCACTTGTAATCTAAAAGGTAAGATTTTATGTTCAAATTAAATATTATATGTTGAGTATAGTATATCATATATCATAATATATTATTTTGTGCATTTTAAATTATTTAGTATTTTACAATCATGTGCTACACTAGCATTATTTATAAAAATGTTGATTTAGACTTTAAAATGGTGGAATTTGGCCAAATTCATAATAGAGCAAGTAATCATAATATATTATTTTTAATTTAAAATATATAAGTGATACGACTAAAATATATAGTTTTTTTATTGTTTAGACAAATTTTATGATTTTTTATCTTACCCAATCCCTTGTGATGTGATATGAAATATAATATATTATAATATGTTATAGTGTATTATAATATAGGATTCCATAACATAGTGTAGCATCATGCATTATAGTATACTATTTTGTATTACTACTTGTTGTTTAGCATAATTTAGTTTGTTATAGTATGATGTAATAGAGTTTGTACTAGTATAATTCATAAAAAATAATTGATTTATAGGATGAGATGATGGGATTTATAAATTTAAGGTAAGCTTTAAGGAACATCATTGCTATGGTGTGTCATTTAATCAAAAAAAATGAATTTTGCATCTAAAATAAATGTTCATTTTAACTAATTTTATAAATTTTTGCTTAAAGTGATTCATTTTAAGGTGTAATGTAAGACAATATATTATATGAAAGCATAAAATATAATGTACATACAATATAACTTCACATATATATGAATGTGGTGGTGTGTTACTAAATGTTATTGTACATTTTAGTATGTTTTAGTTTTGTTATAATACATTGGGTCAAAACTCACAAAAATGTTAATTTGAAGGTTGAGATGGAAGAATTTGACCTAATTCACTACACACACTAAGAAGCAACACCAAAATTATGCTATTTTGTACCATTTCTAATAGAAAAATAATAATTTTACATCCAAAATGAACATTATTCATATTTTAAGAAAATTTTATTATTTGTTCCTTTTAAGTGATTCTAATGAGGTGTACTATTAGACAATATATTATATTATAGCAAATTAGAATATGACATCATATATTATAATATAATATATTGTGTTAATTAACACTATAATATATTTAGAATGATATTGTATAGTTAGTTTGAGCTTGAACCATCACAAATCATACAATGTTGATTAAAAATATTAAGATGATGTAATTTGAATGAATACATTGGTTTTGGTTGAAGTAAACGTGCATAAGAGAAGAAATATGATTTGATGGGAATTCCATGTCAAAGGATGGAGGAGATCAGGGAATCGCACATGCATATAAACATGACATGTGAGGGGTCTATATCGAGGAATAGAATAAAAATAAATAAAGTTTGAATTTGATTTGATTATATTATTTGTAGAAAAAATATTCATTGGAGATAAGAATCTATAATCCATCGTGGATTAATATTAAATCAACTTTAATTTAGTTTATTTTAATTGATGTGGAGGCACATCTACTAGAGATATGGGCTCAAGTTCGCTAGGGATTTGGTATATGAACCTTCCACTAGGGAAGCAGGTTCGGGCCATCCGTTGGGGATTGGGATTTGAGTTTGATTTCTTATATTTGTTTGAGGATGTAACTATTTGGAATAAGAGTTTGGTTGGATTTGTTTAATTTAAACTCACTAGAGTTGGTTTTAATTTGGCTCCATTAGGGAGCTTTTTTAAATTTGAATTATTTGCTTGACTTGTTTATATAGGATTTGGGGCTCCACTAGAGAGAAGGGTATGATTTAACTCCATTGGGGAAAATCATGTTGGATTTAATTTAATCTAAGTTATTGTATGGTCTCTATTGGTGTGCAATGGACCCACTCAGAAGGGGCTATATCAACGCCTACTCTAGTTTACAAAAAGGGATAAATATCGATCATGGATAAAGCTTGCAAACCTAAGGGGTTTCCTTTCGATGTTCAATGACTATGTTAGGAAGAAGTCATAGTAGACTTACATCTTCCAAAACAAGGAGCAACCACTAGGGTGACCTTTTGGATGCACAATAAATCAAACCTGACCTAAGGTGACTACTGAGTGAATGCCACTGGGGACTTATTTCAACTCAAAAGTAGTCAAGATTAATTTTATCTTAATTTCATGTGATTTAATATGGTTTGTTTGGTTTAGTTTGATTTTCACATATATCTGGGATGTGAGCTCAATCAAATTTGATAGATTTAATTTATGGACCATGTCGGTGTGCGATGGACCCATTGAGAAGGGGCTATATCAGACTTGTCCTATCTCAAATTTAAAAATCCAAAGGGATAGCCTACTGGCCATGGGGTAGAGCAATCCAACTTAAGGGGTTACCTTTTGGTGTGCAATGGCTGTGTTAGGAAGAAGGCATAGCAAACTGACATCTTCTAAAGCAGGAAACAACTGCTGGGGTGATTTATTGGTGGCCCAACAAATAGAGCCCAACGTAGTGGTGACTACTGAGTGAATGCCACTCGAGACATATATCAACTCAAGAGTAGTCGAGTATTATAGATAGTTTTACTAACACTGCCCTAAAGATAGGATGCCTATTTGGGAAAAGGTACCACTAGTGGTGTCCTCCTAATCCACAAGTGAATATATATTTTGTTCATATGTTTGTATGGACCCTGTTAGTGTGTGAGGGACCACACTGAGAAGGGGCTATGTCCTTAACTATCTCATTTACTAGGACCATTGAAGAATCACACATCACAAGATGAATTCTCCAACCATATGAATGGTTTCTAGAAAAGGGGAACTGTCCAATCCGATATTAGTAGGGGTAGTGTCTAAATGGTGTCACAAAATACATGATCTAAATATAGTGCTCGCACGGGGGTGCTGCTAGGGGCGTTATCCTGAGCCTTGGAAAAGAAAGCCTATAGGTGTATGGTGGCCAACTCAAAGAGAAAGCATAGCAGACTTACATCTACCATGAGTGGTGTATCCTAAGGTGCGAGAACCAACCAACCTAAAGAATATTAAATATAATGTACATAATAATGTAACTTCACATATATATGAATGTGGTGGTGTGTTAATAAATTTTATTGTACATTTTAGTATGTTTTGCTTTTATTATAATATATTGGGTCAAAACTCAAAAAAATGTTAATTTGAAGGTTGAGATGGAAGAATTTGGCCAAATTCATTGCACACACCAAGAAGCAACACCAAAATTATGCTATTTTGTACCATTTCTATTAGAAAAATAACAATTTTACATCCAAAATGAACATTATTCATATTTTGAGAAAATTTTTTATTTGTTCCTTTTAAGTGATTCTAATGAGGTATAATGTTAGAAAATATATTATATTATAGAAAATTATAATATAACATCATATATTATAAAATAATATAGAGTGTTAATTCACACTATAATATGTTTAGCATGATATTGTATAATTAGTTTGAGCTTGCACCATCACGAATCAGAAAATGTTGATTACAATCTTAAGATGATGTAATCTAAATGAATACATTGTTAGGCTTTTGGTTGAAGTATTAAAGATGGGCATAAGAAAAGAAATAAGATTTGATAAGAATTCCATGTCAACGACATGGAGGGAGATCTGCTAGGGGATCACACATGCATTGGACATGACATGTGAGGTGTCTATGTCGAGGGAATAGAAGAAGAAAATCTATTGGGAATAAGGTTTGAATTTGATTTGATTATATGATTTATGGAAAGTAGATCCATTGGAGATAAGAATCTATAATTCACTAGGGATAAAATCAAATCGACTTTAATTTTTTTATTTTAATTGATGTGGAGGCACATCTGCTAGAGATATCGGCTCGAGTACGCTGGGGATCGGGTATGTGAACCTTCCACTAGGGAAACAGGTTCAGGCTATCCACTGGGGATTAGGATTTGTGTTTCATTTCATAGATTTTTTTGGGGATGAATCCACTAGGGATAATAGTTTGGTTGGATTTCTTCTATTTAGACTCTAATGTAGGAGTTGGTTTAATTTGGCTCCACTGGAAAGATTGGTTTTGAATTTGATTTGTTTCTTTGACTTGTTTATATATGATTTGGGGCTCCATGGGGAGAAGGTGTTATTTAACTCCATTGAGAAAAATTAGATTAGGTTTAATTTAATCTAAGTTAATGTATGGCCCCTGTCGTGAGCGATGGACCCACTGAGAAGGGGATATATCAGGCTTGACCTACCTCAGGTTTACAAATCCAAGGGATAGTCTACCACATGTAGTGAGCTAGCCAAAGGGTTGCTGTGTAATGGTTGTAGGAAGAAGGCATAACATCCTACATCTTCCAAACAAGGAACAACCACTGGTGACTGTTGGATGCTCAACAAATCAAACCTAACCTAGCGACTAAGTGAATTCCACTGGGACTTATGTCACCAAAAGTAGTAGATTCATTTTATCTTAATTTCATGTGATTTTATATGGATTGTTTGCTTAGTTTGGTTTCGAATTAAGGGCATATCCGCTAGGGATGTGAGCTCGATCAAATTTGTTAGATTTAATTTATGGACCATGTCGATGTGCGATGGACACACTAAGAAGGGGCTATATCAGACTTATCCTTTCTTAGATTTACAAATCCAAAGGGATAGTCTACTAGTCGTGAGGTAGAGCTAGCCAACCTAAGGGGTTTCCTTTCGATGTGTGAGGGTTGTCCTAAGAAGTAGGCGTAGTAGACTTACATCTTTTAAAGCAAGGAATAAACGCTGGGGTGACCTATTGGTCACATAATAAATAGAACCCGACTTAAGGGTTACTACTGAGTGAATGCCGCTAGGGACTTATATCAACTCAAGAGTAGTCAGATAATTCCTACAGGGAGTTTTACTGACACTACCCTAAAGATAGGATGCCTGCTTGGGAAAAGGTACCGCTAAGGGTGTCTTCCTAATCCACAAGTGAATATATATTTTGTTTATATGTTTGCATAGACCGCGGTGTGTGAGGGACCACACTGAGAAGGGGCTATGTTGGCCTTCACCTATCTCATTTACTATACAAGGAGAATATGCACAAGATGGATTCTCCAACCACATGGGTGGTTAATAGAAAGAGAACTATTTAATCAATAGTAACCTAGGTAGTGTCTAAATGGGGTTGCAAAGGCGTGATCCAAATATAGTCTCACAAGGGAGGTGCTACTAGGGCATTATCTTGAGCCATGGAAAGAAAGCCTATGAATGTATGGTGGCCAACTCAAGGAGAAAGCATAGCACTTACATTTGCCATGAGCGGTATCCTAAGGTGTGAGAACAAACCAACCTAAGGTGTATTTATTAGCATGAGTGGTTTATCCATCACATAGTGAGAACCAACTAACCTAAGGTGCTTATCGGTGTGCAATGATCAATCTAGAAATATTTCCATGTAGGCTTACGACTTTCTAAGTAGAACTGATCATCGGGATAATCTGTCATCAGCAGGGCATATATTATCTGACCTAGAGCGACTACTAAGAGGGGAGCCTTGAGGAAGGACTAGACCCAGATTTGAAGCAGTCATGAGGGAAGGAGCCACTAGGGGACTTATCCTAAACCTCAAATATACTCAACCTTATCAGTGCACAAAGGCTAATCCAAGAAGAAAGCGTAGTAGACTCACATCCTCTTAAACAAAGCTTACATGAGGTAGCTTATCAGTGACATAGTAATGCCTACCAAACTAACAAGATGCTCATCAATATGAAGTGGCCAAGTAAGAAAGAAATCCAAAGAAGACTTACATTCTAAAAGCAAGAAGTCCACTAGGGTGACAAACTAGCAAGGTAGCGCGTCAGCCTGACCTAGAGCAGCTACTAAGTGAGTACCACTGGGGCATTATCTCAACTCAGAGTAGCCCGAGATAAAAGATATGTATTTATTTTATATGTTAGTGTGTATTTTATGTTTATGTTATGTCGATGAAGGATAGGATGTTGCTCGGGTTTGCTACACATACCCTAAACACATCATAGTGGATTATCAAACAAGAATACTTTCAACATGGAAGAGATTGAATTAGAAATGGAATTTTCATTGATGATAATTAATTATTTATTTAAGTATAGCCCATTGATTAGAAGCATTGGGCGCTCTCTCTTATGATTAATAAGCTGATAAGATCCTACTTGGTAGGCTTTCTCTATAGCAAAGTGCCTTCCTAAGTGGGTTCAAACTTACCTCCCATGGTACAACGGGCAACAATCTGTCTCCTTAGAACTAAAATAAGCTCTCTTACTTGAAAAGCTCTAGGACAAACCAACTTCTTATGAGCTTGAATCATTTCAACTTTGTAAAACTTGAGATTTTGGCAACAATCTATCTCCTTAGAAATAAAATAAGCTCTCTTACTTGAAAGCTCTAGGACCAATATAGTATCCTAGTCTCTTGATCTTGGCTTTCATCTTGACTGATTGGTTTCACATAATCCTGAGTGTACCTCAGTCATGATCTTAAGGGCTTCATGCTTGTCTAAATAACATAACCACATATGATCAAAAGAGTACAAGACACCATCCACAAGAGCATGGAAAGTGCTTTGCTTCATCGATGGGCTTGGGACTTCTCTTGAGGTAGTTTACCTTTATTTAGGTAATCCATGAATGGTTGTCTCCAATCTAACTCCTCATCTGACTTGGTAATGGCAACCTTTTTTTCAAGAGAGTTCTTTTTGATGATTTCAATATCAATAAGGAATAAGACTTGTCTAATTTGAACTTTTATTGATATGAACTTATCCTCCGGACATGCCAACTCCTTGGCAAACTTGGCTAAAGCATACACTATGATGTTCTCTTCTTGAGGAATCTTAGTAATGGTAACCTCTGGAATTTGGGCCTACAACTCCATGGTGTTCTTATGGTTGTCATGGAGCTTAGGCTTTATAACATTATAAGACCCAGCAATTTGGTTGATAACTAGCTAAGAATTCTCAAAGATGTTGATGTTATGGATGCTTAGAGTAATGGCTTGCTCCAGACTAGCAATCTGAGCCTATATTTGACTTCGTTATTGGTACAAAGATTGAACAGATGATATGAGAATCTCATCACATCACAGTCCAGAGTTAAGAGAACTAGTCCTACCACTACCTTTTTTAGAATAGTTGATTGTGATTCTTTTCCTCTTTGAGAGAATCCATGCCCCGTGGTGAATGCTAGATATCCCCTAAGTTCATGATTTATTCATCGAGGAGATCATCATTAAGTAGAGAATCAATAAGAAGTGGGTGTGCTACTAAAAAATCTACTAGTGCTTGTCCTTTCATTACACGGAGGGGTACAAAGGTAATGTCAATCTACTAGAGGATCATGGATCATAGTCCCAACCGTCCGGATAGCATCGACAGTGTAATGAGATATTATAGTGGATTGATCCTACAGATTAAGTTCACCTTATGAGGAAGCTAAGATTAAATATAGGCAATGCTTCTTAATTAGTGGATAATTATCAACAAGGATTAGATGATATAAGATAGTAGTGTGTTTTCCTTCCATTCATCATTAGCTTAGGCCAACAAAGCACCAATGGAGTCATCTAACATAGTGTAAAGTATGAGTAGCTTGCATACGATAAGGGCTGCTTGAACCAACAACATCATCAAGTAATGCTTAATGTCTTTGAAGGCATGCTCACACTTGTCATCCCACTTGAACTTGGGTTCTTTTGATAAGTTGAGAATGGTCGACATCTTCGATATGTTAGATATAAAGCATCTTAGATACTCCAATCGACCTTGGAATGATCTGAGTTGAGTTAAACTTATATGGGGTGGCATTTCTAATATAGCCTTGATCTTCTCCAGATCGATTTAGATTCCCTACTGTCGGACAACAAACCCAAGGAATTTCTTTGAAGCTATTCCGAATGCACATTTAAAGGGATTCATTTTGAGGTTAAATTGCCTTAACTATTCAAAAACTACTCTCAAGTCAAAGAGATGGTCATCCTTTTCTCTACTTTTGACCACAAGATTATCGACATAGTACTTGACTTGATGATGAATGAGTTCATCAAAGATTCAAGTCATAGCCCATTGGTATGTAGTACCAACATTTTTAAGGCTAAAATGCATGACCTTATAGCAATAGATTTCACGTTCTAAATGTAGTGTTTCTTTCATCTTGTGCCATCATTATTTGATTATATCCGATGAGCCATTCATGAAAGAGAAGACTACATGAGATGAGGCAATGTCCACTATCAACTCTAGGATTGATAGTGGAAATTCATCTTTTGGACATGCCTTATTTAAATCCCTAAAATCAAAGCATATGTGAATTTGGCCAATTTGTTTTTAAATGGGATGATGCTGGCTAACCAGGTAGGGTATTATTCTTCCCAGATGAAGCCAACATCGATCAGTTTCTTGACTTCATAAATGACGTGTTGTTCTATGTCTAATCGCATACGTCTTGGAGCTTATTTGATAGGGTTAGCACTAGGCTCTATTTCTTGTTTATGGACCACTATGTTAGGAACTAATCCAGACATCTCTTGATAACTCCATGTAAAGCAGTCTTTAAACTTAGTCAATAGCCTAACTAAGTCATTGATTTTAGTTTCATTCAACAAAGCGTTGATGTATGTCGGGCGTGGATCTTCTTCAGTTCCTAAGTTGATTTTCTTGAGCTCATCAATAGTTGACTTAATCTCTTCTTCAAACTATGGCAGTGCATCTTTAGTTCAAACTCATCTGGATCATATGAAGTTTCTAAGCACAACCTCATATGAGTTAATGTGATTTGAAAAGAACCTATCAAATTTTAAATGATTGATGATGACTAAGCAGTAATTAACAACATCGATTAGACCCACTATACCGAATCCTAGTCCCTATCTTGATTGAGAGCTTTTGCATTTGTTCTTTCATATTCTTTCAAAGTAGTCTGACCTGTGCTTTGACCAAGTTTGTGGAATTAACGCTTTCTTTGCTAAATTATGAACACAAGGCAGGTATTAATCAAAAGATAATTCTATTAAATCTTTGTATGAATCATTCTAATGTTCTACATCAACTTCTTGACTTCAGGATGATTCTCCTAGAAAGAACCACTGAGTCTTCACACCTGTGGATGACTTAGGGGTTCATTAACTACCAAACCCTCAACTTTTTGAGAGGAAAGTGGGGTTAGAGCTGAGATTCCCAATTGATGCCTAACTATTTCACATATAGACTTGGATATACTTATGCTTTGCTTTGGAGTTCGGTCTTCATCACTATCTAGCTCAAGTGTCACCTCTAAGGGAATCTACTGTTGAGAAGAGCTAGCTGGTTTGCTAACCATATAAGACTCATCCTAAGAACAAGATTCTAAGTCTATTTGGATAGTAGGTGTACTCCTGGTAGTTGGGACATATCTTCTATTAGGTGGCCAATAAAGATGTTTTCCACCCAAGGGACTACCTCTGAAATAGCCTCTTCCTTTGCCTGGTGGAAGTCAGATCATCCTACCCATATGTTCAAATGGAGTAACAAACTGTGGGTGGAATTTAATGTCAGGCTCCACTTCCTCCTCCAAGTCTATTTCTATTCCCTTTTATTTTCATTTTCTTTTTCTCTTTCCTTTCTTTTTATTTTTCTTTTTCTTTTAGTTTTAAACTTTGGCCAAGTTTGCGAGAATAGGCTAGTTGATTTTGAGGGAGGTAGTAAGCTGCATCCTCATATATGCCAACCTCATGAAATATAAATGGCTTGAGATCTTATTTAACATAGTAGATGATCCCACCTCTGACGAACTTGATACAATGATGTAGATAGGATGGAACTATGTTATGCTCATGTATCCATGGTCTCCCAAGCAAAGCATTGAAATATGTATCTACATCTATAATGTGAAACTTGCCTTCGGTCTTCCAAGTCATCTATCTCCAAGAGCAACACTATGGAGCCTAAGGCCTGTTGACCTCACTTTTAGAGTGCGGATTCAATCTTTCCATCTTAGACTTAAGAGACTTCTAGACACTAAAACATCCCAGTCATAAGACACTTCTAACAATTAGGTAAATACTTGACCTAAATCAAACAACATAGAAGGGTTAACCATAGGATTAGGTTATGCCTTAGGGATTAGGATAATCCACCTATCCTACAACCCAAATCCAATCCATGTTCACCTTCTTAAACCAAACCTCAAGTTCAATTCAAACATAAAATGCAAATCCAAATCCAAGCCCAAATTCCAAAACCAAATGATTGAAGCCCATGATCAAATCCAAACTTGAAACCCTTCCTGAGTCATATGACCTGTCCCATGGACTTAGCCAAATCTTAATCCAAATCAATCCAAAATCAATTGATTTTCTCATAATCAATTTATATCTTCCATCATCTTCCTAAATATAAATCAAATCTACATTCAAATGATCAAAACTAAATCAAACTAAATCAAATTAAATAAAAACCCTTCTTAAGCCATATGACCTATCCCATGGACTTAGTAAAATCTTAATCCAAATCAATTGAAACTCAATTGATTTCTCACAAATCAATCATATTTTCAATGATATTCACAAATTTAAATGAAATATACATTTAAATCATCAAAACTAAATCAAACCAAATCAAAATCCAAACCTAAGCCACATGACTTAACTCCATGGACTTAGCCAAATTTTTTCATTCCAAAACCCAAAATCAATTGATTTTCTCATGAATCAATGATACTTTCAATCATATTCACAAATATAAATGAAATCTACAATTATCTAGCCAAACTAAATTTAATCCAAGTCAAACCTAACTTAACCCTTTTGACTTGAAATGTTCAAATGAACCAAAACCCATTTGAACCCAAGCCAATTGCAATTGAATTTATATATCAATCCCAAATCCATATATAAACTCAAATAAATCAAACTCAACCCAAAATCAAGCCAACTAAACCCAATTGGTCCACTTGACACAAAGTGGCCAATTTGACCTATTTGAGCTAAGTTCTAATCCTCCCCTAATTAGATTGAACCAACCCCATCAAAACCACCCATCAAAATATAAATCAAATTGATTGCAACCAATGGTTTAAGTTCATTCAAATTTGATTGTTGAACTTGACCAAAGCCATGATTGGACCCAATTGACCTACTTAGCCCAAATTGACCTAAAGGTTCAAGTTGGCCTAAATCAAAACCAAATCCAAATTAATTGAAACCAAAGCCTACAATCATCTTCAATTGGTCAACTAAACCCAAACATAACCAACCCATTTTTGACTAATTTCATCAAATTGGTCAACTTAACCCATTTGACCCAAATGAATTCAAATGAGCCAAAATCAAATCTAAGCCAAACTAAATCAAACGAAATTAACTAAAACATCCCAAACGATCATATGAACATGACCCAGGCCTTGGTTTAACCCAATTTAACCAATTGGTCAACTGACCCAACCTAACCAAATTTGACCTAAATGAGTCAAATTGAGCCAAACCTAACCAAATCAACTCCAATTGACTTGAAATTTGGGCTGACCCACTTTTGGCTCATTTCAAATCTGTCCAAATCAAATCTAATTCCAAATAATCATTCTACCCTTGGGCCAAGGGCATCACATGAGACAAATAACCCATGTAAGTGGTCATTTCAATTCCATGGCCACTTGGTGCTCTTCTAGTGGTCCACCTAGGAACCTAGGACACTGCCCAACCTAACCCAAGGGGTTTTATACCCATGGGAGGTGAAATCACCTCACCCTCCACATTGGAGAATTTGAAACCCAAAGGACACCTATGATTCCTTTTGGGCAGCCACCTCCACACCTTCAACTAACTAAGCCAAGCCAACTCTCCTCCACCCTACCACCCACGACTCCCTGAGTTGGTCGGATGGCCACTAGAAGCTATACCCGATCCCATTGTCCAATCAAGATGAAGGGGGTATACACCCCCTCATTTTCATTCAAACACACTCAAAAATAATTTCTTAGAGCCATAATTAACCAAGACAAGCTGCTAAAGCCATTCCCTAAGCTCCCAAGCTTGTTCCTCGATCAAAAAATACCATTCCCATTAGCCCCAAAATAGGACACTCTCATTTCTAACCTAACTTCCCCATTTCTCCATCAAACTCAAATTAACTTTACATGCACCTTCCCTAGGATCCATCGAGCAAGAATGAATCATCTCCCTAGCTTCCCAAGCAACGGAAGTGGGACTTTGATAAAAGCCAAGCTACAAATCATCAGTTCATGGTCTTTTGAGTGAACATCAAGTAATTGATCCAATTGCTAGTCAACACGGCTTCATCTCCACTAGATGAAGCTTCCTCAATCGTTCGAGCTGCCAATGTTGAGCTTCCGGTGAGGTATGCTTCCAAAACTGATCCTTAAAAAAATGGGTTGGAGCTTTTTGAAGAAAACATGCATATCGTGTGATCTTGACCATTGGATTTTCTTTGATAGATGTCATGAAGGTATGGGATCCTTTTAGAGTTGATCCGAGCTCGGGTAAGCTCGAATCAAGTGAGTAATGGAGGATGTACTCCATTCTTCCTCACTCATGTGACATTAAATCACACACCGTCCATTCTGTGTGATCAAAATAGACTATCATGATTAGATCCGCTAGATCAATCTAATTCAATTCTATTAAGATGTGGGATTAATTGTAGATGTCCGATCTTAAATCGGATGGTGAACGAGAAAGCGCATTTATCGCTGCCACATAGGTGCTGAGTCAGATAAGTTTTAAGTAGCCAATCTAGTGGTGCCACATGGAAAATACATCGCATGGCACCAACAAGATTTGGCTTGAATTAGGTTTAATTAATCATTTTTAATGGTTGAAACTTCTAAAAATCATAAAAAGTCATAGAGAAATAAAAAAATAAAAATAAAAACTCATTTTAAAGGTATTTCAGGGAAGAATAAAATGAAAATGATCTCAACTAATTTTGAATAGTAATTAAGTTTTAATTACAAAATTAATTAGCTTAATTACTCCTTAATTACTTGAGAAATTAATCCCAAATTTTGTGGGTTAATTTAATGGGATGACCTCTACCTCCCATAATTTTCTTGGGATTTATTGCTCACTTAATTAGGAAAATTGACTAATTAAACCTTAATTACTCTATTAAGTTAACTAATGATTAATTAATCCCACAAATAGTTATAAATTAGTTAATTAAGCTTATTAATCATTATTCAATAGTAAGTGAACTAAGGAATAGGGTTGGAACCCCTTTCCCTAAGTTAATTTCACCCTTTTTTAATATGAAATTAATTAATATTTAACTAATTAATTAAATTACTTAATCAAATTAAAATCATAATCACATCAGGCCTTAATTAATTAAATGATGGGGTAGATCTTTAAGTGTTTAATAACCTAACGGAGTTTAATGAAATTATGGTTAGTCCACATGGGTGAGAAAACTAAAAGAGTAATTAACTAAGTCCCTTAATCTAATTAACTATTAATCATGAGCCAATTGCATTAGACCCCTTTTATTTCCTAGGATCATTGCAAGTTTATTTTCCATGCATATCATGTTGGGTCATAATTATTTAGTTAATTACTTTAAAGTGACATAGGTAAGGGTAATTAATTCATATGATTAAGTGTTCGACTTAATCAACACATAAAATTGACTTAATTACATTTCATTAAATTAAATCAAATCACTAATGTGGGAATGGGTTTAAAACAACAAGTGATGATTTCTAATCTCCACTTTAAATCAAATCAAATCCAAAACTTAATTAATAAAGAAGCTTTGGTTTGCTTTAAATAATCTTATTTGATTTGACTGTCCTTAAGAATTAGTTTGGTTGAATGAATCACATGCTTATATTTGATTGTCCTCTTTCCAATCATGTTAAATTTGGTATGTCATTTGAATTCATGCATCCATCTTTTCAAAATCAAGTAAAATAAAATGGATTATTTTATTTAAGCTTGCATGTGTTGATTTAATTTAATATATGTGTGGCTATTATAACTATTAAATCCAAATATAATTTTTAAAAGCTTATAAATGAATAATAATATGTGTTATGATTGTAGTTATAATTACATAAGAAATGCATGTGTTTATAACTTAAATGTATGAATGGTGAGTTATCTTTCCTCTATTCAAGTGTTGATTTATATAAGATTGAATTATAATGGGTATATAGTCTGCACATCTTGAGAACATGAGGCTTTAGCTAGCCCCAAGAGGGACATTTGATTATCTCACTTTTGTGGTTTAACAATGGCACATACCCATTTGATTTCATTCATATGTATTTCAACATTAGAATTTGGATAAAGCTTTAACTCAAATATATAAATGATTCAATCAAAAAATATACAATCTTTGCATGGTTTTCTTTCCCTCATTTATGTATACATCTATGTGTCGAAGAAAAGCAAGTATAAAGTTTGGACATCCTGGGAATACGAGGCTTTAGTTAGCCCCAAGGAGGTCATTTGTTTACCTCACTTCCCTGGTTTAATAATGACACGTACTTGCCTATATCTTTGTACTTGTATATGTATATGTGATTAGTGAATGAAAACCCCATTTTACATTAAACTTATATGCATTCATAATTGACTAAGTGGTTAAATTAATTAGCCATATGATTTGGAGCTTACTTCCTATGTTCATGTATACCACATATGTTTGAATGCAAATGGGTATATAGGACATCCAGAATACGAGGTTTTAGCTAGCTCCAAGGAGGTCACTTGATTACCTCACTTCCCTAGTTTAACAATGACACATGCCTATTTAATTTCATTCTTATTTCCTTTTTGCATAAGAATTTGTATAAAGTTTTAAATTAATATGTTTAAATAATTCAATTAAATAAAATATAAATTCTAACCTTACATATGCATTCATCATTTAAGTGTGCTAAAATATGTTCTATGTATAGATACACTCAGGATTAAATCATATGAATGTTACATGTGATGGAAAGGAATGATTTAATATATGTCATGTGATAGTAATTTAATTAAATTAATCTTAAGATGCCTTTCATTTTGAATAGGATTATTTAAAGTGAACCGAAACATTGGATTAATTAAATCATTTAATAAGCCTTTCCCTAAAGAGAACTAAATCAAATTAATATACTTTAGAAAGTGACTTAAGGTATGGATGAAAGAGGGTAGTCTTCTTTTCCTCTCTTTATAACACTTAGTTCCTAAGTGTAATCAAATGAAACAAAAGGAAACACAAATTAAAATTTGCAAATCAATTAAACTACTTCAAGTGAAATCAACCTTTCACGTTAAATTGAATCCTTCTATGCTTAGAAAATACAACACTAATGCCTAAGAACACTTACCACACAATCCTTAATTCACACATTAAAATTAAGTCACCACTTCTAGCTCTAAGTTAAGACGGTGTAAGATGTGATGTATGTTTTGTTTTATGATGTATTATTTTGGATTGGATGTTAAGGTGTATGCTTTGTAAACTGGATGATAGGCCAATATTAGCGAAATCATGTTTACTGCATGGGATTATGCTTAGTGGATGCTTAAAAATAAATGTGAATGCTCTTTTTGGAGGTTGCTTAAATCCTTAAGTGTAATCCAAGTTAGGACAGGTGGGCTTAATTACCCACGTTTAGGGTGTTGAGTCCAAATTATAAATACAATTGCTTGGGATTATATGTATATTTAGCTAACCTCTATTTTCCAAGTGTAGTTAAATTTACTTTTCCTTCATAAATGTAATTTTTGTAGTAGGAATTAGGATTAGTGCTTTGGGGGATTAGGATGAGCAGTGGCCAAAAGGCTTTGTCCTTGGGTACCCTGTGATGCCTTTGAAGCACCACCAAATCAAGAAGGAACTAAATCAGAAATACAGATATGACAAAAGAAGACCCCCATAACATTTAATACAATTACAATTATTCTTTCCTATTCTAGGTTGTATAAGGGTAGATTGTACGGCGGTACCCGACCGCACCGACCTTTTATTCTTTTACGATAGTTTATATAATTGTTAGATGTTATGTTTACATTGTGCATTTGGACAACATGATTTTCATAGTTTTTAAAATGATTGAAGCTTTAATGGGTGGCTTGGATATGATTAGGATTTTAGGATAAAAATAACTTTTCTACCCAACTAATCACTCATAACTAAATTTTAAATAACTCATAACCTCATCATAAAGCCTAAACATAAATATGATAATTAAAAGATTTAGCAACCCCTTAACTGTATGGTTGTATGTTTCACATCATGCAGGCATATTCTTTCACTCTTGAACCTGAAGGATCTCCATCCTTACATGATAAAGGAATGCTAGACCTATGAGGGAATCCCATGTGGTGGAGAACACCTTCTTCTAGCTAATTTGACCCATATCTTATTTCATCATGCATTTAGGCATAAGAAATCCTAAAGCCTCTATCAAAATGATGTGTCTAAATTGAAATAAAATTTGAAAATATTTTGCATCTATAGATTAAGTCATATGCTCATTCCACTCATGCTCAAGTCTTTTAGAGAGTGTGTTTAGGACTTTAGTGGTTTTCTAATTAAATAATTACCCTAGCTGTCTTGCAATTCATAAGACCAGACTACATGGTTTTAAAATCAGAGGAGTTAGCTACCAGTGGTTATAAGGGGACACCTTGCTTTGGGCCTAGATGATTTGTCGAAAGGGAAACTTTTGGCTTCCTCTTGTAGGCTAGCCTTATTGATTAATTTCTTGAATATTTTGATGGTAAAGTCCTTAAGCATGAAAGCAACTGGGGCATGGATATTCTTGAGTAGAATCTCAATGGCATGTTGTTCGGACAGCTGTGGTTCACATTTCATGTTCAGGTTGAGCCACATGAGAATGTAATCAATAAGGGACTCATTGAATTTCTGTTTCTCTACAATGAGGTCGCTTACAGTCACCCTCTGCTGAGCTTTAGCAAACCTTTTGATGAAGAGGTCTTCCAACTTAGTGAAAGGTTTCACCCAACCGTTGGGAAATTTGGCAAGCCAATCAAATGCAACACCTGACATGCTGCTAATAAAAAGATGAAAGAGGAGTGTGATGTTGCCGTCGGAGTTGCAACATCCGGCTCTAAAGTGTGCAACGTGTTATCATTAGCTCCAATTGCCATCAAAGATCATAAAGGTTCTTGGTACAAAACCCAATATAAAATAAAAACTAAATAAAGCCTAAACGTAAAAAATAAACCTAAAAAAAATAAAAATAAAACCTAAACCCTAAACTAAAATAAACTTAAACCTAAAATAAATAAAATAAATTAAACATAAACTTAAACAAAAATAAATAAAACCTAAACCTAACCCTAAACAAAATAAAATAAAATAAAATAAAAATATACCTAAAGATAAACTAAAACAACCTAAAATAAACCTAAACCCTAAACCGAAAAACATAAAATGGAAAACTAAACGTATGTCTAAAAATAAAAAATAAAACCTAAACCTACAAAATAAAATATAAATAAAACTAAACAAAAAACAAAACATAAACCTAAACCTAAACCTAAAAAATAAAGTAAAATAAAAAATCTAAATAAAAATAAATAAACTAAACTAAATAAAAATAAAAATAAACCTAAATGAAAATAGAAAATAAAATAAAATAAAAAAGAAACTAAATTAACCTAAACCTTCCAGTTTACCTAATTTTTTTAATAAAAACCCTAAACCCTAAACCCTAAACCCTAAATTCTAAACCCTAAACCCTTAACATATATACTAAATCATAAACCCTAAAATACCCTAAACTTTAAACCTAAAATCTTGAGCCTTAAACTCTAAACCCTAAACCTAAACCCTAAATCCTAACCCTAACCCTAAACACTAAACCCAACCTTAAACTAACCCTAAACCCTAAAGCCTAATCCCTAAACCCAAAAAACCTTAAACCCTAAAGCCTAAACCCTAAACTTTAAACCATAAACCCTAAGCTAACAAAACCTTGTAACCTAAACCCTGCAACCTAAACTCCTAACTAACCTAAACCTGCTAAACACTAAACACTAAACTTAAACCCTAAACCCTAAACCCTAACCCTAAAGCCTAAACCCTAAAACCCTAAACCTTAAAACCCTAAACCCTAAACCTAAACCCTAAACCATAACCCTAAACCCTAAACCCTAAAACCCTAAATCGTAAAACCCTAAACCCTGAACCCTAAACCCTAAACCCTAAACCCTAAAAAACAAAAAACCTAAACCTAAAATAAATAAAACCTAAAAATAAAATAAATAAAAAACCTAAACCTAAATATAATAAATAAATATTATAAAATAAAAACCTAAACTAAATTCTAAACTAATCCAAATAATAAATATCAAATAAACTAGTAAAAATAAACTAAAATATAATAAATAAAAACCTAAACTAAACTAAAAATTAAATAAACCTCAGAATAAAAAACCCTAATAAAATAAAAATTAAAACATTAAATAAAAATAAAATAAAGCTAAAATAAAATAAAATAAAAACTAAATAAAAGCCTAAACCTAAAAAATAAACCTAAAATAGAAACCCAAAAATAATAAAAATATAAAACCCAAACCCTAAACTAAAAATAAAAACTAATCCTAAAATAAAAATAAAATAATCAAAATAAAATAAACCTAAACTAAAATAAACTAAACTAAAATAAATTTCACGTAAAGCTAAACACTAAACTAAATAAATTAAAATAAATTTAAAATAAAGCTAAATCTTAAATAAAAAACAAAGCCTAAAAATAAACAAAAAATAAAAACCTAAAACCTAAACCCTCAACCCTAAAAAGCTAAAATCCTAAACCTAAACTAAATAAAACCTAAAAATAAAATAAATATAAAAACCTAAACAAAAATAAAATGAAAAAATAAAATAAAATAAAAACATAAACTAAAACCTAAACCTAAAAAAGATAAAATAAAAAATAAAAACTAAAATAAAACAAAATAAATAAAAACCAAAACTAAACTAAAAAAAAATCTAAATAAAATAAAAACTAAACCTAAAATAAAAATATAATAAACCTAAAATAAAATAAATAAATAACTAAATAAAAACCTAACCTTAAAAAATAAACATAAAAATAAATAATAAATAAAACCTAACCCCTAAACTAAAAAAAACCTAAACCTAAAATAAGCCTAAACTAATACTTAGATAAACTAAACTAAAATAAATAAAACCTAAACCTAAACCTAAAATAAACTGAACCTAAACTGAAACCAACACTAAATAAAATAAAATAAACTAAAAATAAACCTAAACATAAACTAAAAAATAGTACCTAAAAATAAACTTAAAATAAAAACCTAAAACCTCAACCTAAAAAAATAAAAGAAAAACCTCAACCTAAACCTAAAAATAAAATATAGAACCTAAACTTAGAAAATAAAATAAAAGTAAAACTAAACTGGAAAATAAACCTAAACCTAAACCTAAAAAATAAACAAAAATAAATAAACCTAAACTAAATAAACTAAACTAAATAAAAATAAAATTAAACCTAAATAAAAATAAAAAATAAAATAAACAAAAATAAATAAAAAATAAACTAAATAAACTAATCCTACTTGTTTACTTAATTTAAAAAAAAATAAATAAATAAATAAAAATAAAAAAACTTTAAACCTAGAACCTTAAACCCCAAACCCTAAACCCTAAAACACTATATCCTAAACCCTAAACCCTAAACCCTAATCCTTAAAATCTACAACCCTAAACCCTAGAACCTAAAACCCAAACCCTAAACACTAAACCCTAAACCCTAAAAACTTCAAAATCTAAACCTAAAAAAAAGAAAAAAGAAAAACATAAAATAAATAAAAAACCTAAACCTAAATAAAATATAATAAAATAATAAAAAATATATGCAAACTAAAACCTGAACCTTAACCTAAACGTAAACCTAAACCTAAAACTAAAAGAAAATAAAATAAAATAAATAAAAACCAATACAAAAGTAAAAAATTAAAATAAACCTAAAATAAAAAACATAAATATAATAAAAACTAAATGTAAAATAAAAATAAAATAAACCTAAAATAAAATAAAATAAAAAAAACTAAATAAAAACATAAACCTAAAAAGTGAACCTAAAAATAAACAATAATAAATAAAACCAAAATTCTAAACTAAAAAAAACCTAAGCCTAAAATAAACAAAATAAAATAAACATAAACCTAAACTGAAATAAATTAAACTAAAATAAATAAAATCTAAACCTAAACCTAAAATAAAGTAAAGCTAAACCCTAAACTAAATAAAATAAAATAAACTAAAAATAGACTTAGACCTAAACTAAAAAATTAAACCTAAAAATAAACCTAAAATAAAAACTAATAACCTAAATCTAAAAAAATAAAATAAAAACTTAAACCTAAACCTAAGAAATAAAAATAAAACCTAAACCTAAAAAATAAAATAAAAATAAAACTAAACTAAAAAATAAGCATAAACTTAAAACCTAAACCTAAAAAATAAAATAAAATAAAAATAAAAAATTAAATAAATAAACCTAAAATAAATAAAGATAAAATAAATAAATAAAATAAACCTAAACATATAGGTTTACTTATTTTTTTCTAAAAAGAAATCCCTAAACCATAAAAGCTAAACCCTAAATCCTAAACCCTAAACCCTAAAATTAACCCTTAACCCTAAGCCCTAAACCTACAACCCTAAAGCCACGACCCAAAAAAATCCTAAACCTTAAACCAAAAACCTTGAACTAACCCTGAACCCTAAACCCTAAACCATAAACCCTAAACCCTAAACCCTAAACCCTAATCCTTTAAGCCTAAAAACCCTAAAGCTTAAAGCCTAAACACTAAACTCAACCCTAACCCTAAACCCTAAAGCCTAAACCCTAAAACCATAAACCCTAAAACTTTAAACCTTTAACCTTAAACCCTAAAAACTTAAAAACCTAAACCTAAATAAAATAATTAAAATAAAATAAAAACCTAAACTTAAAACTAAAAATAAAACAAAAACAAAAATAAAAATAAAAATAAACTAATATAATTTAAAGTAAAACCTAAACTAAATTAAAAAATAAAATAAACCTAAGAGTAAAAAAACCTTAATAAATTAAAAACTAAACCTAAAAAAATAAAAAAAACCTAAAATAAAATAAAATAATAATAGAATAAAAAACTAACCCTAAAAAATAAAGCTAAAAATAAAACTTCAAAATAAATAAAAAATAAAACCCAAACCCGAAACTAAAAAAAAACTTAAACCTAAAATAAAAATAAAATAAATAAAATAAAATAAACCCAAACTTAAATAAAATAAACTAAACTAAATTAACTAAAACCTAAACCCTAAACATAAATCTAAATTAACTAAATAAATTTAAAAGTAAACCTAAACCTAAAAACCTAATAAACCTAAACCTAAATCTAAATGCTAAGAATGGAAAGAATCTCTTTTATGAGTTAATCGAAAAAAATTCAAATAAAATTTCTATTTGGGAATATCATTTACTCTCATTTGGTGATAGACTCACTTTGCTTAAGAGTACCCTTAACTCCATGCCTTTATATCTTATTCAAACCATTGTTCATACTAATTCTACCTTAAATAGAATCGAGTGCCTCCTTAATAAATTCTTCTAGGGTTCAAACAACTCCACTGAAAGGATGCATTAAAATTCTTGGTATAAAAGTTGTGGCGCTCTTGCTCAAGGTGGGCTTGGTTGTAACCCAATCCGGGAAGATATTATTGCTTTCTCCCACAAGCTTTGGTGGAATTTTACGAGCAACAATAGTCTTTGGGCTAAATTCATGATTGCCAAGTAATGCCAGGGTAAGTATCCTCTCATTTGTCTTTACAAGGTGGGTGACTCTCATGTATGGAAAAGACTTTGTTCCATCAAATGGGAAGTCGAATCCCTTATTTCTTGGGGTGTAAACTCTGGATCTTCTTTCTTTTGGCAAGAACGACCGGCGGGCTCCATTGATGATTTATTATCTACTTACTCCACCGGCCGCTATTAAAGGAACTCTTTCTAATAAATAGAATAGCACACGTAACTGAACGAAGTACAGACTCTTTTACATAAACTTACTAACATCCCTATCATTTCTAACCATCATAGATTCTATTTAAGCTATCTCAAAATGGTGACTTTAACCTTAAAGATGTCCGATTCATTTAGAGAAGCTCATTATTTCTCTAATGTGTTTTTTGAACTTTGGAATAACACTATCCCTATTTCTTATTGTATTCTAACTTGGAGAATTTTGAAAAATTTCATCCCTGTTGATTCTTTGAAGTAGGGTAAAGGCTTTTATTTACCTTCAAAATGCTACTACTATTTTCACATTGATAATGTGAACCATCTTTGTTAATGGAGCTATTGTCTCCAAACTATGGGTTTGGTATGACGAGCTTTACAATATTGACCATTTCAATGGCTCTTTATCCTTATATCAACTTTTTTTATTTTCAAAGAACTATTAAAGGTCACATTAAAGTGATAACTGCCATCACTCTTATATGGTTCAAATGGATGAACAGAAATGATGCCAAACATCGTGGGATTCCTATGAACCATAAAATGATTGTTGCTAGAATTAAAGATAAAATTCGTGTTATTTAATGACAGTTTAAATACCAACACTCAATTTAAAGGTTGAAAATTTGTGCCAGCAAACTGGGTCTTAGCTTGCCTGAGTATCCCAAATGTAAAGAAGATAAGATTGTCTATTGGATAAAGCCTCATAATAATATTATCAAAATTAACACTGACGGCTCTGTTTCTCAAAATTCTTTTGATTGTGGTGGAATTTATAAAAACTTTAAAGGTAATATTACTTGTGCTTTTGCCTATCCTCTTACTGCATGTTCTATTATCTTTGCTGAATTAATGGCTATTAACAAGCTATTGAGATTTGTTTTCAAAAAGGTTATCTAATATCTAGATTAAGGTGGATGCCCTCTTACTAATTGATATGTTGACCTCCAACAAGGTGGGAAATACAGATTTGTATTACCTCCTTAATCATACTAGAGCTCTCTCAAAGTTTGTTTCAAAATCACTCATGTTTGGAAGGTAATGCATATCCCGACCCTCTAACTCGGGTGCTAGATTACATAAACTTTCTTTGACTTAATCTTCCTAAGCACTTGTGTGGATTGTTTAATTTGGACAATACTGGATTATCCTATCTCAGAGATTAGTCTCAATTTTATGCTTTTTGGTCTATTAATGGTTTGCCTAACCTATATGTTCAATATTTTGTTTTATTTCTGTTGCTACTGAGTTTCTTATGATGCATTTCCTTGGAATAATTAATGGATTTCTTGTGATGGCTTTGCCTCTATAGCCTTAGTTGTTGGTTTACTGTTAATTGTCCACTTACTTATTGGGTTTTTTTGTACTTGCTATTTCCCTTACAGAATGGAGTTGTGTTACCTGTTTCCCAAATCTGCTTGTGTGTATTTCCCCTTTTTCTAATCTACAAGGACAAATTATGTATTTTTCTTGCCATCACTGTTGTTTCATTGCACGATTGGGACTATTTTCTACTTGTTTCATTGAATGATTGGGACAATTATTTGCCTCCCTTTCCTGCTATCTTTATCGATACTACTTGTTTAGTTGCTAGTCTATTTTCCCTTGATTTAAAGGATTTAATTCTACTATTTTTTTTATTCTCCTTTTGTTTCAATGCAATAATGGTACTGCCTATATTACCCTCTATCGAGTTCAGTATTTGGTTTGTTGTTTTGGCTATTGGCTGAATGGTCTTTTGGGTTTTTATCTTCAGCAGGATAACTATTATGGTTGGTTTTTTGACTGGTCTTATGTTCTGCTGTTTGCTATGTGGTTAGCCATATTATTTATTCCTTTGTAGTATGGGTTTATCTACCTTCTCATTTCTCTCTTGGATCTTTTAGACTTGTGCAATTACTATTGTGATCATGATATTATCAAGGTGATTGTTAACATCTATTTGGCTGACCTTGAATGGATTTCCTCTTTCCTAGCTAAGAGGTTTCATCTGGGTAGGGATGGTTTTACTTATATACTAAATGGTTTTTTGCATTACTATGCCCACTAGACTGAATATTATTTTTGGAACAATTGGTTTCTGATCATTTCCCTGTATCATTTTTCTAGTTATCCTATAATTGTGTCTCTTGCCTTTATATTCTCCACTGTTGGTTAGTTATTAGTTGTCCGACAACATGTTGGGTTCTATTTTGTTTGCTTTTTGGAGCTGTGCCTCCTGATTTGCTAACATGTTGGTTTGTGCTACCCCTTTTCCTAACCTGCAGAAGATAGAATGTTTATTTTGCTTTCCATCACTGTTGCTTCCTTGCACGATTGGGATTGTTTCTTGCCTCCCTTTCTTGCTATCTTTTCAGATGCTATTAGCTTAGCTGTTGGTATGTTTTCCCTAGATTTGAAGGATTTTATTGTTGTTATTTTTTTAATTCTCACTTTGGTTCATTGCAGTAATGGTATTATCTACATTACCCTATGTCGGGTTCCATATTTGGTCTGTTGTTTTAGCTATTGCCTGCATGGTCTTTTGGGTTTTTATGTTCAGCAGACTAGCTATTATGGTTGGTCTTATGTTATGTTGATTGCTGTGTGGTTAACCTTATTATCTGTGCATATGCGGTATGGATCTATCTACTATTTCATTTCACTCTTGGATCTCTTAGACTTGTACAATCACTATTGTGATCATGCTATTAACTAGGTGGTTATTAACATCTATATTGAATCTATTTTCTCATACGCTATTTTCCCGCCAAGAGGTTTCATCTGGGTAGGGATGGTGTTGACTGTACATTCTAATGTTATGTTGGCATTAGTTGGTGATTCTTATCTTATATGGGATTCGTGTCATCCCTTTACCATTTTGAGATGTGTTGCCTTCTTTTCCATAGTGTTTGTGGCTATGTTTTAGTGTGCAGGTTTTCAAGATCATATGCCTTTCATCCAATGTTTGTTGTTTTCCCCTAGGTTTGTAGGCTATGAAGGCTGGGATGATTTCACTCATTATTTAGCTGGTAGTAGCACTTGTGATGTAACCCTTTATTGGAAGTTTGGATGCTCATGTTTGCAGCTGCCCCATTTTTGTGTGGCTGAGCCTGAGCTTGTTCTCACACACTCCTCTATAATTCTCTCATTTTACTCTAATTTTACTTTCATTTTGATTTGTATCACTTTAAGTGTGCTAACTCTTTATTCTAGATTCTTGCAGATTCTATGTTGTTTTCTTGTAGGTTCCTTCTCTAGTGGAGGCATAGGCTTCTCTCATCCTCAAGAGCTTTTGATGAAGGTGGTCTAATGAATTCTCTCTTCGATCATTTTATATCCTTTGCTATTTTTTTTTTGTTTTGATTGTACTTAGATAGGGATTTACTCTAGGCTCTTTGTAGCTCTTTGAGTAGTAGTTCCAAGGACCTTGTAACCCCTTTTCCGTGGCAATAAAATTCCCCTATATGGGGTTCCCAAAAAAAACCCTAAGCTAACCCTGAGCCCTAAACCCTAAACCCTAAAGCCGAAACACTAAATGCTAAACCCAAAACCCTAAACCTTAATCCTAAACACTAAAACCTAAAACCCTAAATCCTAAAACCCTAAACCCTAAACCATAAATCCTAAACCCTAACAACCTAAAAACCTAAACCTAAAGTAAATAATACCTAAAAATAAAATAAATACAAAAACCTAAATCTAAATAAAATAATACAATAAAATAAAATAAAAAAAACCTAAACTAAACCTAAACCTAAACCTAAAAAATAAAATAAAAAACTAAAATAAATTAAAATAGAATAAATGAAAACTTGAACTAAACTAAAAAAAATAAAATAAACCTAAGAATAAAAACATAAATAAAATAAAACTAAAGGTAAAATAAAAATAAAATAAATCTAAAATAAAATAAAATAAAATCTAAATAAAAATCTAAAGCTAAAAAATAAACTTAAAAATAAAACCTAAAAATAAAAAAAAATAAAACTCAAACGCTAAATTAAAATAAAATAAACTTAAAACTAAACTAAAATATACTAAACTAAAATAAATAAAACCTAAACCTAAACCTAAAATAAACTAAACCTAAACCCTAAACTAAATAAAATAAAATAAACTAAAAATAAACCTAAACCTAAAATAAACCTAAAAATAAACCTAAAATTAAAACCTAAAGCTTAAACCATAAACCCTAAAAAGCCAAAAACTTAAACGCAATCTAAAAAGAAATTAAAGAAGAAAATAAATAAAAAAATCAAACCAAAGAAAATGGAAAAAATAAAATAAAATAAAATAAAGTAAAAACTTAAACTAAAACCTAAACCTAAACCTCAACCTCAAAATAAAATAAAATAATAAATAAAAACTAAAATAAAATAAAATAATAGAAACCTAAACTAAACTAACAAATAAAATAAACCTAAAAAAACTACAAGTAAATTAAAAATAAAATAAACCTACAATAAAATTAAATAAAAAATAAATAAAAATTAAATAAAAATAAAAACCTAAAAAATAAACATAAAAATAAATAAAAAATAAAACCTAAACCCTACTGTAAAAAAAAAAACTTAAACTTAAAATAAACAAAATGAAATAAACCTAAACCTAAAATAAACTAATCCTAAACTCTAAGCAAAATAAAATAAAATAAACCTAAAACTAAACTAAAGAATAAAACCTAAACATAAACCTAAAATAAAAAACTTGAACCTAAACCTAAAAAAATAATAAAACCTAAGCTTAAACCTAAAATTAAAAAATAAAATCTAAACCTAAAAATAAAACAAAAATAAAACTAAACTAAAAAATCAACCTAAACCTAAACCTAACAAAAAAAAAAACTAAAATAAATAAACTTAAAATAAAGAAAAACTAAACTAAATTAAAACAAAAAAATTAAGATAAATAATAATAAAAAATAAAATAAACTAAAATAAATAAAAAATAAACTAAATAAACTTAAACCTACAAGTTTACTTAATTTTTTTTTTAAATCCTAAACCCTAAATTTTAAACACTAAACCCTAAACCCTATACCCTAAAAGACCCTAAAATCCTAAACCCTAAACCCTAAACCCTAATCGTAAACCCTAAACCTTAAAAGCATAAACCCTAAAACCCTAAACCCTAAACCCTACACCCTACACCCTAAACCCTAAACTATAAATGCCATATCCTAAACCTAAATTTAAAGTAACTAAATAAATTAAAAAAATAAACCTAAACCTAACCCTAAACTCTAAGAATGGGTAGAACCTTAACAGTATGAACATCACCGTCAACCAAGCTCAGTCTAGATATGGCGGTGGAGATGAAGGTGACGAATCTGCTATTACAAAGGATGGTCGGGATCTCAAGTGGGTGGATAAAAGCAGTGGTGGTTATGGAGGCGGGAGGAGTGATAGAGGTTATATTCGTGGTGGTGGCGGAGGAAGAGATCGGGGATATTATGGTGGATCTTGCTACTCGAGAGGGTGGGGTGGTTCTGATGGGACCTAGAGAAATTGAAGGATGACCAATCCGATCTGCTGCTTATGGAATTGTGTCTTTACATTAGAGACAGTTCTAGTTATATAGGGTTTTTGATTTGTTCTATGTGAGCTTATTTTTTATCTATGACGTCACTTATGTCTTTGAAAACTTGGTGTGCTACTTGGTCGATGAAATCAAAAAGAAGAAATATTGAATCTGAATTTATTCTCTAATAAAAAACCAAAAAACCAAAATCCTAAACTAAAACCTGAACCCTAGACCTAAAACCTAAACCTAAACCCTAAACCCTAAATTCTAAACCCTAAACCTTAAAACCCTAAACCCTAATTCTAAACCCTAAACCCTAAAACCCTAAACCCTAAACCCTAAACATTAAACCTAAAACCTTAAACCCTAAATCATAAACCCTCAACTAAACCAAAACCCTAAACCCTAAACCCTAAACCCTAAAAAGCTAAAAACCTAAAGCTAAACTAAAATAAACCTAGAATAAAATAAATAAATAAACTTAAACCAAAATAAAATAAAAACTTAAAAAATTAAACCTAATAAAAATACAAAACCTAAACCTAAACATAAAAAGAAAATAAAATAAAAAAATAAAAACTAAACTAAAATAAAATAAATAAAAACCTAAACTAAACTTAAAAATAAAAAAAACTAGATAAAATAAAAACTAAACATATATAAAAATAAAACGAAGGTAAAATAAAATAAAAATTTAAATAAAAACCTAAACCTAAAAAATAATCCTAAAAAATAAATAAAACATAACCCCTAAACCCTAAATTAATAAAAACCTGAACCAAAAATAAAAAATAAAATAAACAAAAACTTAAACAAAAACTAAACTAAATTAAATAAAACCTAAACCTAAATCAAAAATAAGCTAAACATAAACCTAAACCTAAACCTAAACCCTAAATAAAAAAATAAATTTAAAATAAACCTAAACCTAAACTAAAAAATAAAACCTAAAAATAAACCTAAAATAAAAACCGAAAACCTAAACCTAAAAAAATAAAATAAAATTTTAAACTTAAACCTAAATATAAAAAAACTAAACATGAAAAATAAAATAAAGATAAAACAAAACTAAAAAAACCAACCCTAAACTTAAAAAATAAATTAAAATAAAAATCTTAAATTAAAATAAATAAACTAAACTAAATAAAAATAAAAATAAACCTAAATAAAATAAAAAAATAAAATAAATTAAAATAAATAAATAAAAACTAAATAAACTAAATAAACATACAACTTTACTTAATTAAAAAACAAAAAAAATATATATCCCTAAATCCTAAACCCCAAACACCCAAACATACAACCCAAAACCCTAAAACTAAACCTAAAACCTAAACCCTAAACCGTAAACCTACAATCTTAAACTCTAAACCCTAACCCTAAACCTGACCCTAAACCCTAAAACTAACAACCTACAATCCTAAACCTAAAACCCTAAATCCCAAACCCTAAACTCTAAACCCTAAACCCCAAACCCTAAACCCTAAACCTTAAACCCTAAAAAAACATAAAAACCTAAACATAAACTAAATAAAACCTAAAAATAAAATAAAAAAAATGTGAACATAAATTAAAAAAATAAAATAAAATAAAAACCAAAACTAAAACTTAAACTTAAACTAAAACCTAAACCTAAACCCAAACCAAAACCTAAAAATAAAAGAAAATAAAAGAAAATAAAATAAAATAAAAACAAATTAAATAATAAACTAAAAAAATAAAATAAACCTAAAAATAAAAAACCTAAATAAAATCAAAATTAAACATAAAATAAAAATAAAATAAACCTAGAATAAAATAAAAAAACTAAATACAATCCTAAACCTAAAAAATAAACTTAAAAACTAAAACCAAAAAATAAATAAAAAATAAAACTTAAACCCTAAACTAAAAAAAATGTAACACTAAAATAAAGAAAATAAAATAAACCTAAACTTAAACTAAAATAACCTAAAATAAAATAAATAAAATCTAAACCTAAACCTAAACCTTAAACTAAATAAATAAAACCTAAAACCTAAACCTAAAAAAATAAAATAAAAACTAAAACCTAAACCTAAACCTAAAAAATAAAATAAATATAAAACTAAACTAATAAATAAACCTAAACCTAAACATTAACTTAAAAAAGAAACTAAAATAAGAAAACCTAAAATAAATAAATAAACCTAAAATAAATAACTAAACTAAATAAAAAAAATAAACCTAAATAAAAATAAAATAAAGTAAAATAAATATACTAAATAAATTAAATAAATTGAATAAAGCTAAACCTTTGAATTTGCTTAATTTAGAAAAAAAATAAGAAAATCAGAAAAATCAAAGAAAAAATTTAAAAAATACCCTAACCCTAAAACTAACCATAAACCCTAAATTTACAACCCTAAACCCTAAACCCTAAACCCTAAACACTAAATCCTAAAACCTACAACCCTAACCCCTAAACCCTAAACCCCAAACCCTAAACCCTTAACTCTAAAAACCTAAAAACCTAAACCTAAACTAATAAAACCTAAAAGTAAAATAAATAAAAAAGACCTAAACCTAAATAAAAATAATAAAATAAAATAAAAACTAAACTAAAACCAAAACCTAAACCTAAACCAAAATGTAAAAAAAATAAAAATAAAATCTAAAATTAAAATTAAACTAAAATAATGTAAATAAATAACTAAACTAAACTAAAATAAATAAATAAAACCTAAAATAAATAACCTAAATAAAATAAAACTAAATGTAAAATAAAACCCTAAAATAAAATAAAATAAAACTAAAATAAACCTATACCTAAAACTAAACTTAAAAATGAATAAAAAAATAAAACTAAAACCCTAAATAAAAAAAAAAATAATAAAATAAAATAACAAAATAAAATAAACCTAAACTAAACTAAAATAAACTAAACTAAAATAAGAAAATCTAAACCTTAACCTAAAATAAACTAAACCTAAATCGTAAACTAAATAAAATAAAATAAATTAAAAATAAAACTAAATCAAAACTAAAAAATAAAACCTAAAAATAAACCTAAAATGAAAACCTAAAACCTAAACATAAAGAAATAAAATAAAAAAACTAAACTAAACCTAAAATTAAAAATCAAACCTATACCTAAAAAATAAATAAAAAATAAAACTAAACTATAAAATAATGATAAACCTAAACCTAAACCTAAAAATAAATAAAATAAAACCTACAAATAATAATTATAAATAAAATAAAATCAACTAAATAAAAATAAATAAAATAAATTAAAATAAATAAAGTGAATAAACTAAATAAACCAAAATCTATTGGTTTTGTAATTGTTAAAACCATAAAACCTACCCACTAAATCTAAATCCACCCTAAACCCTAAACCCTAGCCACCCTATCACCTCCCTACACCCTAGGCCCTAAACTAATCATCCTTAAACCCGACCCTACACCTAAACCACCACCACTACCAAACTACCACCACACCACATCCTAAAACACCACTAAACCTAACCACTCTAAACCACAAAACTAAGCCTAACTCTAAACCCTTCTAAAAAGCTCCCCAAAACCCTAAACCCTAAACCCTAATACTAAACTCTAAAAGAATAAACCCTAAACCCTAAACCCTAAACCCTAACCCTAAACCCCAAAATCTAAACCTAAACTTAAAGTAACTACATAAATTAAAAAATAAACCTAAACCCTAAAACCTAATAAACCTAAAACCTAAGAATGTACCGAACCTTAATGGCAGGAACATCACTGTCAAACACGCTCATTCTCGATCTGCCAGTGGAGGCAAAGGCGATTGTGATAGTTATCGTAGGGGTGGTGGTGGATCTGGAGGTGTTGGTGGATATGGAGGTGATGGTCGAAGCAGTGCTGGTTATGGAGGTTGGAGGAGCGACAAAGGTTACAACCATGGTGGTGATGGAGGGGAGAGATCGAGGATATCATGGATGATCTCGCTACTCTAGAGGCTGGAGTGGTTCTTATGTGAACTGGATAAAATGAAGAATGGTCGATCCAATTTGATGCTTATGGAATTGTGTCTTTATAGTAGAGACTGTTCTAGTTATCTAGGGTTTTTGATTTGCTCTATGCGTGTTCAATTTTTATTTATGTCGTCTCTTATGTCTTCGAAAACCTAGGGTGCTACTTGGTTGATGAAATCAAAAAGAAGAAATGTTGAATTTGAATTTGTTCTCTATTAAAAAAACCTTAAACCATAAACTAAAACTTAAACCCTAAATTTAAAACCTAAACCCTAAACCCTAAACCCAAAAACTTAAACCCTAAACCCTAAACTAACCCTAAACCCTCACAAGCTAAAAACCTAAATTTAAAATAAATAAAACCTAAAATAAAATATATATAAAAAAACTTAAACCAAAATAATAAAAAATAAAAAATAAAAACATAAACTAAAACCTAAACCTAAACGTAAACCTAAAAAGAAAATAAATAGAAATTAAATTAATATAAAATAAATAAAAAGCTCAACTAAACTAAAAAATAAAAAACCTAAATAAAAAAACTAAACCTAAAATAAAAAAATATACCTAATATAAAAAAAATCAAAACTAAATAAAAACCTAAACCTAAAAAATAAATCTAAAAATAAAACCTAAATCCTGAACCTAAAATAAGAATAAAATAAACCAAAACTAAACTAAAATAAACTAAACTAAAATAAAGAAAACCTAACCTAAAATAAAGTAAACCTAAACCTAAACCTAAACTAAATAAAATAATATAAACTAAAATAAACCTAAACCTAAACTAAAAATAAAACCTAAAATAAACATAAAATAAAAAAAAACCTAAAACTATAAAAAAAAGAAATACCTAAACCTAAACCTAAAATGAAAATAAAACCTAAACCTAAAAATAAAATAAAAATAAAACTCAACTAAAAAATAAACCTAAACCTAAAAAAATAAACTAAAATAAAAAACCCAAACTAAAATAAATAAAACTAAAATAAATAAACTAAACTAAGTAAAAATAAAAAATAAAAGTTTAAAAAATAAAAATTCAATAAACTCAAATAAATGAAAAGTAAACTAAACAAACCTAAACTTACCAGTTTACTTAATTTTAGAAAAACCATAAACCTTAAATCCTAAACCCTAAACCCTAAACCTTAAACACTAAACCATAAACCATTAAACCCTAAACCCTAAACCCAAAACCTACAACTCTAAACCTATAGCCCTAAAGCCTAAAACTCTAAACCCTAAACCCTAAGCCCTAAACCCTAAACCCTAAACCATAAACCCTAAACCCTAAAACCCTAAACACTAAACCCTAAACCCAAACCCTAAATTAACTCTAATCCACAACCCTAAACTTACCACAAGCTTAAGAATGGGTAGAACTTGGCCAGTGGGAACATCACGCCAACTAAGCTTAGTCTAGATCAGTAGTGGAGGGAGGAGCAGCAGTTATCCTTGATGGTGGTGGGGGATTTGGAAATGCTGGTGGATATGGAGGCGATTATTGGAGCAGTGGCGATTATGGGCGGGGAGGAGGCGGCGAAGGTTCTGATCATGGTGGTTCTTGGGAGGAGAGATCAGGGATATGATTGCGGGTCCCGCTACTCAAGAGGCGGGGGTGATTCTGATGGGAATTGGAGAAATTGATGAATGGCTGATCTGATCTACTTCTTATGGAATAGTGTCTTTATAGTATAGACAATTCTACTTATCTAAGATTTTTGATTTTCTCTATGGGTGATCATTTTTGATCAATGTCATAAACATGCCTTAGAAAATTTGGTGCTACTTGGTTGATGAAATTGAAAGAAGAAATGTTGATATGAATTTATTCATTAAAAAAACCTTAAACCTTAAACCTACTAAACCAAACCTAAAACTTAAAATAAAACTACACTTAAACCCTAAACCTTCAACCATAAACCTTAAACCCTAAACCCTAAAAACCCTAAACTATAAACACTAAACCCTAAACCCTAAATCCTAAACCCTAAACCATAAACCCTAAACCCTAAACTCTAAACTATAAACCCTAAACCATAAACCCCATACCCCAAACCCTAAACCATTAAACCGTAAATCCTAAATCCTAAACCCTAAACCCTAAACCCTAAACACTAAACCCTAAAACCATAAACCTTTAACCATAAAACCTACAACCCTAAACCCTAAACCCTAAACCCCAAACCCTAAATCCTAAACCCAAAACTAACCCTAAACCCTAACCTTAAAACCTAACCCTTAAACCTTGATTAAAGATGTCATTAGGGGTAGATCTAAAAATGACCTAATCCCAACATAGTTATGGTAGCTAAAGAAAATGTCTTCAATAAACTTTCCCTTGACTATTAGAGATTTGAATACCTAAACCCTAACCTAAATCATATTATAATACCATGTATTATAGTATAATGTAGCATCATATATGAGCATGTAGTGATGTTTTTTGGAGGTTATAAGATGTTTTGAAATGTTTTTATATTATGGTATTTTTGCCTATAGTCTATATTAATATAAATCATAAAAATATTGATTTAATAAATTAGATGGTGAAATTTGTTTTTATGTGAAAAGGTTGTAGTACCAAAGGTGTGCTACGTCACCTATAGTATAAAATGTAAGATTTTATGTTAAAATAAATATTATATGTTGTAGCATAGTATAGCATCATATATGATAATATATTGTTCAACACATTTTAAATTCTATTACTATTTTACAATCATGTAGTCAAGCATACACTAGAATTAATTATAAAAATGTTGGTTTAGACTTTAAAAGGGTGGAATTTGGCCAAATTTATAATAGGTAGAGCATGGCATCATAATATATTATTTTAATTTAAAATATGTAAGTGATATGACTAAAATATATAGATTTTATTATTTAGACTAATTTTATGATTTTTTTCTTAAGTAATCCCTTGTGATGTGATATGCAATATAATATAATATAATATAATATGTATAGTGTATTATAATATTGAATGTCATAGCATAGTATAGCATCATGCATTATAACATACTGTTGTGTATTACTACTTGTTGTTTAGCATATTTTAGTTTGTTATAGTAAGATGTAGTTGTTTACTTGGTATAATTCATAATATCTTGATTTATAAATGAGATGATGGGATTTGACCAAATTTAAGGTAAGCCTTAGGGAACATCATTGGGGTATGCTATGGTGTGTCATTTAATCAAAAGAATGGAATTTTGCATCCAAAGTAAATGTTCATTTTTCAACCAAATTTTATAAATTTTCTACTTACAGTGATTCATTTTAAAGTGTAATGTAAGATAATATATTATATGAAAGCATATTAAAAAATAATGTACATAACAATATAACTACACATATATATGAATGTGGTGGTGTGTTACTAAATGTCATTGAACAATTTAGTATGTTTTACTTTTGTTATAATACATTAGGTCAAAACTCACAAAAATGTTAATTTGAAGGTTGAGATGGAAGGATTTGGCCAAATTCACCGTACACACTAAGAATCAATACCAAAATTATACTATTTTGTACCATTTCTAATAGAAAATTAAAAATTTTACATTGAGAATGAACATTATTCATATTTTAAGAAAATTATTTTATTTGTTCCTTTTAAGTGATTCTAATGAGGTGTAATGTTAGACAATATATTATATTATGGCTAATTATATTATAATATCATATATTATAATATAATATAGTGTGTTAATTCACACTATAATATGTTTAGGATGATATTGTATAGTTAGTTTGAGCATGCACCATCATGAATCATAAAATGTTGATTACAATGTTAAGATGATGTAATTGGAACAAATACATTGTTAGCCTTTTAGTTGAAGTATTAAAGGTATGCATAAGAGAAGAAATAAGATTTGATGAGATTGCCATGTCAAGGACATAGAGGGAGATCGGATAGGGGATCACATATGCATTGGACATGACATGTGAGGGTCTATGTGAGGCATAGAAGAAAATCTACTAGGGATAAGGTTTGAATTTGATTTGATTATATGATTTTCGGAAAAGAGCTCTGTTGGACATAAGGATCTATAATCCACTGGGGATTAAGAACAAAATGAATTTAATTTATTTTTTATTAATTAATGTGGAGGCATATTTGCTAGAGATATGAGCTTGAGTCTATTGGGGATCGAATATATGAACCTTCCACTAAGGAAGCATGTTCGCACTATCCATTGGGGATTGGGATATGAGTTTGATTGATAGATTTGTTTGGGGATGTATCTGTTGGGGATAAGGATTTGTTTGGATTTCTTTGATTTATACTCTGCTGGGGAGTTGGATTAATTTGGCTCCACTAGGGAGGTTGGTTTTGAATTTGATTTGTTTGCATGACTTGTTTATATATGATTTGGGGTTCCATTGGGAAGAAGGGTTTGATTTAACTCCACTAGGAAAAATAAGATTGGCTTTAATTTAATCTGAGTTAATGTATGAACCCTGTCTGTGTGCAATGGACTCACTGAGAAGGGGCTATATCAGCCTTGACCTATCTCAGGTTTACAAATATAAAAGGATAGTCTACCGGCTGTGGGGTAGAGCTAGCCAACCTAAGGGGTTGCCTTTCAGTGTGCAACGACTATGCTAAGAAGAATGTGTAGCAAACTTACATCTTTCAAAGTGAGGAACAACTACTATGGTGATCTGTTGGATGCATAAAAAATTGAACTTGACTTAGGGCAACTATTGAGTGAATGCCCCTGGGGACTTATGTCAACTCAAAAATATTCAGGTTTAATTTGATCTTAATTTCATATGATTTGATATGGTTTGTTTGGTTTATTTTAATTTTGAATTGTGGGCTTATCTGCTGGGGATGTGAGCTCGGTCAAATTTGATAGATTTAATTTATGGACCATGTCAGCATGGGATGGAACCACGGAGAAAGGGCTATATCATACTTGTCCTATCTTCAATTTATAAATCTAAAAGTATAATCTACTGGTCATGGGGTAGAGCTAGCCAACCTAAGGGGTTGCCTTTCCATGTGCAACACCTATGCTAGGAAGAAGGCATAGCAAACTCTCATCTTCTAAGCGAGGGTGGGTTGGGGTGACCTATTGATAGCATAACAAATCAAACCTAACTTTGCCACTGAGATGAACTGGGGACTTATATCAACTCAAGAGTAGTCAGGCGATTCCTATAAGGAGTTTTGCTAACATTGCCCTAAAGATAGGATACCTGCTTGGGAAAAGGTATCGCTAGGGGTGTCCTCCGAATCCACAAGTGAATATATATTTTATTCATATGTTTGCATGGACCCTATTGGAATGTGAGGGACCACACTGAAAAGGGGCTATGTCGGCCTTGACCTGTCTCAGATTTACTGGACCTAAGGAGAATCTGCACATTCACAGGATGTATTCTCCAAACATAGGGGTGGTTCTTAGGAAGAGGCTCGATAGTAAAGTAGTGTCATGAGGTTGGAAAGGATGTAATCCAAATATAATTTCCATAGGGGAGATGTTGTTAGGGGTGTTATCTTGAGCCCTATAAAAGTAAGCCTATAGGTGTACGGTGGCCAACTTAAGGAGAAAGCATAACAGACATACATCTACCATGAGTGGTGTGTCCTAAGGTGCGAGAACCAACCAACCTAAGGTGTATCCGTCAGCATAGTGAGAACCAACCAACCTAAGGTGCTCATCAATGTGCAATGATCAATCTAGAAAGAAAGTGTGTGTACACAAGTTTCCAAGAAGAATTGATCATCGGGATAGTTTATCATCGGTAGGACAAATGCTATCTGACCTAGAGCGACTACTAAGCGGGGAACCCCGAGGAAAGACTAGACCTTGACTCGAAGCACTTAGCAGGGAAGGAGCCACTAGAGGACTTATCCTAAACCTCAAATATACTCAACCCAATCACTGCACGAAGGCTAATCCAAGAAAAATGCATAGCATACTGACATCCTCTTAAATAAAGACAACATAAGGTAGCTTACCGGTAATGTAGTAAGGCCAACCAAACTATTAAGCGCTCATCATTGTATAGTGGCCAAGTATGGAAGGAAAGCATAGTAGGCTTACATCCTCCAAAACAAGAAGTACAGACACTAGCAAGGTAACGTGTTAACTAGAGCAACTACTAAGTGAGTCTTTGCTAAGAGTTATCTCAATTCAGTAGAGATAAAAGATATGTGTTTGTTTTATATATTTGTGTGTAGTTTGTGTTTGTGTTTTGTTGATGAAGGATAACTTGTCGCTCAGGTTCCTTACACCTACCCTAAGCACATCATGGCAGATTCATAAATAAGAATACTTTCAACATGGAAGAGATTGAAATCGAAATGGTATCTCATTGATGATATTTCTTTTCAAACATGATTTATAATATTTATTTAAGTAGAGCCCATTGACTGGAAACATTCGGTGCTCTACCTTATGAATAATAAGCTGTTAAGATCTTCCTTAGTAGTCCTTCTCTATGGCAGAAGGGCCATCCCAAGTGGGTTCAAGCTTACCTCCCATCTTACAACGGCAACAATCGATCTCCTTAGAACTAAAATAAGCACTCCTACTTGAAAAGCTCTAGGATCGACCAACTTGTTGTTAACTTAATTCATTTTAGCTTTCTACAACTCAAGGTTTTGGCATGCCCATAGGTTAATCTCCTCCAAACCTTCAAGCTCTTCTAACAGCAACTTGGTGTTCTGCACTGTTGTGATCTTGCTACCCACATCTATCCTTAGTGATGGGAGTTGGACTTCTAATGGTAGAATGGCTTCGGACACATACACTAAAGAAAAAAAGTAATAGACTAAGTTGGAGTTCTATATGTGGTGTGGTACACCCACACGACTTCAATGAATTACTCATGCCACTGTTGTTTGTCAATGTCGAGTGTCATCTTTAGCATTTGGATGAGAGTTTTGTTGAAGTCTTCTGCTATTCCATTTTCCCTCTAGTAGTTGATTGAATAATATCTCCAATCTATGTTGTGTCTCCAGGTAAAGTTATCAGATACAATTCATCAAGGCACTCCAAACCTATATACAATATGGTTCCTAAAAAATTGGAGGACATGCTGAGCTGTGACCTCTCTGAGCTAAATCATCTTCGCCGATTTATAGAAGTACTCAGTAGTAGCAAAGATGAAAAGATGACCCTTGAAAAAGAAGGACCAATCTAAGAAACCCCAACACTCGATTGGCCTAAGGCAATGTAGGTTGTAGAATGTTGGATGGTTGGTGTAGGACCACACTATGTATTTGACATTGATGGCATCACCTAGCCATATCCATGCAATCTTTGATCATCGATGACCAGTAGTATCCTAGTCTCTTGATCTTGGCTTTCATTTTGACGGATTGGCTCCACATAATCTAAATGTATTTGATCCATCTTATGGGCTTCATGATTTTTTTAAATAACGTAACCACATATGATCGAAAGATGGTCGACAAGACATCCGATATAGGAAAGAGCTCTCTACTTCATCGATGGACTTGGAAATTCTCTTAATAGTTTTCTTTTATTTAGGTAATCCATGAATGGTTTGCCAATCTAACTCCTCATCCTTCTTGGCAATGGTAACCTCCCCTTCAAGAAAGTACTTTTGATGAGTTCAATATTAATAAGGGATAAGACTTGTCTATTTTGGACCTTTATTGATATGGACTCATCCTCACACATCTTAACTCCTTGGCAATCTTGGCTAAAGCATACGCTGTGGCGTTCTCTCCTCAAGGAATCTTATAAATGGTAACCTCTAAGATTTGGGCCAACAACTCCTTGGTGTACTTCTGGTAGTGATGGAACTTGGGCTTTATAACATATAGGACCCAACAATTTGGTTGATAACTAGATGAGAATCTCTAAAGATGTTGATGTTCTAGATGCTTAAAGTAATGGCTAACTCCAGATTGGAAATCAAAGCCTCATATTATGCTTCGTTGTTGGTGCAATGATTAGATAGATGATAGGAGAATATTATCACATCGATGTTCAGAGTTAAGAGAACTATTCTTATCCCTGCCTTTCTTGAAATAGTATATTGTGGTTCTTATCTTATTTGAGAGGAAGTCACACCATTAAAGTACATTTCCTAGTGGTGAATGCTAGTATCCACTAAGTTCATGATTTGTTCATCGGGAGATCATCACTTGCGAGCATGAAATTGTCTGTCTTGCTAAGAAATCCATTATCGCTTGTCCTTTCACCACATGGAGGGGTACGAAGGTAATGTCAAATTATGGGAGGGTCATGGACCATCATGCCAACTGTCCGAATAGCATCGGCCGTGTCATGAGATACTGTAGTGGATTGAACCTTGAGATTAAGTTCACTTTATGAGAAAGCATGTAGTGGTGTAGCTTTTGGGATGCAAATATTAAAGCTTGGCAATGCTTCTCAATGGGTGGATAATTAGCTTAAGTAGGGATTAGATGACAGTTGAGGTAGTAGAGTACATTTTCCTTCCCTTTGTCATTGGCTTGGGCCAACAAAGCCCCATAAGAGTTGTCTAATGCAGTAGTGTAAAGTTTGAGTGGCTTGCCCGAGATAGATGCTGCTAGAACCGATGACGTCATTAGGTAATGCTTGATGTCCTCGAAGGCATGCTCACACTTATCATCTCGCTTTAACTTGGCATCCTTTTTGACAAGTGCTGAGAATAGTTAACATCTTCCCGATAGGTTGGATATAAAGCGTCTTAGATATTCCAACTGCCTTTAGAATGGTCTGAGTTGAGTTAAAATTTTAGGGGGTGGCATTTCTAATATTGCCTTGATCTTCTCCAGATCAATTTTGTTTCCCTGGTATCAAATAATAAAAATTTCCACGAAGTTACTCTAAATGCACACTTCAGGGGGTTCATTTTGAGGTTAAATTATCTTAACTATTCAAAAACTACTTTCAAGTCAAAGAGATGGTCTTCCTTTTCTCTACTTTTGACCAGAGATCATTGACATAACACTCGACTTGATGATGAATGAGTTCATCATAATTGAGTCATAGCTGGTACATATAGACATTTTAAGACTAAAGGCATGACCTTATAGCAATAGATTCATCGGGGTTCTAAAAGTAGAGTTTCTTTCATCTTAGGCCATCTTTATTTGGTTATATCAAGATGATCCATCCATGAAATAGAAGACTACATGAGATTTGGCAATGTCCACCATCACTCGAGATTGGTAGTGGAAATTCATCTTTTGGACATTTCTAAAATCGACGCATATGTTAATTTGGCCATTATTTTTCTTAACTATGATTACACTAGCTAACCAGGTTGGGTATTCTTCATCCTGGATGAAGCCAGCATCGATGAATTTCTTCACCTCAAAAAAGACCTATAATTCTATGTCTAATCACATGCATCTAGGAGCTTGCTTGACAGGGTGAGCAGTATGCTCTATTGCTAGTTTATAGACCACTACATCAGGAGATAATCTAGGTATCTCTTCATAACTCTATGCAAAGTAGTCCTTAAACTCAGTCAATAGCCTAACTAAGTCATTGGTTTCAATTTCATTCAACAAAGAATTGATGTTCCTAAGTTGATTTCCATGAGCTCATCGATGGTTGACTTGATCTCTTCTTCAAACTCTGGCAGTTCATCTTTAACTTCAAAATTATGTAGATCATTTGAAGTTTCTAGGCATAGGTCCTCATATTAGTTAATATGATTTGAAAAGAATATATTAGATTCCAAATGATTGGTGATGACTAAGTATTAATCATCATCATCGATTGGACCTAATGTACTGAATCTTAGTCCTGGTCTTGATTGAGAGCTTTTGCATTTGTTCTTTCATATTCTTTCAAAAGTAGCCATTGCTTTGACCAAGTATGTGGGATTAACCATTTCTTTGCTAAATTATGAACACAAGGCAAGTACCAATCAAAAGGTAATTCTATTAAATTTTTATATGAATCACCCTCAAGTTCTACATCAACTTCTTGACTTGAAGATGATGCTCCCAGAAAGAACCTCTAAGTCTTCATACCTGTGGATGACTTAGGCACTTCCTTAACTATGGTTAACCCTTCCAAGGGCAACACTATAGAGCCTAAGGCCTGTTGAGCTCACTTTTGGAGTGCGGATTCAATCTTCCCATCTTAAACTTAGGATTCTTCTAGATACTAAGACTTTCCCCAGTCATGACACTTCTAACAATTAGGTAAACACTTAACCTAAGCCATGACTTAGAGGGTTAACCATAGGATTAGGTTATGCCTTAGATTAGGATAATCCACCTACCCTTCAACCCAAATCCAATCCCCTCACCTTCTCAACCAAGTTTAAGTCAAACATTAAATTCAAATCCAAATCAAAACCCAAATTCCAAAACAAAATTATTGAAGCCATGATCAAATCCAAACTTGAAACCCTTCCTGCCATATGACTTATCCCAGGACTTAGCCAAATATTCATCCAAATCAATCCAAAATCAATTGATTTTCTCATAAATTTATACCTTCCATCATCTTCTAAATATAAATCAAATCTACATTCAAATGATCAAAACTAAATCCAACTAAATCAAATTAAATCAAAACCTTCCTAAATATATGACCTATACCATGGACTTAGCCAAATAATAATCCAAATCAAGTCAAAAAATGATTTTCTTACAAATCAATCTTATTTTCAATCATCTTCATAAATTTAAATGAATATACATTTAAATCATCAAAAATAAATCAAACCAAATCGAAATTCAAATCTAAGCCACATGACCGAACTCCACAGACTTAGCCAAATTCCTTCATTCCAAAACCCAAATTCAATTGATTTTCTCATGAATCAATCATACCTTCAATCATATTCACAAATATAAATGAATCTACATCATCAAGATAAACCAAAATCAACCCAAGTCAACCAACTTAACCTTTTGACTTGAAAATGTTCAATTTACCAAAACCCATTTGAACTCAAGCCCATTGCAATTGAATTATATATCAATTCCAAATCCATATTTAAACTCAACTAAATCAAACTCAACAAAATCAAGCCAAGTCCACTTGACCCAAAGTGGCCAATTTGATCTATTTAAGCCAAGTTCTAATCCTACCAAAATTCGATTGAGCCAAGCCCATCAAAACTCTGATTGTTGATCACCCTAGGTTGATCAATTGTCACAAATTGTCAAACTAAGTCAACTTGATCATTTGACCAAGTCAACCCCTTATCCCATATGAACCCAAACTAGCCAATTTGCAACATAAGCTAAATCTCTTGAAACGAATGATTCATACCAAATCAAAATCAATATTTCAATATGACTTGACCTTAAATTGAGTCAAACCAAACCCAAATGACCCTCTTGACCCAAGTTGACCCAAATTGACCTAAAAGATAAAATGGGTTCAAATCAAAATATAAACCAAATTGATTGCAACCAATGGCGCAAGTTCATTCAAATTGATTGTTGAACTTGACCAAAGCCATGATTCATTTAATTGACCAACTTAGCCCAAATTGACCTTTAGTTCAAGTTGGCCTAAATCAAAACTAAATCCAAATTAATTGAAATATAAGCCTACAATCATCTTGATTGGAACTAAACCAACAAGCTAATTTGGCCAATTTGGTCTAATTGGTTAACATAACCCATTTGACCAAAATGAATTCAAATGAGCCAAAATCAAATCTAAGCCAAACTAAACTAAAATAACCCAAATGATCATATGAACTTGATCCAACCCTAGTTTGACCCAATTTGACCAATTGGTCAACTAGAATCAACCGAACCTAATTTGACCTAAATTAGTCAAATTGAGACAAACCTAACCCAATCAACTCCAATTAACTTGAAATTTGGGCTAACCTAGTTTTTGTTCATTTCAAATCTGCCCAAATCAAATCCATTGCCAAATGATCATTCTACCCTTGGGTCAAGGGAATCACATGAGACAAATCACCCATGTAAGTGGTATTTCCATTCCTTGGCCACTTGGTACTCTCTCAATGGTCCATCAAGGCACCTGCTTGCCCAACGACCCAGGGGTGGTTGGGTGGTCATGACCCATGGGAGGTGAAATCACCTCACCCTTCCCATTAGAGCATTTGAAACTCATAGGACACCCATGATTTCTCCTTGGACCACCTCCACACCTTCAACCAAACAAGGAGCCAACTCACCTCTCCCTACCACCAGGACTTTAGATGGCGGGACCACTAGATTGAAACCCAATCCCACCATCCGATCAAGATGAAGGGGGGTATACACCCCCTCGTTTCCACTCAAACACACATAAAAATCATTCCTCTGATCCCTTGCTACCCAAGATGAGCTGTTAGAGCCATTCCCTAAGCTCCCATGCTTGTTCCTCGATCAGAAAATGCCATTCCGTCATCCCAAATAGGACACACCCATTTTGATAACTTCCCCATTTCTCCATCAAACTCAAATTAACTTTGCATACATTCGTCAGGCAAAGAATGAATCATCTTCCAAGCTTCCCGAGCATTGGATGTGGGACTTATCAAAGCGAGCTCTCATTAGTTCATGGCCTTGAACATCGAAATTTATTCAATGTTGCTCAACAGGGCATCGTCTCCATGTAGGAGCTCAATCGGGTAAGTTTTAAGTAGCCAATCCCACGACACCATGTGGAGAGCGCAGCATGTCAATGTGCCACATTGCGCTAATAGGATTAGGCTTTAATTAGGCTTAATTAATCATTTTTAATGGTTGAAACTTCTAAATATCATAAAAAATCATAGAGAAATAAAAAAATGCAAATAAATACTCATTTTAAGCTATTTCAAAGGAGAATTAAATAAAATGATCATAACTAATTTTGAATAGAAGTTAAGATTTAATTTACAAAATTTATTAGCTTAATTACTCCTTAATTACTTGAGCAATTATTCCTAAATTTTGATGGTTAACTTAGTGGGATGACCTTACTCCCATGATTTTCTTGGGATTTATTAGCAAATTAGAGAAATTGATTAATTAAACCTTAAGTACTCTTTAAAGTTAATTAATGATTAATTAATTCCATGAGCGATAATACATTGGTTAATTAAGTTTATTAATTATTGTTCAATAGTAAGTGAACTAAGGAATAGGGTTGGGACCCCTTTCCTAAGTTCATTTCACCTTTTTAAAATAAAATTAATTAAGATTTAACCAATTAATTATATCACTTAATCGAATTGAAATCATAATCACATCAGACCTAATTAATTAAATCATGGGGTAAATCTTTAGGTGTTTAATAACCTAATGGAGTTTAATGAAATTATGGTTAGTCCACATGTGTGGGAAAACCATAAGAGTAATTAATTAAATCCCTTAATCTAATTAACTATTAATCATGAGCCAATTGCATTAGGCCCCTTTTATTTCTTAAGATCATTTGCAAGTTTATTTTCCATGCATATCATGTTGACTCATAATTATTTAGTTAATTACTTTAAGGTGACATAGGTAAGGGTAATGAATTCATCTAATTAAGGGTTCAACTTAATTAACCCATATAATCAACTTAATTACATTTTCTTAAATTAAATCAAATCACTAATGTGGGAATGGGTTTAAAACAACAAGTGATGATTTCTCTTCTCCTCTTTAAATCAAATCAAATCCAAAAAATTAATTATAAAAAGCTTTGGTTTGCTTTAAATAATCTTATTTGATTTGATTGTCCTTAAGAACTAGTTTGGTTGAATGAATCACATGCTTATACTTGATTGTCTTCTTTCCAATCATGTTAAATTTGGTATGTCATTTGAATCCATGCATCCATCTTTTCAAAATAAAGTAAAATAAAATAGATTTCCTTTATGTAAGCTTGCATGTGTTGATTTAATTTAATATATGCATGGCTATTATCACTATTAAATCCAAATGTATTTTTCAAAAGCTTATAAATGAATAATAATGTGTTATGATGCTAGTTATAAGTACATAAGAAATGCATGTGCTTATAGCTTAAGTGTATGAATGTTGGGTTCTCTATCCTTATTCATGTATTGATTTATATAATATTGAATGGTAATGGGTATATAGATGCAGACTCTAGGAACACAAGGCTTTAGCTAGCCCCAAGCTGGTCATTTGATTACCTCACTTCATTGGTTTGTTACTTGGTTGATAAAATTGAAAAGAAGAAATGTTAAATCTGAATTTGTTCTCTGTTAAAATAAGAAAAAAAATTAAAAAACCCGAAACCCTAAACTAAAACCTGAACCCAAAACCTAAAACCTAAACCCTAAACCTAAACCCTAAACCCTAAACCCTAAAAACCCTAAACCTTAAATCCTAAGCTGTAAAACCTACAACCCTAAACCCTAAACCTAAACCCCAAACCATAAACCCTAAACCCTAAATGCTAAAAACCTAAAAACCTAAACCTAAACTAAATAAAACCTAAGAATAAATAAATAAAAAACCTAAACCTAAATATAATAAAAAAATAAAATAAAATAGAACCTAAACTAAAACATAAACCTAAACCTAAAAAAATAAATAAATAAAACTAAATTAAAATAAAATAAATAAAAACTAAAATAAACTAAAAATAAAATAAACTAAAAAAATAAAAACCTAAATCAAATAAAGACTAAACGTAAAATAAAAATAAAATAAAACTAAAAACTAAATAAAAACCTAAACCTAAAAAATAAATCAAAAAATATAACAAATAATTAATAAAATAAAAAAAAACCTAAACCTTAAACTAAAAAAAACCTAAACCTAAAAGAAATAAAATAAAATAAACTAAACTAAGATAAATAAAACCTAAACCCTAAATTAAATATAATAAAATAAACTAAAATTAAACCTAAACCTAAACTTTAAAAAAAAACCTAAAATAGATACCTAAAACCTAAACCTAAGAAAATAAAACTAAAACCTAAACCTAAACCTAGAAATAAAAAAAAGCCTAAACCTAAAAAATAAAATAAAAATAAAGATATACCTAAATCTCAAGCTAAAAAATAAAATAAAATAAAAAACCTAAACTAAAATAAATAAACCTAAAATAAATAAACTAAACTAAATAATAATAAAAATAAACCTAAATAAAAATCAAATAAATAAAATAAACTAAAATAAATAAATTTAAACCTACCACTGGGTTTACTTTAAGAAAATAAAACCCTAAACTGGCACAAAATCTAAAACCAGATCCAAATCTTAAACCCTAACTAGCTGACCCAGGCCACTGAGCCTACTCTACACCTAAAACCCACAACCTAGGACATGGCCCTAGCTGAGCAGTGAGCCCTAAACCCTGAGCTGGAACACTACCACAAACCACGACCACACTAAAGCATAAACCCAGGCAAACCCAAGACCCTATACTGCCCACAAATCTGCTAACCACAAACCCTGAGCCACAAACCCAATACTAGCCACTGACCTGAGCCACTAATAAAAAACCATGATCTCAAAAGCTGACCACTAAACCCTAAACACTGACCCCTAGGAAACCAGACTAAACCCTAACCCTGGGCTTGAAATCCACACCACTAGGCCTAAACCTAAAACCTAAACCTAAAAAAAAAATAAAATGATAGAAAACCTAAACCTAAATAAAATAAAATCTAACTAAACTAAACCTAAACCTAAAAATAAAATAAATTAATAAAATAAAGATAAAATAAATAAAACTTAAACTAAACTAAGATAAAATAAACATGGAATAAAACCTAAATAAAATAAAACTAAATGTAAAATAAAATAAAATAAAATAAAACTAAATAAAACCTAAACCTAAAATAAACCTAAAATAAATAAAAAAAAACCTACCAAACTAAAAAAAACTTCAACCTAAAATAAAAATAAAATAAAATAAATAAAATAAACCAAAACCTAAACTAAAATAAACTAAACTAAAATAAATATAACCTAAACCTAAACTTAAACTAAAAAATAAAACCAAAAAATAAACATAAAAATAAATACCTAAAACCTAAACTTAAAATGATAAAATTGAAACATATTCCTACCCTAAAAATAAAAAATAAAACCTAAACCTAAAAAAGAAAATAAAAAAATAAAACTCAACTAGAAAATAAACCTAAACCTAAACCTAAACATAAAAAATAAACTAAAGTAAAAATCCTAAACTAAAATAAATAAACAGAAAAAAATAAAAAAATAAACCAAAATAAAAATAAAAAATAAAATAAACTAAAATAAATAAACTAAATAAACTAAATAAACTATGTCGGTTCTAATTTTAAAAAAACCATAAACCACAAATCCTAAACCCCAAACCATAAACCCTCACAACCCTAAAATCCAACCTAAACCCCAACCCAACCACAAACCATAAAAATATAAACCACAAACCTTAAACCACTAAACCATAAACACTAATTTCCCTAAACCCCAACCTAATCCACTAAACACTAGACCCCAAACCCTAAACTAAACAAGTAACTAACTAAATTAAAAAATAAGTCTAAACCATAAAACCTAATAAACTTAACCCTAGACCCTAAGAATGGGCACAACCTTCACGGTAGGAACATCACCATCAACTGAGCTCAGTCTTGATCTAGTAGTGGACACGAAGGTGGAGGCGGCAATTATTGCAATGGTGGTGGGGGATCTAGAGGTGTTGGGGATATGGAGGTGGTGGTCATAGCAGTGGTGGTTATCGAGGCGGGAGGGAAAGATCAGGGATATCATGGTGGATCCCGTTACTCGAGAGGCCGAGGTGGTTCAGATAGGAACTGGAGAAACTGAAGAATGGACAATCCAATCCACTACTTATGGCACTGTGTCTTTACAGTAGAAATGGTTCTAGTTATCTAGGGTTTATGATTTGCTCTATGCATGCTCATTTTTAATCTATGTCATCGCTTGTATCTTAGAAAACTTGATGTGTTACTTGGTTGATGAAATTGAAAACAAGAAATGTTAAATATGGATTTATTCTCTGTTAAAAAATTACCAAAAAACCCTAAATACTAAATTAAAATCTGAACCCTAAACCTAAAACCTAAACCCTAAACCCTAAACCCTAAATCCTAAAACCCTAAACCTAAAACCCTAATCCTTAAACCCTAAAACAAACCTAAAAACCTAAACCCCAAAGTCTACCCAAAACCCCAAACCATAAACCCTAAATGTTCAGCCAAACCCAAAACCTAACCACCACAAACCAAAAGCTAAAACCCTAAATAAAATAAAATAAATAAACATAAAATAAAATAAAATTAAAAAATAAAATTTAATAAATAAAAACTAAACTAAACTAAAAAGAAATAAAATAATAAATAAAACTAAACTAAAATAAAATAAACCAAAAACCTAAATAAAATAAAAAAAAATGTAAAATATAAAACTTAAAAATATAATAAATAAATAATAAACCTAATATAACCTAAAATAAATAAAATTTAACCTAAACACTAAAATAAAATTAAACCTAAAATAAAATAAAATAAACTAAACTATATAATGCTAAAATAAAATACCAAAATTAACTAAACTTAAACCTAAAATAAACTTAAACCTAAAATTAACTAAACTTAAACCTAAACTAAAATAAAATAAACTAAAAAAAAAAATCCTAAACTAAAAAAAACCTAAAATAAACTTAAAATAAAAAACCTACTAAAAAAATAAAATAAAAAACCTACCTAAATTCAAAATAATAAATAAAACCTAAACATAAAAATAAAATAAAAATAATAACCAACAAAATTAAACATAAACTACCTAAACCTAAATAATAAACTAAAATAAAAACCTAAACTATAAATAAACATAAAGATAAATAAATAGGTAAATAAAAAAATAAAATAAAAAAGGACTGACCCTAAATGCTGGCTAGACTGGGCCACAACCTTAAAATCCACAGGCCAAACCACAAACCACAAGGAACTAAACCTGGGCCTGAAACTAAGGCTTAAAACTAAGTGAGCCACACTCCAAGGCCACTGGCTTGATCCTAAACCCAGCCTTTAACCCTCCAAGGTTAAACTGCTATGACCTAAACTGACAGGCCCTGGGCACTGGGCCACAGGCCCAACTAAACCTGAGCCACAGGCTCTAGGCTCAATGAGGCTCTGGGCTCTGGAATCCAGGAAACTGGGCCCTGGGCTCAGCTGACCTGAGCACTAAGGCCCTAGGCCACTGGGCTGAGGCCTAAATCTGACTAAAACTATTGGCCAAAATTTAAACTAACCCTAAACCTAAACTAACCACTAAACTTTAAACTCCTAAAACCTCCACAAACCAATTCTCTAAACTTTATAACCACAACCCATAAAGCATAAACTTTAAAACCCTAAACTAAACCTTAAACTCCACACTAAACCCTAAACCACCACACCCCCAACCCACCCACTTAAAGTTACTAAACAAATTAAAAATAAACTTAAACCCCTTATAAACCTAAACCTAAACACAGAATGGGAAGAACCTTGTGGCGGAGTGTTACCATCAACGGGCTCAGATCTAATGGTGGAGTCGAAGGTGAAGGCAGTGGTGGCGAAGGCAGAGGCAATGCTTATCGTAGTGGTGGTGGGTAATATAGAGGTGTTGGTGGATATCCGGGTGCTAGTGGAAATGGAGGTGGTGGTCAGAGCAATGGTTGTTATGGAGGCGGGAGGAGCGACGGAGGTTACAGCCATGGTGGTGGTGGAGTGAGAGATCAGGGATATGATGGTGGATCCTGCTACTCGAGAGGTCAGAGTGGTTCTAATGGGAACATGAGAAACTGAAGAATAGCCGATCTGATCTGCTACTTATGGAATTGTGTCATTAAAGTAGAGATGGTTCTAGTTATCTAGGGTTTTTGATTTACTTTATGGATGCTCATTTTGATCTATGTAACCACTTGGGTCTTAGAAAAGTTGGTGAGTTAGTTGGTTGATGAAATTGAAATGAAGAAATGTTAAATCTTAATTTGTTCTCTACTAAAACAAAAGAAAACAAAAAATCATATACCCCAAACTAAATCCTGAACCCTAAACCTAAAACCTTAACCTAAAATCCAAAACCTTAAACCCTCAACCAAGCAAATCCTAAACCATGAAATGAAACCCTAAACCCTAAACCCAACCACTAAACCACAACCTAAACCCCACCATAAACCCTAAACCCACAAAATCAAAAAACCACACTCACCTAAACCCTCCACAACCCAAACCCACCTAAACTCTAAACCTGCCTACCACCCTAAATCCTACCCACAAACCCTAAAGAAAAAAAGTTGAATAAATTAAATAAAATTAAAAAAAAAACATAAAAGAAATAAAATAAAATAAAATAAAATAAAAACATAAACTGAAACCTAAACTATAAAATAAAACCTAAATAAATAAAAGTAAACCTAAAATAAAAAAAAAATAACATAATAAATAAAATAAAACTCAATAAAACCAACCTAAAAATAAACCTAAAAAATAACTAAAAATAAAACATAAATCATAAAAAAAAACCTAAACCAAAAATAAAAAATAAAATAAACCAAAACTTAAACAAATTAAACTAAACTAAAAAAAAAAATAAAAACCTAAACCTAAACTAAGATAAACTTAACCTAAACTATAAAACTAAATAAAATAAAATAAACTATAAATAAACTAAAATCCAAACTAAAAAATAAAACCTAAAAATAAATGTAAAATAAAAGCCTAAAACCTAAACCTATAAAAATAAAATAAAAATAAAAGTAAACTAAAAAATAAACCTAAAACTAAATCAAAACCTAAACCTAAAAAATAAACTAAAATAAAAAACCAAAACTAAAATAAATAAACCTAAAATAAATAAACTAAACTAAATAAAAATAAAAATAAACCTAAATAAAAATAAAAAATAAAATAAACCAAAATAAGTAAAAAATAAACTAAATAAACCTAAACCTACAAGTTTATATAATTGAAAAAAATTAAATAAATTAAAAAAAATTTAAAAAAAATGCCTAACCTTGTACCCTAAACGCTAAAACTAACCCTAAACCCTAAACACTAAACCATAAACCTACATCCCTAAACCCTGAAACCTAAACCCTAAAACCCAAAACCCTAAACCAAAAACTTTAAACCCATAACATAAACTAAAACCTAAACATAAAATTAAATCTAAACCTAAACCTAAAAGAAAATAAAATAAACAAAATAAAAACTAAAACTAAATAAAATTAATAAAAACTTAAACTAAACTATAAAATAAAAAACCTAAATAAAAAGAAAAACTAAATTGAAAATAAAAATAAAATAAACTTTAAATAAAATAAAATAAAAACTAAATAAAAACCTAAACCTAAAAAAGAAACCTAAAACAAAAATAAAATAAACTTAAACCTAAACAAAAATAAGCTAAACTAAAATAAATAAAACCTAATCCTAAACATAAAATCAACTAAACTTAAACCAAAATTTAAACTAAATAAACTAAAATAAATTAAAAATAAACTGAAACCTAAACTAAAAAATATAACCTTAAAAATAAACCTAAAATAAAAAACCTAATACTAAGCTAAAATAATAAAATAAGACTAAACCTAAAACATAGAAATAAAAAATAAAATGTAAACCTAAAAATAAAATAAAATAAAAACTAAACTAAACCAAAAGCGAGAAAAAAGAAAGCTAATAAAAAAAAATGAAACTAACATAAATAAACTAAATTAAATAAAGTAAACTAAATTATATAGAAAAATAAATCTAAATTAAATTAAAAAAGTAAATTAAATTAAATTAAAAATAAACTAAATAAACCTAAACCTGCCAGTTTACTTAATTAAATATAATAAATAAATAAATAAATAAATAAAACCCTAACCCTATACCCTAAATGCTAAAACTAACCCTAAACCTCAAACCCTAAACCCTAAACCTAAACCTACAATCCTAAACCTTAAACCCTAAACCTTAAAACCCTAAATACAACATTAAACCTAAGCTTTACAAAACTCTAAACATACCTTACCTAAACTGAAGCAAACCACAACTTACAGAAACCCTAAACCTAAACCCTAAACCATAAACCCAACCACAAAACCTAAAACCTAAATGTAAACTAAATAAAACCTAAAAATAAAATAAATAAAAAAAAACCTAAACCTAAATAAAATTAAATAAAAATCTAAATTAAAACCTAAACATAAACCTAAACCTAAACCTAAAAATAAAATTAAAAAAATAAAAACAAAATAAAAATAAAATAAATAAAAACTAAACTAAGATAAAATAAATAAAAACCTAAAATAAATTAAAAAATTAAATAAACCTAAACATAAAAAACCTAAATAAAATAAAACCCAAATGTAAAATAAAAAAAATAAAATAAATAAATAAAAATCTAAACCTAAAAAATAAACCTAAAAATATAACCTAAAAATAAATAAAAAATAAATCACAAACCCTAAACTAAAAAAACCTAAACTTAAATAAACAAAATAAAATAAACCTAAACCTAAACTAAAATAAACTAAACTAAAATAAATAAAACTTAAAGTTAAAAAATAAACATAAGCCTAAACATAGACCTAAGAAATGAACTAAAATACAAAACCTAAACTAAAATAAATAAACCTAAAATAAATAAACTAAACTAAATAAAAAAAAATAAACTTAAATAAAAATATAAAATAAAATAAATTTAAATAAATAAATAATAAGGTAAATAAACCTAAACCTACCAGTTTACTTAATTTAAATAAATTATCGTAAACCTTAAACTCTAAATCCTAAACCCTAAAACTTAAACCGTAATTCTTAGAACTAACCCTAAACCCTAAACTAACCCTAAATCATAAATCTAAAACCCTAAACCCTAAACCCTAAACATTAAACCCTAACCCTAACCCTAAACCCTAAACCCTAAACCCTAAACCTAAAACCATAAACCCTAAACTCTAAACTAACCCACCCTAAAACCAAATAAACCTAAACCTAAACCAGAATGGGAGAACCTTGAAGGCGGAACATCACCATCAACAAGGCTAGATCTGGCAAGGTGAGGCCCGGCTATCGTAGTGGTGGTGGGGGATTCGGAGGTGCTGGTGGATATGGAACTGGTGCACAGAGCAGTGGTAGTTATGGTGGCGGGAGAAGTGATGGAGGTTAGAGCCATAGTGGTGGTGGAGGGAGATATCAGGGATATGATTGTGGATCTGGCTACTCGAGAGGCCGAGGTGGTTCTGATGGGAATTGGAAAGACTAAAGAACGGCCTATTCGATCTACTGCTTATGGACTGTGTCTTTATAGTAGAAATGGTTCTAGTTATTTAGGTTTTTGACTTACTCTATCGTTCATTTTTTATCTATGTCGTAAACTGCGTCTTAGAAAACTTCGTGTGTTACATGGTTGATGAAATTTAATAGAAGAAAGGCTGAATCTGAATTTGTTCAAAGTTAAAAAATATATAAACCTAAACCTAAAAATAAAACTAAACCTAAAAAATAAAATAAATACTTAAACCTAAAATAAAAAATTAAAGCTAAACTAAAAAAACTAAACTAAAGAATAAACCTAGACCTAAATAGAAAATATAAATTAAAATAAAAACCTAAAGTAAAATAAAAAAACCTAAAGTAAATAAACTAAACTAAATAAAAAGAAAAATAAACCTAAATAAAAATAAAATAAAAAATAAGTTTAAATAAATAAAAAAGTAAACTAAATAAACCTAAACAGATGAGTTTACTTAATTTTAAAATAATAAAATAATTATAAAATAAAAAAATGAAACTCTAAACCCTAAAATTTACATTAAACCCTAAAACCCTAAACCCTAAACCCTAAACCCTAAACCATAAACCCTAAAACTAATCTTAAAACCTAAACCTACAACCCTAAACAAACCCCAGACCAAACCCTACACTAAATCCTAAACTTAAAACCTAAACCTAAACTAAATAAAACCTAAAATAAAATAAATAAAACCTAAACTTAAATAAAATAAATAAAATAAAACATAAACTAAAACCTAAACCTAAACCTAAAATAACATAAAATAAAAATGAAAACTAAACTAAAATAAAATAAACAAAACCTAAACTAAACGAAAAATAAAATAAACCTAAAAATAAAACCTAAATAAAATAAATCCCAAACATGAAATAAAAAATAAAAAACATAAAATAAACTAAAATAAAACTAAATAAAAGTTAAACCTAAAAAATTAATCTAAAAAGAAAAACTAAAAAAATAAAAAATAAAACCTAAACCATAAATTTTAAAAAAAATTAGAACCTAAAATAAATACAATAAAATAAACCTAAAACTAAACTAAAATAAACTAAACAAAATAAATAAAACCTAAACCTAAACTTAAAAATTAAATAATATTAAATAAACTAAAAAAAATCTAAAATCTAAAATAAACCTAAAACCTAAACTTAAAAAAAAAAATAAAATAAAACCTAAACCTAAAAATAAAATAACGATAAAATTGAACTAAAAATGAAAACCTACACATAAACCTAAAAATAAACTAAAATAAAAAAAAACCTAAGCTTAAATAAAACTAAAACAAATAAACTAAATAAATAAAACCTAAATAAAATTAAAATTAAAATAAACAAAATAAATAAATTATAAATTAAATAAATTCAATAAACATAAACCTGGGTTTGCATAATTTAAAAAACCCTACCCTAAACTCTAAAATTTAAATCCTACCAAACTTAACCACTAAACCCACCACTAATCCACCATGACTATACCTGACCATACCCTACAAAAAATCTAAACTCAAAATCCACAGGCCCAACTCCCTACCTAAACACCCAAACCTGATCCTTAAACACTGAGCTAAACCATGTGCCCCACCAACCAAACTAAATCCTAAAGTGAAGACCAAAACCACACTAAACCCAGGCCACAATCTAAATCAGGCTGAGCCCTGCCTTCCACCTGACCCACCCAGGCCTTAAACCTTCAACTACCTAAAAATCATAAACCCTAAAACATAAACCTAAACTAAATAAAACTAAAATAAAACAAATAAAAACCTAACCTAAATAAAATAATAAATAAAATAAAAATAAAAGAACCTAAACCTAAAAATAAAATAAAATTTAAAATTAAAAATAAAATAAAATAAATAAAACATAAACTAAAATAAAATAAAATAAACTTATGAATAAAACTTGATAAAATAAAGCTAAACATAAACTAAAATAAACTAAAATAAAACTAAATAAAATCTAAACCTAAAAAATATACCCAAACATAAATAAAAAATAAAACCTAAAGACTAAACTAAAAAAAAAATCCTAAACCTAAAATAAAAAGAAAATAAATCTGAACCAAAACTAAAATAAACTAAACCTAAACCTAAACTAAAAATAATACCTAAAAAGAAACATAAAATAAATACCTAAAGCTTAAATAAATTAAATAAAATAAAAACCTAAACCTAAACCTAAAAGTAAAAATAAAACATAAACCTAAAAATAAAAGTAAAATTAAAACTCAACTAAAAATAAATTTAAAACTAAACCTAAACCTAAAAAAATAAACTAAAATAAAAACTAAAATAAATAAACATTTAAAATAAACTAAACTAAATAAAATAAAAATAAAGCTAAATAAGAATAAAAAAAAATAAGAAAACTAAAATAAATAAAAATAAACTTAATATACTGATAAACCTAAACTACTTGTTTACTTTATTATTTAAAAAAAAACCCTTAAGCCTTAAATCCTAAATATAAACCCTATACTAAACCCTAAACCTTAAAAAAATAAATAAAAAAATAAACTAAATGTACTAAATAAACCTCAAAATCGGTTCTAATTAAAAAAACCTTAAACCCTAAATCCTAGACCCTAAACCCTAAACCCTAAACCTTAAACCTACAACTAAACCCTAAACCCTAAACACACTAAAACCTAAACCACAGGCCAAACCCTAAACCCTAAACCTAAAAGCATAAACCACAAACCCTAAACCTAAAACCTAAACCCTAAATACTAAACCCTAAACCATAACGCTAAACCCTAAACACCAAACCCTAAACCTAAACCTAAAGTAACTAAATTAATTAAAAAATAAACCTAAACCCTAAAACCTAATAAACCCAAACCTAAACTAAACCATATGAATGGGCAAAACCTTGACGGCAGGAACATCACCATCAGCCAGGCTCATTCTAGATCTGGCGATGGAGGTGATGGTGGAGGTGGCAGTTTTCATAATGGTGGTGGGGATTTACCGATCCTGGTTGATATGGAGGTGGTGGTCAGAGTAATGGTGGTTATAGAGGCCGGATGAGTGATAAAAGTTACAGTAGTGGTGGTGGCGGAGGGACAGATTGAGGCTATGATGGTGGATATTACTATTCGAGAGGCCAGGGTGGTTCTGATGGGACTAAAGAAACTAAAGATTAGCTCAACCGATCTGCTGCTTATGGAAATGTCTTTATAGTAGAGATAATTCTAATTATGTGGGGTTTTTTATTTGCTCTTTGTGTGCTCATTTTTAATCTACGTCATCGCTTATGTCTTAGAAAACTTTGTGTGTTACATGGTTGATGAAATTGAAAATAAGAAATGTTGAATCCGAATTTGTCCTCTGTTAAAAAAACAAACCTAAACCCTGAAATAACCCTAAACCCTAAACCCTAAAAAGCTAAAAACCTAAACCTAAACTAAATAAAACCTAAAAAGAAAATAAATAAAAAACTGAAACTAAAATAGAATAAAAAAATAAAAACATAAACTAAAACCTAAACATAAAAAAAAACAAAATTAGAAATAAAAGCTTAACTACAATAAAATAAATAAAAACCTAAAATAAACTAAAAAATAAAAAACCTAAATAAAATAATAACTAAACCTAAAATAAAAATAAAATAAACCTAAAATAAAATAAAATAAAAACTAAATAAAAACCTAAACCTAAAAAAAGACCAAAAAATAAAACCTAAAAATAAATAAAAAGTAAAACTTAAACACAAAACTAAAAAAACTAAACCTAAAATAAAAATACAATAAACCTAAACCTAAACTAAAGTAAACTAAACTTAAATAAATAAAACCTAACCCTAAACCTAAAATAAACTAAACCTTGGCCTAATACTAAATTAAATAAAATAAATTAAACTAAAAATAAACCTAAACCTAAACTAAAAATAAAACCTAAAATAAACCTAAAATGAAGAATTAAAACATAAACTAAATAAATAATATAAAAACCTAAAACTGAAACCTGGAATTAAAAATAAAATGAAACCTAGGCTAAAAGATAAAATAAAATAAAACTAAAGTAAAAATAAAGCAAACCCTACTTAGGAAATAAACTCAAATAAAACCAAGGAATAAAATGAAATAAACATCAAACTAAATAAGAAATAAAATAAAAATAAAATAAAAATAAAGATGGACTAAAATAAGCCTGAAGCCTACCAGTCTATTTGATTTAAAAGGTTTGTGATTAGATAAAGATAAAAAAAAATGTGACCACTAAAATAAAACCTAAAACATAAACCTAAAATAATAAAATAAAACCTCAACCTAAAATAAAAAATAAAACTTAAACATAAACTAAAAAAATAAACTTAAAATAAAACTAAACTAAAGAATAAACATAAAAAAAAAACTAAGATAAAACCTAAACTAAGATAAAGAAACCTAAAATAAATTTCAACTAAATAATGAAAAAAACCTAATAACAAAACTAAAAAAATAAAATAAACTAAATGAAACTCTTTGGTTTTTTAAAGAGAAACCCTAAACCATAAACTAAGCATAATCAGTGACCATAAACCCTAAACCCTAAACTACCCTAAATCCTGACTAAAACTAATCTAAACCCTAAACCTTAAACCACAAAATCCCTAAACCAAAGTCTAAACCCCACCCAAACTGTTCCCTAAATCATGGTAACCTAAGCCCTAAACCCACAAACACTAAACACAAACCTTAAAGCCTAATGCCTAAACACTGAACCCTAAACCATTAACCCTAAAAAACCTTAAACCCTATACCCTAATCACTATCCCTAAACCTTAAACCCTAAAAGCACAAACCCTAAAATCCTAAACCCTAAACCCTAAGCCCTAAACCCTAACCCTAAACCCTAAACCTTAAACCCCAAAACCTAAACCTAAGCTTAAAGTTACTAAATAAATTAAAAAATAAACCAAAACCCTAAAACCTAATAAACCTAAACATAAACCTAAACCCTAAAAATGGGCAGAACCTTGAAGGCAGGAACATCTCCGTCAACCTGGCTCAGTCTAGATCTAGCGGTGGTGGCGAAGGCAGAGGTCGTGGTTATGGCAATGGTGGTGGCGGATTTGGAGGTACTGGTGGATATGGAGGTGGTGGTCGGAGCAGTGGTGATTATGGAGGGGGGAGGAGTGACAGAGGTTACAACCATGGTAGTAGCGGAAGGAGAGATCAGTGATATGATGGTGGATCCAGCTACTTAAGAGGCCAGGGTGGTTTAGATGAGAACTAAAGAAAGTGTAGAACGGTCAATCTGATTTGCTATTTATTGAAGTTGTCATTACAGTAGAGATGGTTCTAGTTTTCTATGGTTTTTGATTTGCTTTATGCATGCTCATTTTTTATTTATAGTGTCAATTATGTCTTAGAAAATTTGGTGTGTTACTTGGTTGATGAAATCGAAAAGAAGAAATGTTGAATCTGAATTTGTTCTCGATTAAAAAAAAAATTAAAAACCCTAAACCCAAAACTAAAACTTGAACCCTAAACCTAAAATCTAAACCCTAAACATTAAATTAAAACTTGAAACATAAACTTAAAACCTAAACCCTAAACCCTCAACCATAAGACCCTAAACCATAATCTCATAAAAAAACCTAAACCCTAAATAAACCCAAACCATAAACCCTAAACCCTAAACTAACCCTAAACCCTAAACCCTAAAAAGCTAAAAAGCTAAACCTAAACTAAATAAAACCTAAAAATAAAATAAATAAAAAATGTAAACAAAAATAAAATAAAAAATAAAATAAAAAATGAAAACATAAACTAAAACCTAAACCTAAAAATAAATTAAAATAATAAATAAAAAATAAATAAAATAAAATAAATAAAAACCTAAACTAAACTAAATAAAATAAAAACCCTAAATAAAATAAAAAATAAACCTAAAATGAAAATAAAATAAACATAAATTAAAATAAAATGAAAACCTAAATTTAAAAATGAAACCTAAAAATAAATAAAAATAAAACATAAACCCAAAACTATAAAAAAAACCTAAACCTAAAATAAAAATAAAATAAACCTAAACCTAAATAAAAATAAACTAAACTAAATTAAATACAACCTAAACTAAATAAAATAAAATAAGCTAAAAATAAACTTAAACCTAAACTAAAAAAATAAAACCTAAAAATAAACTTAAAATAAAAACCTAAAACCTAAACCTAAAAAATAAAATAAAAACCTGAACTTACACTAGAAAATAGAAAATAAAACCTAAACCTAAAAAATAAAATAAAAATAGAACTAAACTAAAAAATAAACCTAAACCTAAAAAATAAAGAAAATTAAAAAACCCAAAGTAAAAAAAAATAAACTAAACTAAATAAAAATAAGAATAAACCTAAATATTATTCAAAAGTAAAATAAACTAAAATAAATAAAAAATTATCTAAATAAACCAAAACCTAAACTTACCATTTACTTAATTTAAAATAAAAAATAAACAAAATGAAAAATAAAACCATAACCCAACTGCAAACCCTAAACCCTAAACCCTAAACCTTAAACCTATATTCTTAAACCCTAAACCCTAAACCCTAAAACTTGAAACCCTAAACCCAAAACCCTAAACCTAAAACCTAAACCCTAAAACTATAAACCCTAAACCCTAAAACCTATAACCTACTGCCATAAACCCTACTACCCTAAACCTAACTAAAACCTATAAACCAAAAAATGTAAACCTAAACAAAGAAAAACCTAAAAATAAAATAAATGAAAAAAAAACCTAAACTAGAATTGCATTAAAAAATAAAATAAAATAAAAATTAAAACTAAAACCTAAACCTAAACCTAAACCATAACTTCAACCTAAAAATAAAGTAAAATAAAATTAAAAACAAAACTAAAAAATATAAATAAAAGCCTAAACTAAACTAAAAAATAAAATAAGCCTAAAATAGAAAACTTAAATAATATAAAAACTAAACGTAAAATAAAAATAAAATAAATCAAAATAAAATAATATGAAAACAAAATAAAAATTAAACCTAAAAAATAAAAATAGAAAAAATCTAAAAATAAATAAAAAATAAAATGTAAACCCTAAAGTATAAAAAAACCTAAACCTAAAATAAATAAAATAAAAAAACCTAAACTTCAACAAAAATAAACTAAACTAAAATAAATAATACCTAAACCTAAACCTAAAATATACTAAACCTAAACCCTAAACTAAATATAATAAAACAAACTAAAATAAACCTAAACCTAAACAAAGAAATAAAACCTAAAATAAACCTAAAATAAAATCCTAAAACCTAAACATAAACAAATAAAATAAAATCTGAACCTAAACCTAAAATAAAAAATAAAATAAAACCTAAAAAATAAAATAATATTAAAACTAAACTAAAAAATAAACAAAAATCTAAACCTAAACCTAAGAAATAAATTAAAATAAAAAACCTAAACTGTAATAAATAAACTAAACTAAATAAAAATAAAAAGTAAACTTAAATAAAAATAAAAAATAAAATAAACTAAAATAAATAAAAATTAAACTAAATAAGCTAAATTAGCCTAAACTTATCAGTTAACTAAATTAAAAAAACCCTAAACCCTAAATCTTAAACCCTAAAGCCTAAACCCTAAAACTGACCCTAAATCCTAAACCCTAACCCTAAACCCTAAACTCTAAACCCTAAAAAACCCTAAACCCTAAACCCTAAATCCTAAGCCCTAAATAAATAAATAAATAAAATAAAATAAAACCCTAACCATTCTTAAAAAACCCTAAACCCTGACCCCAAACCCTAAACTAAACCAAACCTAAAACCTAAACTAAACTAAAAAAAATAAAATAAAACCTAAACTAAAAAATAAATAAAATAAATAAACATAAACTAAATAAAGTAAAATAAATATAAATATAAATAAATAAATAAACTAAACTAAACTAAACTAAACCTAAACCTATAAACCTAAACTAAATAAACTAAAATAAATTAAATAAAAAAACTAAAATAAATAAAACTAAATAAACCTAAATAAACCTAAACTTAAATTAAAATAAAATAAACTAAACTAAACCTAAAAATAAATAAATAAAAACAAAACTAAATAAATAAACCTGAACTAAAAATAAACTGAGTAAATAAACTAAACTAATTTAAACTAAACTAAACTAAAATAAACCTAAACCTAAGCCTAAAACTAAACTATATTAACATAAACCTAAATTAAATAAACTAAAAATAAAATAAACTAAACATAAACTAAATAATCCTAAATCAACACACTAAAACTAAACCTAAAATAAAAATAAATAAACTAAACTAATTAAAAAAACCTAAACTAAATAAAAAATAAAATAAAAATAAACCTAAACCTAAGCCTAAACTAAACTAAATAAATTAACCTAAACTAAAATAAAAAATAAACCTAAGCCTAAACCTAAACGTAAACCTAAATAAAAACCTAATCCTAAACCTAAACCTAAAATCTAAATAAAAATAAATATGAACCTAAACCTAAATCAACATAATAAACATAAACTAAAAAAAACATAAAATAAAACTAAATAAAATAAAATAAATAAACCTAAACATAAATAAAATAAACTAAAACTAAATAACTTAAACCTAAATAAAACATAAACATAAACTAAACCTAAACCTTAACCTAAACAAATAAACCTAAAAGAAAATAAAACCTAAACCTAAACCTAAACCTAAACCTACCTAACCTAAACTAAAAATAAACCTAAACTAAATAAAAAGAAACTAAATAAAACCTTAACCTAAATAAACCTAAACTAAATAAACCAAAACCAAAACCTAAACTTAAATAAATAAAAAAATAAACTAAATAAATAAATTAAATAAACCTAAACCTAAATAAACTAAGCTAAACTAAACTAAATAAATTAAAAAAACTAAACAAAATAAATAAATTGAATAAAACCTAAAACCTATATTAAAATAACTAAAATAAATAAATAAAGTAAACTATATAAACTAAACCTAAAATAAAACCTAAACCTAAAAATAAACTAAACTAAACAAAATTAAACTAAATAAAACCTAAGCCAAAACTGAATAAATAAACTGAATAAAAGGAACTAAATAAACTAAACTAAATAAATAATCCTAAACCTTAACAAATAATCCGATATAAAAATAAAAATAAAACTTAAACCTTAACCTAAACCTAAACCTAAACATAAGCCAAAACTAAACCTAAACCTAAACCTAAACTAAATAAACCTAAACCTAAACCTAAACCTAAACCTAAACCTAAACTAAAGTAAATAAACTAAACTAATATAACCTAAAAAAACCTAAACCAAAACCAAAACTAAACTAAAATAAATAAAAATACAATAAACTAAAGTGAAAATCAACTAAATAAACTAAACTAAATAAATAAACCAAAACATAAACTAAACTACAAATAAACTAAAATAAAACTAAAATAAATAAATAAATAAAATAAATAAATAAATAAAATAAACCTAAACCTAAACCTAAACAATAACTAAATAAATAAAATAAATAAACCTAAACCTAAACTATGTAAATAAAATAAATAAACTAAATAAACTAAATAAAATAAACAAAAATAAACCTAAATTAAATAAACTAAACTAAATAAACCTAAGACCTAAACCTTAATATAAACCTAAACTAAACTAAACTAATAAATAAAATAAACCTAAATCTAATCTAAAATAAAAGATAAACTGAAGCAAGCTAAATAAGGCCAAGAAGCGAGAAACTAGCTAGGCACAAAATATAAACCAAAAAAATAAAATCTGAAATATGGCACAAGCCTGAAATGACCTAAACCTAAAATTGAAACCTAGCTAAAGCTAGTCCATAAAATAAAAGATAATGAGACCTAAATAAGATAAATGATAAAATGAGCCTGAAGCTCAAATCTGAGAAAGAAATAAGACTGGCTTCTAAGCCTATAAATAAAATAACCTAAAATAAAACTAAACCTAAATAATCATAAACTAAACCTAAAAACTAAGCTAAATAAACCTAAACCTAAATAAACTAAAACTAAATGAAACTAAGCCTAATAATAAATAAATAAACTAAAATAAATAAACCTAAACCTAAATAAATAAACCTAAATAAACCTAAAATAAAATAAACCTAAACCTAAACCTAAACCTAAATAAATAAACTAAAATAAATAAACTAAAATAAATAAACCTAAACCTAAACCTAAACCTAAACTAAACATAGATAAACCTAAACTAACTAATTAAAGTATATAAACTTAAACAGAAACTAAAAAAACCTAATCCTAATAAATTAAATAAACCTAAGCTAAGCTAAAAAATAAAACCTAAAGTAAACTAAATAAAAATAAACCTAAACTAAACCTAAACACAAAATAAATAAACTAAACTAAATTAAATAAATAAACCTAAACTAAACTAAACCTAAACTAAAACCTAAACTATACTAAACTAAACTAAATAAAAGCTAAACCTAAACCTAAACTAAATAAACTACAATAACCCTAAACCTAAACCTAAACTTAAACTAAATAAATAAATAAAACCAAAACCTAAACCTAAATTAAAATAAAAAATAAATACACCTAAACCTAAACTAAACTAAAATTAAACTAAACTAAAAAAAACCTAAACCTAAACCTAAACTAAACAAAATAAAACCTAAACCTAAACTAAACTAAACTAAGCTAAATATTTTAATAAATAAACTAAAACCTGAAATAAACCTAAATCTAAACCTAAATTAACTAAACTAATTAAATAAAGCTAAATTAAATAAAACTAAACTAAACTAAATAAGCCTAAACTTAAAATAAACTAAATAAAAATAAACCTAAACCTAAACCTAAACTTAAACTTAAACATTTACCTAAATAAAGCCTAAACCTAAACCTAAACTAAGTAAACTAAATAAAAATAAACCTAAACATAAACCTAAATGTAAGCCTATACCTAAACCTAAACCTAAACCAACTAACTAAACCTAAACTAAAATAAATAAAACTAATAAACTAAATAAACCTAAACCTAAATCTAAACCTAAAATAAGTAAACAAATATAAATAAACGTAAACTAAAAAATAAATAAAATAAACTAAATAAACCTAAATAAAATTGAAACCTAAACCTAAACGTAAACCTAAACCTAAACTAAAACTTAAACCTAAACCTAAACTAAAATAAACCTAAACCTAAACCTAAACCTAAACCTAAACCTAAACCTAAACCTAAACTTAAACCTAAACAAACATAAACTAAGCCTAAACCTAAATCTAAACTTAATAAATAAACTAAACTAAACTAAAAAAACCTAAACCTAAACCTAAACCTAAACTAAATAAAATAAACCTAAACTAAAATAAAATAAATAAGCCTAAAGCTAAACTAAAAAATAAACATAAACCTAAACCATAATAAATAAACTAAACTAAATAAAAATAAAATAAATAAACCTAAATCTAAACCTAAACCTAAACCTAAATCAAAACCTAAAACCTAAACCTAAAGCTAAAATAAACTAAATAAAATAAACTAAATATATAAACCTAAACTAAACTAAATAAGCCTAAACCTAAACCTAAACTGAAATAAATAAATCTAAAAACCTAAACCTAGACATAAACCTAAAATAAATAAAAATAAATAAATAAACTTAAAATAAAATAAACATAAACCTAAAATAAAACTAAGTAAAATAAATTTAAAAAATCCTTAAACATAAACCTAAAGTAAATAAATAAACCTAAACCAAAACCTAAATCTAAACCTAAAAAAACTAAATAAATAAAACCCTATACGTAAACTAAACTAAACAAACTAAAACATAAATAAAATAAACTAAATAAAATAAACCTAAAAATAAACCTAAAACCTAAACCTAAACTAAATAAACCTAAACCTAAACTTAATTAACTAAAACCTAAACTAAATAAATAAACCTAAATTTAATACCTAAACCTAAACGTAAACCTAAACCTAATAGCTAAAATAAAACCTAAAAAATAAGCTAAATAAAATAAATAAATAAAATAAACCTAAACCTAAACTAAACTAATTAAACTAAACTAAAGAATAAACCTAAAATAAACCTAAACCTAAACCTAAACCCAAAACTAAACTAAATATAAAAGCTAAACCTAAACTAAATAAACCTAAACTAAATAAAATAAACTTAAACCTTGTCCTAAATAAAACCTAAACCTTAACCTAAACCTAACCATAAACCTAAACCTAAACCTAAACATAAACTAAATAAATAAATAAACTAAACTAAACTTAATATAAATAAACCTAAGCCTAAACTAAACATAAATAAACATACCTAAAATAAGAAATCAATTAAATAAACTAAACTAATAAACTAAACTAAATAATAAAACCTAAAATGAACCTAAACCTAAACCTAAACCTAAAAGATAAAAATAAACCTAAAACTAAACCTAAACCCTAAATATATAAAAAAATAAGCTAAATAAGGCTAAACCTAAACTAAACTAAATAAATAAAAATAAAAATAAAAATAAACTAAATAAACCTAAACTAAATTAAATAAACTAAACTAAAAACCTAAACTAAATTAAATTCAATAAAACCTAAACTTAAATAAATAAAATAAACTAAACTAAATAAATAAACCTAAACTAAATAAAATAAACTCAATTAAGATAAACCTAAACATAAACCTAAACTAAAACTAAATAAACCCAAACCCTAAACCTAAACCTAAACTTAAATAAAACTAAATAAAACTTAAACCTAAAAAAAATAAACCCTAAACTAAATAAACCTAAATAAATAAGATAAAATAAATTTAACTTAATAAATAATAATAAATTTAAAAAAATTAAAGACCTAAACCTAAACTTAAACCTAAACCTAAACCTAAAATAGAAACTTAAACTAAAAATAAATATGAAAATAAACTAAAATTAATAAAACAATGAACTAAAATAAAATAAAATAAATAAAAATAAATAAAAAATAAATTAAATAAGGAATAAACCTAAATAAATAAACTAAATAAAAAATCAATAAATCTAAATCTAAACCTAAATCTAAACCTAAATAAACTGAACAAATATAAACCTAAACCTAAACTAAACTAAATAAACTAAAACATAAATATAATAAACTAAATAAAGTAAACCTAAAAGTAAACCTAAAACTAAAACCAAAACCTAAACCTAAACCTAAACTAAATTAACTTAAACCTAAACTAATTAAACTAAAACCTAAACTAAATATATAAACCTAAACCTAAAAGCTAAACCTAAACATAAACCTATACCTAAAAGCTAAAATAAAAACTAAAATATTAACTAAAATAAATAAATAAATGAAATTAACCTAAACCTAAACTAAATTAAAAAATAAACTAATCTAAATAAACTAAACTAAAATAAACCTTAAATAAACCTAACTAAACCTAAACTACTAAACTAAACTAAACCTAAACCTAAACTATAAATAAACAAAACCTAAAAATAAACCTAAACAAAATAAAATTAAATTAAACCTAAACCTAAATAAAACCTAAACCTAAACCTAAACCTAAACTAAATAAATAAGTTAAATTAAATTAAAATAAACCTAAAGAAAACTTAAATAAATATACTTAAAATAAAAAATAATTAAATAAGCTAAACTAATAAACTAAACTAAATAATTAAACTAAAATAAAAATTAAAGTAAATAAATAAATAAGCTAAATAAATTTAAACCAAAATAAATTTAACCTAAACCTAATTTAAACTAAATAAAACCTAAAACTAAAATAAAATAAACCCTAAACTAAATAAATAGACTAAATAAATAAACTAAATATACCTACCTAAATAAAATAAAATAAATTAAACTAAATAAATACTAAAAATAAAATAAAATAAAATAACCACCAAAACGTAAACTTAAACCTAAACCTAAACCTAAACTAAAAATAAAAATGAAAATAAACAAAAATAAATAAAATAATAAACTTAAATAAAATAAATTAAATAAAAATAAATAAAAAATAAAATAAATAAAAAATAAACCTAAATAAATAAACTAAATAAATAAATAAAAATGAACCTAAACTAAACCTAAACTAAATAAACCTAAACCTATGCCCTAAACCCAAAATTATATAAAACTAAATAAATTAAACTATATTAAACCTGAACCTAAACCTAAATTAATAAATAAACTAAATAAATAAACGTAAAACTAAACATAAATATATAAATAAACTTAATCCTAAACCAAAACCTAAACTAAACTAAATAAACTAAAACCTAAATAGATAAATAAAAATAAATCTAAACCTAAACCTAAACTAAATAAAACTAAAAACTAAATAAACCTAAAAATAAAAATAAACTAAACTTAACTAAAATAAATAAACCTTACCTAAAGTAAAAATAAACCTAAATAAATAAACTAAATATACTAAACTAATAAAATAAAAATAAAAATTACAGTAAAAATAAATAAACCTAAACCTAAAAAAAAAAAACCTAAACTAAATTATCCTAAATAAACCTAAACCTAATCCTAAACTAAAATAAATTAAAATCCTAACCCTAAACCTCAATAAACTAAACTATAAATAAAGATAATCCATAACAAAAATAAAATAAACCTAAACTAAACCGAAACCTAAAATAAAAACTAAATAAAATAAACTAATTAAAAACCTAAACCTAAACCAAATAAAATAAAACATAAATAAAAAAATAAAACTAAATAAAATAAACCTAAATAACCTAAACTAAACCTAAACTAAATAAACCTAAACCTAAACTTAATAAACTAAACCTAAACTAAATAAATAAACCTAAATTTAATACCTAAACCTAAACTAAACCTGGCTAAAATAAAACCTAAAAAATAAGCTAAATAAATAAAATAAACCTAAAACTAAACTAATTAAACTAAACTAAAGAATAAACCTAAAATAAACCTAAACCTAAACCTAAACCCAAAAATATAAAATAAACCTAAACTAAATAAACCTAAACTAAATAAAATAAACTTAAACCTTGTCCAATAAAACCTAAACCTTAACCTAAACCTAACCATAAACCTAAACCTATACCTAAACATAAACTAAATAAATAAATAAACTAAACTAAACTTAATAAAAATAAACCTAAGCCTAAACTAAACATAAATAAACATACCTAAAATAAGAAATCAATTAAATAAACTAAACTAATAGACTAAACTAAATAATAAAACCTAAAATGAACCTAAACCTAAACCTAAACCTAAAAGATAAAAATAAACATAAACCTAAACCTAAACCCTAAATATATAAAAAATAAGCTAAATAAGCCTAAACCTAAACTAAACTAAATAAATAAAAATAAAATAAAAATAAACTAAATAAACCTAAACTAAATTAAATAAACTAAACTAAAAACCTAAACTAAATTAAACTCAATAAAACCTAAACTTAAATAAATAAAATAAACTAAACTAAATAAATAAACCTAAACATAAACCTAAACTAAAACTAAATAAACCCAAACCCTAAACCTAAACCTAAACTTAAATAAAACTAAATAAAACTTAAACCTAAAAAAAATAAACCTTAAACTAAATAAACCTAAATAAATAAGATAAAATAAACTTAACTAAATAAATAATAATAAATTTAAAAAAATTAAAGGCCTAAACCTAAACTTAAACCTAAACCTAAACCTAAAATAGAAACTTAAACTAAAAATAAATATGAAAATAAACTAAAATTAATAAAACAATGAACTAAAATAAAATAAAATAAATAAAAAATAAACTAAATAAGGAATAAACCTAAATAAATAAACTAAATAAAAAATCAATAAATCTAAATCTAAACCTAAATCTAAACCTAAATAAACTGAACAAATATAAACCTAAACCTAAACTAAAGTAAGTAAACTAAAACATAAATATAATAAACTAAATAAAGTAAACCTAAAAATAAACCTAAAACTAAAACCTAAACCTAAACCTAAACCTAAACTAAATTAACTTAAACCTAAACTAATTAAACTAAAACCTAAACTAAATATATAAACCTAAACCTAAAAGCTAAACCTAAACATAAACCTAAACCTAAAAGCTAAAATAAAAACTAAAATATTAACTAAAATAAATAAATAAATGAAATTAACCTAAACCTAAACTAAACTAAATAATAAACTAATCTAAATAAACTAAACTAAAAATAAACCTAAAATAAACCTAACCTAAACCTAAACCCTAAACTAAACTAAACCTAAACCCTAAACCTAAACTAAATAAACAAAACCTAAAATAAATTAACCTAAACAAAATAAAATTAAATTAAACCTAAACCTAAACCTAAACCTAAACTAAATAAATAAGTTAAATTAAATTAAAATAAACCTAAACCTAAACTAAATAAACCTAAAGAAAACTTAAATAAATATACTTAAAATAAAAAATAATTAAATAAGCTAAACTAATAAACTAAACTAAATAATTAAACTAAAATAAAAATTAAAATAAATAAATAAATAAGCTAAATAAATTTAAACCAAAATAAATTTAACCTAAACCTAATTTAAACTAAATAAAACCTAAAACTAAAATAAAATAAACCCTAAACTAAATAAATAGACTAAATAAATAAACTAAATATACTACCTAAATAAAATAAAATAAATTAAACTAAATAAATACTAAAAATAAAATAAAATAAAAATAACCACCAAACGTAAACTTAAACCTAAACCTAAACCTAAACTAAAATAAAATGAAAATAAACAAAATAAATAAAATAATAAACTTAAATAAAATAAATTAAATAAAATAAATAAAAATAAAATAAATAAAAAAAAATAAACCTAAATAAATAAACTAAATAAATAAATAAAAATGAACCTAAACTAAACCTAAACTAAATAAACCTAAACCTATGCCCTAAACCAAAAATTATATAAAACTAAATAAATTAAACTATATAAAACCTGAACCTAAACCTAAATTAATAAATAAACTAAATAAATAAAGGTAAAACTAAACATAAATATATAAATAAACTTAATCCTAAACCAAAACCTAAACTAAACTAAATAAACTAAAATCTAAATAGATAAATAAAAATAAATCTAAACCTAAACCTAAACTAAATAAAACTAAAAACTAAATAAACCTAAAAATAAAAATAAACTAAACTTAACTAAAATAAATAAACCTTTAAACTAAACTAATAAATAAAATAAATAAACTAAATATACTAATAAAATAAAATAAAAATTACAGTAAATAAATAAACCTAAACCTAAAAATAAAACCTAAACTAAATTATCCTAAATAAACCTAAACCTAATCTAAACTAATAAATTAAAATCCTAACCCTAAACCTCAATAAACTAAACTATAAATAAAGATAATCCATAACAAAAATAAAATAAACCTAAACTAAACTGAAACCTAAAATAAAAACTAAATAAAATAAACTAAATAAAACTTAAACCTAAACCTAAACCAAAATAAAAATAAAACATAAACTAAATAAATTAAACTAAATTAACCTAAATTAAAATAAAACCAAAAATAAATAAACTAAATAAAACCTAAACCTAAATAAAACATTAACTTAAACCTAAATAAAGCATAAACCCTAAACCTAAACTAAACTAAATAAATTAAAAATAAACCTAAACTTAAACTAAATAAACTAAAAACTAAATAAAATAAACTAAACTAAAAAACAAAAAAATAAATGAACTAAATAAAAAATAAATAAAACCTAAACCTAAAATAAACCTAAACTAAACTAAAATAAAACCTAAACTAAACTAAAATAAACAAATAAACTAAAGTAAAAATTAAACATAAACCTAAACTAAAAAAAAATTAAATAAATAATTAAATATTAAAATGAACCAAAATAAAACTATACCTAAATTAAACTAAAAATAAAAACTTAAAAAGTAAATAAAACCTAAACTAAAATAAAACAAAAAAATAAAGTAAACTACAAATAAATAAAGCTAAATTTAAACCTCAACCTAAATTAAATAAAAAAATAAAAAATAAACTTAAACCTAAACCTAAACCTAATTTAAAAAAAATAAATCCAAACCCTTGACCCTTGACCACCTTAACCTAAATGGTAAAACCTAAGACCCTAGGCCCTAGGCCAGCATCATGGAGCCCTACACTGACCTAACCCTGAGCCCTAGGCCACTGAGCCTGAGCCCTAAGCCCTGGGCCTGAGCCCTAAGCCACAGGCCTGAGACCACAGGCCACTAAAAGCACAAAGCTAAGCTAAATAAAGACCTAAAATAAAGATAAATAAGAAAGACTGGCTAAATAGATAAGATAATAAACTAAAATAAAACCTAAACTAAGACATGGCGTGAACCAGACCTAAACTAAATTAAATAAAGATAAAATAAAGACTAATAAAGATAAATAAAAACTAAAGTGAAATAAGATAGGCTTAAGATTAAAGATCCTAAAATAATAAAATTAAATAAACTAAAGATAGATAAAGAGATAAACTAAATGAAACCTACCTCTTGGTTTGATTTTAAAGAAAACCCTAAGCTTTGGGCCCTAAATCTAGGCCAGGCACTGAGCCCCAGAGGCATGCCACTGTCTGAGTGAGCCCAGGCTCTGATCTGCACCCTGAGCCCTGGCTCTAAGGCCACTAAAGTGACCGTTGACCTAGGCTATGCTAGGCCCTAGGCCTTGAGCCACTACTACTGGGCCGTGAGCTCTGGTGACTGAGCCCAGATCTTTAAAGGCTGATCAGAGGCTGAGCCCTGACCACAGGCCTGAGCCCTAAAATGACCATGAGCCACTGAGGTGACAAGCCCTAGATCCAGGCCTAAGGCTAAGTATTGGGCCATAAACGGACCACTGAGCCAGCTGAGGCCTGATCACTGATCACTGTCCTGACCAGGCCACTGGGCCTAGGCCTGCCACAGGCCCTGGGTTGTGAGGCTGATCACGGACCAAAGGCTGGCCCAAGGCTGATGCTGAGCCACTGAGTCTTGCACATGATCCCTGACTAGGCTTAGGCCCTGGTGACCTGGGCCCTGGGCCATACCCTGGGTTGTGACCATAAAGGCAGAGCCCTGGGTCCAGACCTGAGCGCTGGGCCCTGAGCCACGGGTCATGGTTTTGATCCACTGAGCCACAAGGGCGTAAGGCACAGATGTTGGGCTCTGAGCCACAGGCTGAGCCCTGAGTTGAGGAAGATCCTGGAGTCTTGGGCCACAGGCCACTGAGCCTGCACTCTGAGCCCAGATCACTGGGCCACTGAGCCTGAGCCACGGACCCTGATCTTTAGGCCCAGGCCAGGCGGACTCTAGGCCCTGGGCCGGACCATAAGCCACTGAGCCCTAGGCACTGACCAGGCCAGGCCTGACCCTAGGCCCCAGGGCTTGGCAGAGGCATGCCTGAGCCTTAACCATGGCTGACCTACCAGGCTGATCAGGCCCTAGCCATGGGCCCTTGACCTGAGCCACTGAGCTCATGCGGCCTGATCTGGGCCATGGCTGGCCCAGGGCCCTGACCTAAAACCCACAAGGCCACTGAGCCATCAGATCCACAGTCACTGAGCCCTGAAGGCCCAGGGCCAACCCAGGCCACTGTGATTTGGGGGCCCTGAGCCATGAACTGAGCCCTGACCTCCTGAGCCCTAAGGCTTAAGACCCTAAACAACCAGGCCAGACTCTGCACTGAGCCACAGGCCACTGGGCCCAGACTTAAAACTAAATGCTCCAGTCTGATAAGACCCAAAATAAATAAATGGGCACAAAACTAAATAAAGATAAGATAACAAAGATAAAATAAAATCTAAACTAAAGATCTGATCCTAGGCTAAACCTAAACTGAGCTAAAATAAAATAAAAAAAATAAAACTAAATAAAAATAAAATAAATAAAACATAAACTAAACTAAAATAAAATAAATCTAAAACTAAAACCTATAAAATATAAACTAAACCTAAAATAAAGTTAAAATAAAGTTAAAATAAATTAAACTAAATAAAACCTATGCTAAAATATGTAAAATGAAAGCCTAAACCCTAAAATAAAAAAAAAACCTAAACCATAAACAAACATAATAAAATATACCTAAACTTAAACTAAAATAATAAAACCTCTACCTAAACCTAAAATAAAATAAATCTAAACCCTAAATAAAATAAAAGAAATAAAATAAAATAAAAAACATAAACTACAAAATAATACCTAAAATAAAATACAAACCTAAACCTAAAAAATAAAAAATAAAACCTAATCCTAAAAAATAAAATAAAAATTAACTAAACTAAAAAATAAACCTAAAGCTTAAAAATAAACTAAAACAAGAAACCTAAAATAAAATAAATAACAAAATAAATACTACTAAATAAATAAATAAAGATAAAAGCTAAAATAAAGATAAACTAAGCTACTCTTGGTTTTTGATTTTTTTTTTTAAAGGCCCTAAACCCTGGGTCCTGAGCCCTAGGCCCTAAATCAAGCCAAAATAACCAAGGCCAAAATCTAATACAAAGCCCTGAGCCACAGGCCCTGAGCTGGCTCAAAAATGGGCCCTGGGCCACTGAAAAGTGAGCCACGTCCTGGGCCAAATGGGCTTAATGACCACAAACACCCTTTGACCATAAACAGACACCAAAGACCATGGTGACCAACCTCTGGCGTTACCAAACCTGAGCCACAACTCAGAGCTGGGCCATACCCTAAATCTTCACCTCCCTAATCTGACCTACCCTAAAGCCTAAACCCAAACCTAAACTAATAGACCAAATGAATAAACTAAACCTAAATTTTAATAATTAAATAAATCTAAACTAATTGACCTAAACTAATAAAATATAATAAAAATAAAATAAACTAAAATAAATAAATAAATACAAACTTTAAAATAAACCTACGAAATAAAAACCTAAATAAAATAAAAATAAAATAAAATAAGAAATTAATAAAATCCTAAAGCTAAAAACTAAACTATAAAATAAGAACTAAAATTAAATAAAAAATAAAATCTAAAACCCAAACTAAAAAAAATTGAACCTAAAATAAAAATAAAATAAACCTAAACCTAAACTAAAATAAAATAAACTAAAATAAATAAAAGTTAAACCTAAACCTAAAATGAACTAAACCTAAAACTAAACCTAAACTAAATAAAATAAAATAAATGAAAAATAAACCTAAACCTAAACTAAAAAATAAACCAAAAATTAAATCTAAAATAAAAACCCAAAACCTAAACCTAAAAAAATAAAATAAAAACTAAATCGAAACTTAAAAATAAAAAATAAAACTTAAACCAAAAAAATATAATAAAAATAAAACCCAAGCGAAATTAAACTGGCTAAACTAAAAAATAAAACACAAAATAAATCTAAAATAAAACACAAAACTAAAGCTAAAAAAAATAAAATAAAAACCTAAATTGAAACCGAAAAATTAATAATAAAACCTAAACCTAAAAAATAAAATAAAAATAAAACCCAACTAAAAATAAACCTAAACCTAAATTAAAAACTAAAAACTAAAAAAAACCTAAAATAAATACCTAAAACCTAAACTTAAGTAAATAAAATAAAAACCTGAACCTAAACCTAAAAATAAAAAATAAAACCTAAACCTAAAAATTAAAATGAAAATAAAACTCAACTAAAAAATAAACCTAAACATAAACCTAAACCTAAAATATAAACTTAAATAAAAAACCTAAACTAAAATAAATAAACCTAAAATTAATAAACTAAAGTGTAGAAAAAAATAAACCTAAATAAAAATTAAATATAAAATAAACTAAACCAAAATAAAAAATAAACTAAATAAAACTAAACCTACTAGTTTACTTAATCTTTTTTAAAAGAAAACCCTAAACCCTAAATCCTAGGCCTTAAACCCTAAAACCTAAACCCTAAACCCTAAACCCTAAACCTACAACCCTACACCCTAAAAAATCCTAAACCCTAAACCCTAAACTCTAAACCTTAAACCATAAACCCTAAACATTAAACCCTATTCCTTAAACCCTAATCGTAAACCTAAACCCTAAATCCTAAAAACATAAACCCTAAAATCCTAAACATGAAATTCTAAATGCTAAACCATAATCCCTAAATGCTAAACCCTAAACCCTAAACCCTAACCCTAAACCCTAAACCCTAAACCCTAAAATGCAAACCCCAAACCCTACACCCCAAACCTTAAACCTAAAGCTAAAGTAACTAAATAAATTAAAAAATAAACCAAATCAAGAGCAATAAAGTTAAACCTAAACTTAAGAATGGGCGAACTTGATAGAAACATCAACATCAAGTGGTTAGTCTAGCGGAGGCAAGGTTTGGGAGGCGTTGTCGCAGTGGTGGTGGGGATCCGATATGGATGGTGGTCAAGCAAAGGGTGGTTATGGAGGTAGGAGGAGTGACGAAGGTTATAACCATGGTGGTGATGGAGGGATAGATCAAAATTATGATGGTGGATCCTGCTACTAGAGAGGCCAGGGTGGTTCTGATGAGAACTAGAGAAATTGAAGAACAGTCGATCCAATCTACTGCTTATAGAACTGTCTTTACAATAGAGATGATTCTAGTTATCTAGGGTTTTTGATTTTCTCTATGCATGCTCATTTTTTATCTATGTCATTGCTTGTGTCTTAGAGAACTTGGTGTGTTGCTTAGCTGATGAAATCAAAAAGAAGAAATGTTTAAACTAAATTTGTTCTCTATTAGAAAAACAAAAAACCTTAAACCCTAAACTAAAATCTGAACCCTTAACCTAAAACCTATACCCTAAACTCTAAATCCTAAAAATAAAAAAAATAAAAAAATAAAAAAACCATAACCCTAAATGTTAAACCCTAAAACTAACCCTAAACCCTAAACCTACAACTCTAAACCCTAATGCCTAAACCCCAAAACCCTAAATCCCAAACCCTAAACTTTAAACCGTAAACCCTAAACTCTAAACCATAATAAGAAACTAATAAAACACTAAACTAAATAAACTAAAACTAAAACTAATAAATAATAAACTAAAACTGATAAATTAATAATAAACAAAAACTAATAATAAACTAAAATAAAAACTAATAAAATTAACTAAACTAAACTAACTAAATAATAACTTAAAAACTAATAAACTAAGAATAACAAAAACCAACTAAACTAATAAACAAACAAATAACTAAATTAAATATAAACATAAAAAACCCACTAATAAATAAACTAAAAAATAAACTAAACTATAAAACTAATAAAAACTAAACTAATAAACTAACTAAACTAAACCATAATAAATAACTAACTAAAAAATAATAACTAAGTAATATACCTAAACCCTAAACATAACTAACCCAACATATAATAACTTATAAAAAACTATACCCAATAACTAAACTAATAATAACTAAACTAACTAAATAAAAAGTAATAACTAATAAACTAATTAAATAACTCCTAAATAACTAATAGTAATAACTAACTAATAATTAAAACTAGTAACTAAACTAAACTAGTAAATTAATAAACTAATTAAACCTAATAATAAACTAAGAAGACAATCATAACTAAAACTAATAATAAAACTAAAAAAAAACTAATAAAGTAAAACTAAATAACTAATAATAACTAACACTAAAACTAATAAACTAATAATTAACTATACTAAATAAAATAAATAAACTTATAATAATAAAACTAATAATAAACTAAATAATAAATAAAACCTTAATAAATAATTAAACTTAATAATAAACAAAACAAATAAACTAACTAATAATAATAAACAAATAAAACTAACTAAACTAATAAACTAATAACTAAATAATAAATAAACAAAAACTAAAAACTAATAATAACTAAGAAAACACTAAGTAATAATAAAACCCAATAATACATAAAACTAACTAAACTTAAATAATAATAAAAAAAACTAAATAATAAATAACTAAAACTTAACTAACTAAACACTAAACTAACTAAACTAATAAAAATAATAATAAACTAGATAAAAACTAACTAATAAAACTAAAAATAAATAACTAAATAAATAACTAAATAAATAACTAATAACTAAACTAACTAAAACTAATAAACTAATAATAATAATAATATAATAATAATAATAATAATAATAATAATAATAATAATAATAATAATAATAAATCTAAATAAAATAAACACTAAACCCCTAAACCTAAATTAATAAAACTAATCATAATAATAAAAAAGATAATAATAAATTAAACTGAAGTAAAATAACTAATAACTAAACTAATAAAACTAATAATAATAATAAAATAATAATTAAAAAAACTAATAAACTAATAATAGAACTAAACTAAAACTAACTAATAACTAACTAATAAAACCTAATAAACTAATAAATAATAAACTAAAAACCTACTAATAACTAATAAAAAAGTTAAACTAATAATTAACTAAATAAAACTAATAATTAATAACTAATAACCTAAAACTAATATCTAATAAACTAATGAACTAATAAGCAAACTAACTAATACAACTAAGCTAATTAATAAATCCCAAAGCCAATATATAATAAAAAAACTAAACTAATAAACTAATAATAATAATAATAATAAAAAACCAAATAACTAACCAAAAATTAAACCCTAAACCTAAACTAATAAACCACAAATAACTAACTAATAAATAAACATAATAATAACTAAACCTAATAAACTAACTAATAACTAATAATAAACTCATAATAAAACACATATTTAAAAAAATAATAATAATAACTACTAATAATAAACTAATAAACTAATAACTAAATAAATAACTAAAGCAATAAACCTAATAAATAAACTAATAATAATAATAATAATAATAACAATAATAATAATAATAATAATAATAATAATAACTAATAACTAACTAACTAAACTAATAAACTAATAATAATAAAACTAATAATAAACTATCTAATAAATAACTAAATAAAAAACCCTAAACCCAAACTAAATAAATAAACTAAATAATAATGATAAAACTAATAATAATAAACATAAATTGATAATAATAGTAATAAACTAAATGAAAACTAAACTAAAATAAAACTACTAATAAACCACCTAACTAAACTAATAATAATAATAAATAATAAATAACAAATAATAACTTATAAAAAACTAAACCATAAACTAACTAAAACTAATTATAATAAACTAATAAACCTAAACCCATAACAAAACTAAAAAAATTAATAAACCAAATAAATAAACAAATAAATAAACAAAAAAACTAAACTAATAAAACTAAACCACTAACTAAAATTAACTAAACCTAAATAATAATACTAAAACCATAAACTAATAATAATATCTAACTAAACTAAATAAATAAATACTAACTAATAATAACTAAACTAACTAGTAATTAATAAATAAACTAAAATAAACCCCAATAAATAAACTAACTAAATAAACTAGCTAAATAAACTAATAAACTAAATCTAAAACCCTCCCCCTAAATTAACCTAAAATAATAATAACTAAAACTAAATCTAATAATACTAATCTAATAACCTAACTAAAAATAAACTAACTAAATTAAACATAAAACTAATAATAACTAATAAAAGCTAAAACTAATAAAACCTAATAATAACTAATAAACACTAAACCTAAAACCTAAACCCTAAAACTAAACTAAACCCTATTATTGGGCGATTTTGGGATCCCTCACATTCTTGGTGTGTTTTTGAGCACTTTCTCTCTTGGATTCCCTATAGATTGTCGGCCTTAGGCCGATCTCGACATGTTCTTATCATGATGACATGACTCATGGCATCAACTTCTTCAAATCCATGGGTTAAATCCCATGTACCGACGGATCCTGTTAGGGCATCTTATTTTTTGGGTAATCCTACCTCTAAATTACTTGTTATTACTAAATCTTTCAAAGTGGCTTTAGCTGGAAAGAATTCCTCCACTGAGCCTCCTTTGAATTTGCTTCATACGACTTTTAAAGGTGCTCCGACAATTATGATTTCAAATGAGGATACCGAAAGATTAGCTGAGACTTTTGGTTTTTTTTATTAGAAAGTTTTCTTTAAATGACCAAAGATGGAAGATATTCATTTTTTTCATAGCTTAAAATTATCTCGTTCTATTTTTTATTGGGTTGATTGATGCATGTTCTAATTAAACTTTCTAATGACCTTGATTATGATATATTTTTTCTAGGCATTCTTACTATGTTTTAATTGTCAAATGTGTATTCTAAAGTGGACACCTATTTTTGATGTTAATGAAGAGTCTCCTATTATTCCCATTTGGATTCCTTTACCTAAGTTGCATTCATCTATTTAATCATCAAATTCTTTATGCTATTTATTTAATTTTTAGTTGGCCTTTGCAAGTTGATCAAGCAAATGCTTCTTCTCGACCGTATAAAATTCTTATAGAGATTAAAAGGTATCCGAAAGAAATATGGTTGGGTTAGAAGAAATGCAGTTATTTTCATAAAGTTATTTTTAAGAACTTTCCCATTTATTGTAATCATTGTAAGATTCATAGGCATAAAATTTCTAAATGGTTTATTACTCATCCCTCTCTTATGAAGAAAATGACCTGTGAGAATTCAATTGTTGAAAAAACTAATGATTCTCTCAAGTTGGATAATGGAAAATTTGCTTTTCAAAATTTTGACATTTTGTAAAACCGTTTCAATCTTCAAAAAAGTTTTATCTATTAATGATTTGCATAATGTAAGGTAATTTTGAAGTTTCAAAAGTTTTAACTAATAATCATGCTCTAAGTGATTCTTTCGATGATTATGTTAAAGGGATGGCTTTAGCAATTGTTGTTAATGATTTTAATGGTTTGGATGTTATGCATAAGTCCTTTCATGATGATGGTTTGAATATTGTTGTTGCTAACACCATTTCAACTAATTAGTTGGTTATTGTTTCTCTTTCTTTTATGTCTGCTTTAGATCATGGGAGAAAGACTATTTCTTTGCCTTCTTTGATTAAGAATGGTGGTGAAAAGAATATTCTTATTTATGATATTTTAACTTTTGGTCCTAACAATCTTGTTAATATTGGATATCCTTCTTAAACAAAAGATTTAGATACTTGTGACAATTCTCTCATTATGAATAGTTCTACTTCAGTTCAAAATGATGGTTTTTCTATGGCTAGTAATTATGTTCAAAATTTTGGTAATATGTTATGTGTTTCTATGGAATTTGAATCTTATTTTAGTCTCTAACATGAAGATTGTACTAAAAATCTGGATTCTGCTTCTCTTGCTTCTTTTATGAATGAAGATAGGGAGGATACTCTTTAGATTTTGTTGGAAGGTGAAAATATTGATAATTATCATTTTAATAAAGCTGTTTCTGCTCCTTCTTTCACTTCTGATTTTGAAATGCATACTATTTCTAATTTTCCTTAGTCTAATGCTGCGGATGATTCTGAATGCTCTTCTTTGAAATTGATAACTTCTACTGATCCCCATGCCTTTTATAACAATACTGATTCATTTTTGGATGGAGATTTTTTGGAGAAAGAGTATGGTTATAAAACTATTTACAAGAAGAAAAGTAAAAAAAAAAGTGTTCATATTATGCCCCTCCAAACTTGCCGAGGGTTACTCGTTCCAAAGATTCTTGGAAATAATCTCTCTTGTCCTTGGGAGGTTTTTGCTTTTGGCTAGGTTTTTCTTTATTGGTTGAGCTTTTGCTGTGTGTTTTCTTGCAAGCTGGAGTATTGGCTTCTTGGCTAATTTTCCTCCTTCTGGCTTCCTATTTGTCGATTTTTTGTGTTTTTGTTTGCTAGTGGATTTATTCTTATTAGCTTTCCTTTGTTTGGTTGGTGCTTTTGCTCTCTTTATTGATGGTAGGTTGGGCTTTTTGTTCTTGGCCTATAGTTTGTCAATTGGTTGGTTGTTTCTCTAGCTATTTATTTTAGCTTTTATTGGCCTTCTTCCTTTTTTATGTTGGTTGGTTTGGTTCTCTTGCTCTTTCTTGGGCTATTTTTTTATGGGTGTTCTATTGTGTGGCTTCTCTATTAGTTGTTTCCTTTCCTTTGGTTGGTGCCTTGGTGGCATTGGATTGGTGTTGTTGTGGGCTATGTTGGCTTGGTGCCTTGGTGGCTTTGGTTTTGTTTGTTGTGGGCTCTGGCTTTTTTCTTTGAAGGCTCTTTTTTTGCCTATGAGCTTCTTTTGTCCCTCTTTTTAAGAGGTGTTCATATTTGGTTTTGTTGGGATTGCCTTATGTTAATTTTATAAGTTGCTCTCCTCTCTTCCTTTTGTTTCCTTAGCTTCACCTTTTCTTTATCCTGGCTAGCTATTATGATAGGTTTGTATTTTTATTTAGCTAGGATGGCTATGATGATATGATGGATTTTTTCCTTGATATTTTTGTGGCTGGTGACTTTTCCTATTTGTAACCCTTCTTTGATGCTGGATACACTTAGGATTTGATGCCCCTCATTATTATGATTATCCTTCTTTCCTAATATCTAAGCCTGAATTTTTTTCTCTTTATGTTTTCTGATCTCCTTCAGATTTTACGTTGTGTTCTCTTTTCAGTTGGTCTCTTATTCTTCTTGGAGAGAGCTAGTCTTACTCATGGTTTCTTTTTTTCTTAGATGGCTGGAGTTATTTACAATTGTAGGTTGTGGTTTCCTTTTCTTATGGATTTTCCTCACTTTGGAGGTTCTTTGGAGTTCCATGGATTCTTTCCCTTTGCTATCTTTTTCTTAGCTTTTTTAGTTATGTCTTCATTTTTTTTATTGCTCTTTCATGTATTAGTTTAGGACTAAACTCTTTAGGATTCTCCTATAGCTCATTTGAGTAGTAATTTTTTTCTTTTTGAGTTTAGTCTATGATATGGTATTCTTGTACCTATTTATTTGAGCAATAAATTCCTTTTAGTTAAAAAAATTCTAAACCCTAAACCCTAAAATCTAAAACCCTAAACCCCAAAACCTAAACCCTTAAACCCTAAACCCTAAACCCTAAACCCTAAACCGTGAAACTCTAAAAAAATAAACTAAAATAAATAAAACCTAAAACTAAGCAAATCTACAACGACAACAACAAGACTTTATCCCACTAAGTGGGGTACATGAATCCTTCGTCTCCATTATGTCCTATTATGTGTCAAATTCTCATTTAATTTAAGTATACTAAGGTAATTTTCATAATCTTAACCAAGTCTTTTAGGTCTACCTCACATTTCTTAACATAAGGCAAATCTAATGCATCTACTCTTCTGGGTCATCGGAGGCTTTATGTGGCCAAACCATCTAAGGTGGTTCTCTATAATTTTATCGCCATTGAGCTACTCCAACTTTTTCCCAACATAATCATTTTGCATTTTATCTCTAAGAGTAAAACTACTCGACCACCAGCATCCTCATCTGTAACACTTAACTTAGTCTTATGCTTCTCTTTTATTGGCCAACATTCCACTATAAGTCATTGGTCTTACCACCATCTTATAAAATTTTCCCTTAAGTTTTAGTGGAACTTTCCTATGACACAATAGGCCTGATGCATTTTCCCATCCAACATGAATTCTACTAATAACATCTCCATCTACTTCACCATCATTTTGAATAATAGAGCCTAAATATCTGAATCTCACTCTTATTAATGACTTGTTCACCTAATGTCACAACACTACCATTAGAACTTCCACAACTAAAATTACACTCCATATATTCAGTTTTAGATCTACTTAAATGAAAACCTTTAGACTCTAATGTTTACCTCCATAATACAAGTTTCTCTTGGAATCCCTCTCTAGTATTATCAACAAGAAGAATGTCATCAACAAAAAGCATACACAAAGGTACATCTTCTTGTAAATGCCTAGTATGAACATCCGTAACTAAAGCAAAAAAGATAAGGGCTTAAAGCTGATTCTTAATGTAATCCAATTGAAATGGAAAAATATTTTGTCAATCCTCCTTGTGTTTGGACACAAGTAACAGCTCTAGTATACATATCCTTAATGACTTGAATATAACCAATATTAACTCCTTTCTGTTCTAGAACTCTCCAAATAACATCTCTTGAAACTTTATCATAAGCTTTCTCTAAATCAATAAATATCATATGTAAATCCTCCTTACTTTCTCTATACTTTTCCATCAAACCTCTTAACAAATGTATATTGTCCATAGTAGATCAACCTGGCATGAAACCAAATTGATTGTGAGAAACTTTTGTATCACATCGTAACCTATGCTCAATTACTCTCTCCCATAATTTTAATGTATGACACATTAACTTAATTCCTCTATAATTTGCACACTATTGTACATCACCTTTATTCTTAAATATAGGAACCAACAAAATCTTTCTCCACTCATCTGGCATCTTTTTAGTCTTTAAAATAACACTAAAAAGATTTGTTAGCCAAGAAATTCTTTGATCTCCTAAACATTTCCACACTTCTATTGGAATATCATTAGGTCCTACTGCATTTCCACATTTCATTTTCTTTAAAGCTTCTCTAACTTCAGATTTACTAATACGACAATATAAAAAATTCTCTATTTTTTGTTTAGGTTATTAAGGTTGCTAAAATCTATCGTACATTCAGATCCTTCAATTAAAAGTTTATCAAAATATCTCATTCACCTATTTTCAATATCCATTCTAAGAAAAGCACTTTATTATCTTCATCCTTAATACACCTCACTTGAACTAGGTCTTTACTTATCCTATCTATTTGGTTGGCTAACTTATACATACATCTTTCACCTTCTTTGGTATCTAATCTATTGTATAAATCACTAAAAGCTAAATTTTTTGCATCATATATTGCTATCTTAGAATCTCAGAGCCACTTTATATCTTTCCCAATTCTCCAAGTTTTACATCTAAATTAAGTTTTATAACAATGATTCTTATTTCTTATCTTTTCTTGCACACTCGACTCCACCACCAGCTATTTTTATTAAAAGAAGCATTTCCATTATGATTCTCTAAGCATATTTTAGCAACTTGCTTAATTTCACTTGCTACTTTTCCCACATGATATTAGCTTCTTTATGAACATCCCAAATTCTAAGAATTTGTAGCTTGTCTTAAAATATTTTAATTTTTGTTCTTTAAGTGTCCCCCAATACTAGGACAATAATTTGATTTATTTTACTCTTACAATCTTTCAACATAAAATCTAAAACTAACAATCGATGTTGGGTACATAAACTTTCACTTGTAATGACCTTACAATCTTTACAATCTAAACGATCTATTTTTCTTATCAGAAAATAATCAATCTGTGTTTTATTAGATCCATTTTTATAAGTAATAATATGTTCATCTCTATTCTTAAATAAAGCATTAGCAACTATAAAATCGTAAGCTAAGGAAAAATCTAATATAGTCCTACCTTCTTCATTAGTCACACCAAATCCATAACCACCATGAACACTTTTAAAATCTTCTACCACTCTACCAACATGTCCATTTAAATCTCCTCCAATAAATACTTTTCTTCAAGAGGTATATTTTGTATTAATCCTCTTATTCATTCCAAACTTTTCTTTTGAACTTACATCCAAACCTACTTGAGGAGCATAAAATGCTTATAACATTGATAATCTTAGTATCAACAATAATTTTTAAAGATATAATTATATCTCCACATCTATTAATATTTATAGCATTATCCTTCAAACTTTTATCTACAATCACACCTACACCATTTTTAGTTCGACTTCTACTTGACTACAAAGTTTAAAACCTAAACTATCAATCTCCTTGGCCTTCTCTCCCCAACCCATTTAGTTTCTTGAACACATAAAATATTTATTTTTCTATGAAACATAATATCTATTAATTCCATTAATTTTCCTATAAGAGTACTACATTCCAAGATACTAACCCAATTCTAGTTTCATGGACTAACTTCTTTGCCGCATCCATCCATAATGTTGGAACCCTTGCTTATTTAACAGCACCGCACATGTGCCTTGCACATTTTTCACTATATTCAAACCATACAGCTTCCAAGGGGCCTTCTAGCATTAACACAATGATTTAAAGGATTCATGTCATGATTATTTCGACAAATTTTATGCTGATTGTCGACTACTTAACGCAACCCTCTACTTTTCACATCTGGACTTGGGACCGGCAAAGGAAGTGTTAAACCTAAAAATATAAACCTAAATTAAATAAAACCTAAAAATAAAATAAATAAAAAAACTAAACCTAAATAAAATAAAATAAAAACCTAAACTAAAACCTAAACCTAAACCTAAAAATAAAATTAAATAAAAAATAAAAATAAACTAAATAAAATAAATAAAAACCTAAAATAAATTACAAAATAAAATAAACCTAAGAATAAAAAATCTAAATAAAATAGAAGCTAAATTTAAAATAAAAATAAAATAAAATAAAATAAAAGTTGAATAAAAACCTAAACCTAAAAAATATATAAAAAATAAAACCAGAAAAACTAAAACTAAAATAAAAATAAACTAAATAAAATAAAATAAACCTAAACCTAAACTAAAATAAACTAAACTAAAGTAAATAAAACCTAAACCTAAACCTAAACTAAATAAAATAAAATAAACTAAGAATAAACCTTAACCTAAACTAAAAAATAAAATCTAAAAATAAACCTAAAATAAAAAGCAAAAACCTAAACCTAAAAAAATAAAATAAATACCTAAACCTAAACCTAAAATTAAAAAAAACCTAAACCTCAAAATAAAATAAAAAAATAAAATTGACCTAAAAATAAGCCTAAACCTAAAAATAAAATAAAATAAAAACCAAACTAAAAATAAATAAACCTAAAATAAATAAACTAAACTACATAAAATAAAAAAATAAACCTAAATAAAAATAAAAATAATATAAAATAAAAGAAAAATAAACTAAAGAAACCTAAACCTATGAGTTTACTTAATTTTTTTTTAAAAAAACTAAAGCCTAAATCCTAAACCCTAAACCCTAAAACATAAATTAACAACACTAAACCTGCAACCCTAAATCCTAAACCATAACCTTAAAACCTAAACCCTAAAAGCATAAACCCTAAAACCCTAAACCATAAACCCATATTGAGTTGATTTTATGAAAGGTGATCTTAAAGAAGTCAGGGAAGAGGTTACGAAATACAAAGTTGGTGCTCCTGCCTATATTGTTCTTGTTGCACCTATGGATGTTGTGGTTCCTCAAGGAAACAGTCGGATCCTTCAAAGACTTTTTCTTTCTAGGTTCTCAACATCCGAACTAAGATCAACAAGTGTACTGTTGAAATTATTACTTCAGTTGAGCTGTTTAAAAAAGGCAATAAGGTGGGATCCTCAGAAGCTGCTTTCCTCGCTAAGCTGGGGATTAGGCCATTCTTTTAAGGCCTTGTCATCCAGTATGTGTATGATGATGGTTTAGTGTTATCTGGTGCTTGACCTAATTGATAATGATCTCATTGAGAAGTTTTCGGTAGGCCTTTTAATTATCACTTCTCTCTCTTTATCTCACTGTAGCACCCACATGTTCATCAATGCTTACAAGAATGTCCTCACCATCATGATTGCCACTGATTACACATACCCGCAGGACGAGAAGGTTAAATAGCATTTAAAGGATCCTAGTAAATTTGATGTGGCTATTGCGCCTGATGCTTCTGCTACTCCTGTTGCTGCTAATGCTTCGGCTACTGTAGTGGAAGAAAAGAAGGAAGAGCCTGCTAAGGAATCTGATGATGATATGGGTTTTAGCTTATTCAACTAAGATTTCTTGGCCTTCTATAAAATATAATTTTATTATTTTTGGGAGTTAAATCATTTTATGAAATACTATTTTTGTGAATTTATGAATTAAATTTTATTTTATCTTATTCTATTAGTGGTTAGAAGATAACGTCCTGTTTGATTTTGTAATTTCTTATTTGTTATGTAATAATTTAAGTTTAAAAAAAAATATAAAAAACTCTTAAACCCTAAATCCTAAACCCTAAATCATAAACCCTAACCATAAACCCTAAATCGTAAACCCCAAACCCTAAACCTAAACCTAAAGTAACAAAATAAATTTAAAAATAAACCTAAACCCTAAAACCTATAAAACCTAAACCTTAAGAATGTGAAGAACCTTGATGGAATAAACATCATCATCAACCAGGCTCAGTGTAGGTCTGGCAGTGGAGGCGAAGACGGAGGTGGCGGTTATCGTAGTGGTGTTGGGGGATCTGGAGGTGCTAGTGGATATGGTGGTGGTGGTTATGGAGATGGGAGGAGCGAGGAGGTCACATCCATGGTGATTGTGGAGGGAGAGATCATAGATATGATGGTGAATCTTACTACTCGAGAGGCGGTGGTTGGACTGGAGAAGGTGATCGATCGCTTATGGAACTATGTCTTTCTTAGAGATGGTCTAGTTATCTAGGGTTTTTATTTTTCTCTATGCATGCTCATTTTTTATCTATGTCGTTGTTTGTGTATTAGAATGCTTATGTCATAGAAAACTTGTGTTACTTGGTTGATTAAATTAAAAAGAAGAAATTTAGAATCTGAATTTGCTCTAAGTAAAAAAAAAAAACAAACCAAAAATTCTAAGCCCTAAACTAAAACCTGAATCCTAAACCAAGATTTTAAACCCTAAACCCTAAATCCATAAAACTTCCCTAAACCCCACCCTAAACCCAACTCTAAACCATAAACCATAAATCTTAAACTAAAACCCTAAATAAACCTAACCGAAACCCTAAACTCAATCCCAAAATAAACCATAACCCCACCCTAAACCAAACTCCTAAACTGACACCCAAACCCACCCTAAACCCTAACCTACACTAACCTAAACCACAAACTCCTAAACTAAACTAAACTTAAACTCGTTTCTTAATTTAAACCCTAACTCAAAATACCAAATAACCCTTAACCTCCAACTCCTAAATCTAAACCCTCCCAACCCTAAACCTTCTCCAAACTCTCCCTAACCTAAACCCTAAACCCTAATCCTAAACCTAAATCTAAAACCTAAAGCCTAAACCTAAACTAAATAAACCTAAAATAAAAATAATATAACTTAAACCTGGATAAAATAAATAAATAAAATAAAATAAACCTAAGACCTAAACCTAAACCTAAACCTAAACCTAAATGTAGAAATAAATTAAAATAAAAATAAAACTAAACTAAAATAAAATAAATAAAACCTAAACTAAACTAAAGAATAAAATAAACCTAAAATGAAAAAAACCAAAGTAAAATAAAAAACAAACATAAAATAAAAATAAAATAAACCTAAAATAAAACTCAAAAAAACCTAAACCTAAAAAAAATAAACTTAAAATAAACCCTAAAAATAAATAAAAAATAAAACCTAAACCCTAAACTAAAAAAAAAAACTAAACCTAAAATAAATAACAAAATAAATAAAACCTAAACTAAAATAAACTAAACTAAAAAAATAAAACTTAAACCTAAAACTAAATTAAATTAAACCTAAACCATAAACTAAATAAAATGAAATGAAACCTAAAATAAATAAAATTAAAAGTTAAAACCTAAAATAAATAAAATAAAACCTAAACCTAAACTTAAAAATAAAGAATAAAACCTAAAAAAATAAAATAAAATAAAACTAAAAATTAAGCATAAACCTAAACCTAAACCTAAAAATAAACAAAAAAAATAAAAAACTAAAATAAAATAAACCTAAAATAAAAAAGCTAAACTAAATAAAATAAAAATAAACCTAAATAAAATTAAAATTAAAATAAACTAAAATAAAAAATAACATAAATTAACATAAATAAAAATAAACTAAATAGACTAAATAAACCTAAACCTACAACCACAAACCCTAAACCCTAAAACCTAAACCCTAAACCTAAACCCCAAGAACCTAAAACTAAATCTAATCAAAATAAAACCTTAAAGTAAAATAAATAAAAGTACCTAAACCTAAATAAAATAAAATAAAATAAAACCTAAATTAAACTAAAAATAAAATAAACCTAAAATAAAAAACCTAAATATAATTAAAAGAAAACATAAAATAAAAATAAAATAAACCTAAAAAAATAAAATATAAACTAAATATAAACCTAAACTTAAAAATAATTAAAAAAAACCTAAACTTAAAATAAAATTAAAATAAACAAAATAAAGTAAACCTAAACTTAAACTAAAAAATTAAAACCTAAAAAAATAAAAATAAACCTAAACCTAAACCTAAACTAAATAAAATAAATTAAAGTAAAAGTAAACCTAAAATATAATAAAATAAAACACTAGTAAAAATATGCCTAAACCTCAAAATAAATTAAAATAAAAACCTGAACAAAAATAAATAAACCTAAAATAAATAAGCTAAACTAAATAAAATAAACCAAAATAAAATAAAATAAAATAAACTCAAATAAATAAAAAATAAACTAAATAAACATAAACCTGGGTTTCTTAATTAAAAAAACCACAAGAAATCCTAAACCAACCTAAACACTGACCCAACCCAACTTCCTACCCCACACTAAACCCTAAACCCTAAACCCTACACTAAACCCTAAACCTTAAACTAAACCACACTAAACCTATAAACCACATAAACCCTAAACCCCCCTAAAAAACCCTAAACCCAAAACCTTAAACCCTAAACCCTAAATTAACCCTAAAGCGTAGACCCTAAAAATGCATAGAACCTTGGCAGAAGGAAAATTATCATCAACTAGGGGTGGTGGAGGCGAAGGTGGAGGCAGCAATTATCGTAATGGTGGTGGGGATGAGGTGCTAGTGCATATGGAGGTGGTGGTAGCATTTGGTGGTTATGGAGGTTGAAGGAGCGATGGAGGTTACAACCATGGTGGTGGTGGAGGGAGAGATCAAGGATATGATGGCAGATCCTACTACTCGAGAGGCGGGGTGGTTCTTATGGGAATCAAAAAAATTGAAGATCGATCGATCTGATCTGCTGCTTATGGAACTATGCCTTTATAGTAGAGATGATTATACTTATCTAGAGATTTTGATTTTCTCTATGGGTGCTATCTATGTCGTCCCTTATGTCTTAGAAAACTTGGGGTGCTACTTGGTTAATGTAATCGAAAAGAAAAAATCTTAAATCTAAATTTTTTCCCTGTTAAAAAAAAACATTAAACTTTGAACCCTGAACACCAAACTAAAACTTAAACCTAAACCAAAACCTAAATCCTAAACCTAAACCATAAAACACTAAACCCTAAACCCTAAACCCTAAACCTAAAACTTAAACCCTAAAACCCTAAACAAACCCTAAACCTAAACCTACAACCCTAAACCCTAAAACCTATAACCCTAAATCCTAAATTCTACACCCCATACCCTAAACTTAAACCTTAAACCTAAACCCTAAACTAATGCTAAACCCTAAAACCTAAACTAACCCAAAACCCTAAACCCTAAACCCTAAACTCTAAGCCTTGAATAAAGATGTTATAAGGGTAGATGTAAGAATGACCTAATCTAACATAGTTATGATAGCTAAAGAAAATGTCTTCAAGAGACTTTCCCTTGTCTTTTAGAGATTTGAATACCCTAAACCTTAACCCTAAATCTTATATACCATATATTATAGTATAATGTAGCATCATATATTTGAGCATGTAGTGATATTTTTTTGGGTGTTATAAAAAGTTTTAAAATGTTTTAGTATACTATGGTATTGTGCCTATAGTCTATATGAATATAAATCCTAAAAATATTGATTTAATAACTTAGATGATGAAATTTATGAAATTTGAAGTGGGAATTAGGTTGTAGTACCAAAGGTGTGCTACGCCACTTGCAGTCTAAATAGTAAGATTTTATGTTCAAAATAAATATTATATGTTGTAGCATAGTATAGCATCATATATCATAATATATTGTTCTGCACATTTTAAATTCTTTTAGTATTTCACAATCATGCAGTCGAGCCTACACTAGCATTATTTATAAAAATGTTTATTTAGACTTTCAAATGGGGGAATTTGGCCAAATTCATAATAGGTAGAGCATGGCATCATAATATATTATTTCAATTTAAAATACCAAATATTATAGTATAATGTAGAATCATATATTTGAGCATCTAGTGATGTTTTCTTGGGTGTTATATAATGTTTTGAAATGTTTTAGTATACTATGGTATTGATCTATAGTCTATATGAATATAAATCCTAAAAATATTGATTTAATAACTTAGATGATGAAATTTGAAGTGGGAATTAGGTTGTAGTACCAAAGGTGTGCTACACTTGAAGTCTAAAAGTAAGATTTTAAGTTCAAAATAATATTATATGTTGTAGAATAGTATAGCATCATATATCATAATATACTATTCTGCATTTTAAATTCTTTTAGTATTTGACAATGCGTCGAGCTAGCATTATTTATAAAAATGTTGATTTAGACTTTAAAATGGTGGAATTTGGCCAAATTCATAATAGGTAGAGCATGGAATCATAATATATTATTTCAATTTAAAATATGTTAGTGATACAATTAAAATATATTGCTTTTATTATTTAAACTAATTTTATGATTTTTTTTTTTCTTAATCTCTTGTGATGTGATATGCAATATAGTATAATATAATATGTTATAGTGTATTATAATATAGGATGCCATAACATAGTGTAGCATCATGCATTATAGAATTCTATAGTGTATTAGTACTTGTTGTTTAGCATATTTTAGTTTTTATAGTATGATATAGTAGAGTTTGTAGGTATAATTCATAAAAATAATGATTTATTGGCAGAGATGATAGAATTTGGCCAAATTTAAGGTAAGATTTAGGGAACATCATTGGGGGTGTGCTATGGTGTGTCATTTAATCAAAAGAATGGAATTTTGCATCCAAAATAAATGTTCATTTTTCAACCAAATTTTATAAATTTTTTGCTTAAAGTGATTAATTTTAAGGTGTAATGTAAGATAACATATTATATGAAAGCATATTAAAATATAATGTACATAACAATATAACTTCACATATATATGAATGTGGTGGTGTGTTACTAGATGTTATTGAACATTTTAGTGTGTTTTACATTTGTTATAATACATTTGGTCAAAACTCACAAAAATGTTAATTTGAAGGTTGAGATGGAAGAATTTGGCCAAATTCACGGCACACCAAGAAGCAATGCAAAAATTATGCTATTTGTAATAGAAAAATAATAATGTTACATCCAAAATGAACATTATTCATATTTTGAGAAAATTTTGTTATTTGTTCTTTTAAGTGATTCTAATGAGGTGTAATGTTAGACAATATATTATATTATAGCAAATTATAATATATCATAGTTTATAATATAATATAGTGTGTTAATTCTCACTATAATATGTTTAGCATGATATTGTATAGTTAGTTTGAGCTTGTACCATCAAAAATCATAAAATGTTGATTACAATGTTTTGATGATGTAATTTGAACAAATACATTGTAAGGCTTGTTTGTTTGGTGTGCATAAGAGAAGAAATAAGATTTGATGAGAATTCCATGTTAAGGACATGGAGGGAGATCCACTAGGGATCACACATTGGACATGACATGTGAGGGGTTGAGGGCATATGAAAAAGAAAATCTATTGGGGATAAGGTTTGAATTTGATTTGATTATATGATTTGTGGAAAGAAGATCTATTGGTGATAAGAATAATCCTCAGGGATTAAGATTGAATCAACTTTAATTTGTTCTCTTTAAGATGTGGAGGAATATCTAGAGAGCTGAGTCCACTAGGGTGGGAAATATGAACCTTGCACTAGGGAAGCAAGATCGGGCTATCCACTTTGGATTGGGATTTGAGTTTTATTTCATAGATTTTTTTGGGGATGTATCCATTGGGGATAAGAGATTGGTTGGATTTCTTTACTTTAAACTCTACAAGGGAGTTAGTTTAATTTGATTCCACTAGGGAGATTGGTTTTGAATTTGATTTGTTTGCTTGACTTATTTATATATGATTTGGGAATCCATTGAGGAGAAGGGTGTGATTTAACTCCATTGGGGAAAATCAAATTAGGTTCAATTTAATCTAAGTTAATGTATGACCATGTCGATGCGATGGACCCGAAGGGGCTATATCAACCTTGACATACTTTAGGTTTACAAATCCAAAGGGATAGTCTACCGACTATAGGGTAGAGATAGCCAACCTAAGGGGTTGCCTTTCAGTGTACAATGGCTATGCAAAAAAGAAGGCGTAGTAGACTTAGATCTTCCAAAGTGAAAAACAACTGCTAGGGTGACCTTTTGGATGCATAAATAAACCCGACCTAGGGACTCAGTGAAGAATGTCAATGGGGACTTATGTCAACTCAAAAGAAGTCAAAATTAAATTTATCTTAATTTCATGTGATTTGTTATGGTTTGTTTAGTTTAGTTTGATTTTGAGTTGAGGGTATATCCATTGGGAATGTGAGCTCGATCAAATTTGATAGATTTAAATTATGGACAATGTCGATGTTCGATGGACCCATTGAGAAGGGGCTATATCAGACTTGTCTTATCTCAGATTTATAATTCCAAATGGATAGTCTACTGGTCATGGGGTAGAGCTAACCAACCTAAGGGGTTTCCTTTCAGTGTGCAACGGTTGTCCTAGGAAGAAGGCATAATAGACTTACATCTTCTAAAGTAGGGAACAACAGTTGGGGTGACATGTTGGTAACATAACAAATTGAACCTGAATTATATCAACTCAAGAGTAGTTAGGAAATTCCTATAGGAAGTTTTGTTGGCACTACTTTAAAGATAGGATGCCTACTTGGGAAAAGGTACCATTAGGGGTGTCCTTCTAATCCACAAGTGAATATATATTTTGATTATACATTTTCGTGGACCCTATTGGTGTGCGAGGGACTATATTGAGAAGGGGCTATGTCATCCTTGACCTATACTAGACCAAGGGAGAATCTGCACATCCAAAGGATGAATTCTCCAACCGTAGGGGTGGTTACTAGGAAAAGGAAACTGTCCAATCATAGTAACCTGTAGTGTCTAAATGGGGTCAAAGGATGTGATCCAAATATAGTGCCCACACATGAGGTGATCTTAGTAGCATTATCTTGAGACCTAAAAAAGAAATCCTATAGGTGTATAGTGGCTAGATCAAGAGAAATCATAGACTTACATCTACCATGAGTGGTGTATCCTTGGGTATGACAACCAACCAACCTAAGGTGTATCCACATGGTTGGTATATCCATTAGCATAGTGAACTGACCTAATTGTTCCTATCAATGTGGAATAATCAATCTGGAAATAAAGCATGTAGACTTACAACTTTTCAAATGAAATTGATCACCAAGATAGTCTATCATCGATGGGACATATGCTATCTGGCCTAGAGCAACTACTAAGAGGGAGCCTCGAGGAAGGACCTAGAATTGAAGCTTTCAAGAGGGAAGGAGCCACTAGGGACTTATCCTAAACCTCAAATATACTCAGTCTGTACAAAGGTTAATCCAAGAAGAAAGTATAGCAAACTTACATCCTCTTAAATGAAGCCAACATGAGGTAATTTACCAGCCATGCAGTAAGGCCTACCAAACTAACAAGGCGCTCATTGGTGTGAAGGGGCCAAGTAAGGAAGAAAATGATACCAGACTTACATCCTCCAAAGAAAGAAGACCACTAGGTTGACACGCTAGTAGGGTAGCTCATCAGCCCGACTTAGAGCGACTAAGTGAGTACCATTGGGGCGTTATCTCAACTCGAGTTTCCGAGATAAATGATAAGTGTTTTTTTATATGCTTGTGTATAGTTTGTGTTAGTGTTGTGTCGATGAAAGATAGGGTGCAACTCAGGTTCCTTACACCTACCCTAAATACATCGTGGTAGAATCTTAAATAAGAATACATTCTACATGGAAGAGATTGAATTCTAAATGGAATTTTCATTGATGATAAATATTTTCAAACATGATTTGTAATATTTTTTTAAGTAGAGTTCATTGATTGGATGCATTGGGTGCTCTCCCTTATGATTAATGGGATGATAATATCCTTTTGGTAGTCCTTCTCTTTGACAAAAGGGCCTTCTGAAGTGGGTTCAAACTTGCCTCCCATTTTACAATGAGTAACAATTCTAGCTCTCTCCCAGAAAGCTCTAGGATGGACCAACTTATTGTGAGCTTGAATCATTTTAGCTTTGTACAACTCGAGGTTTTGGCATGCCCGTGGCATCTCTCCTCCAAACTTTGAGCTCTTCTAACCGCAACTTTGCATTCTACTCTATTGTGATCTTGCTACCTACAGCTATCCATAGTGATGGGAGTTGGACTTAATGGTAGACGACAGACCCAACACTAAGGAGAATGGAGTAGACTAAGTTTGAGTTCTATATGTGGTGCAATAGGCTCACAACGCTTCAACTAACTACTCATGCCATTGACACTTGTTATTGTCAAGTGTTTTCTTCAATATTTGGATGACAGCTTTTTGAAGGATTTTGCTAAGTTGTTTTCCCTCAGGTTGTTGATGGTAGAATATCTCCAATCTATGTTGTGTCTTTGGGCAAAGTTGTTCATCTCGATGCTCTTGAATGTAGTATAATTATCAAATATAATTTGTCAAGGCACTTCGAACCTATATACAATATGGTTCTTAAAAACAGAGCACATGCTAAGTTGTGACCTCTCGAGTGGAATTGCCTTCATTTGGAAAAGTAGTCGATGACTAAGATGAACCGATGACCCTTGAAAGAAGGAGGATCAATCGAACCCACTATGTCAGAACCCCAACACTCGAATAGCCATGAGGCCATTGTAAGATGTAGATTGTTAAGTGGTTGGTGTAGCACCACACTTTATATTTGACATTGGTGACATCGCCTTTCGTATCCATACAATATTTGATCATTGATGACTAGTATCCTAGTGTCTTCATCTTGGCATTCATCTTTGGACGGATTAGTTGGCTTCACATAACCTTGAGTGTACCTCAATCATGATATTATGATATTCATGCTTGTCTAAACAACGTAACCACATGTGATCGAAAGACTTCCGGTACAAGACACCATCCATAAGAGCACAAGAAAGTGCTCTCTACTTCATCTGATGGGCTTGGGATTTCTTTTGAGGTAGTTTTCCATTATTTAAGTAATCCATGAATGGTTGCCTCTAATATAACTCATCCTTATTGGAAATGGAAACCTCCCTTTTAAGAGAATACTGTTTGAAGAGTTCAGTATCAATATGGGATAATACTTGTCTATTTTAGACCTTTATTGATATGGACTCATCCTCTGACTTCCTTAGCGTTGACTAAAGCATATACTACAACATTCTTTCCTCAAGGAATCTTATAAATGGTAACCTCTGGATTTGGGCCAACAACTCCATGGTGTACTTATGGTAGTGATGGAGCTCAAGCTTTATAACCTTATAGGACCCAGAGATTTGGTTGATAATTAGTTGAGAATCCCCAAAGATGTTGATGTTTTAGATGCTTAGAGTAATGGTTAACTTCAGATTGGCAATCATAGCCTCAAATTCAGCTTCGTTGTTGGGGGCAAGGGTTGGACAGATGATATGAGAATCTCATACATGGTATGGAGTTAAGATAACTATTCCTACCCCTTCCTTTCTGGAATGGTAGATTGTGGTTATTTTCCTCTTTGAGAGGAAGCTACACCATCAAATAACATCTCCCAATGATGAATGTTGGTATCCCATAAGTTCATGATTTATTCATCGGGAGACATCACTAAGCGGAGTTAGCATGAAGTGGGTGATGCTAAGAAATCTTCTAGTGCTTATCCTTTTGCATGGAGGGGTACAAAGGTAATGTTTTTATTGTGAGAGGATCATGGACCATCGTCTGCGTCAGGATAGCTTTGGCGTGTCATGAGATCTTGTAGTGGATTGATCCTAGAGATTAAGTTAACCTTATGAGGAAGCATGTAGTGTTGTAGCTTTTAGGTCGCTGAGATTAAAGTTAGGCAATGTTTCTCAATGAGTGGATAATTAGCCTCAGCAGTACTAGATGATGGCTGAGGTAGTAGAGTGAATTTTTCTTCCCTTCATCATTGGCTTGGGACAACAAAGCACCAAGTGAGTCATCTAATGCAAAGTATGAGGTTTGCATGGGGAAGGGCTAGAATTGGCGACATCATCGGTAATGTGATGTCTTGAAGGCATGCTCACACTTATCATCCCATGAACTTAGCATCCTTTTAACAAAGAATGTCGACATCTTCCGATAGGTTGGATATAAATCTTAGATATGCCAACTTCCCTTGGAATGATCGAGTTGAGTTAAACTTTTAGGGGTGGCATTTTTAATATCGAATCTTCTCTAGATCGATTTCAATTTCTCTGGTGTCAGACAACAAACCAAAGGAATTTTGCTAAAGATACTCTGAATGCAAACTTTAGGGGGTTCATTTTGAGGTTAAATTCTCTTAACTATTCCAAAACTACTCTCAAGTTAAAGAGATGGTATTCATTTTCTCTACTTTTGACCACAAGATCATCACATAGCACTCAACTTGATGATTCAAAGATTCATTTTTTTTTAAGGTTGAATGTCATGACCTTATAGAAATAGATTCGATGGGGTTCTAAAAGTGTTTTTTTTCTCTTTAGGGGCCATCTTTATTTGGTTATTTCAAGATAAGCCATCCATGAAAGAGAAGACATGAGATGAGGCAATGTCCACCATATACTCGGATTGGTAGTGGAAATTCATCTTTTGGACATGGCTTATTTAAATCTCTAAAATCGATGCATATGTAAATTTGGCCATTCTTTTTTCTTCTTGGGATGGTCCTAACTAGGTAAAATATTTTTCCTCCTAGATGATGCCAACATTGATCGGTTTCTTGACTTCATAAATGACCTATTGTTCTATGTCTAATTGTATGCATCTAGGAGCTTGCTTGATAGGGTTAGCAGTAGGCTCTATTACTAGTTTATGGACCATTACGTCAGGAGCCAATCCAGGCATCTCTTCATAACTTCATGTAAATAAGTCCTTAAACTCAATCAATAGGCTGACTAAGTCATTTGTTTCAATTTCATTCAACAAAGAACGATGTATGTCGTGGATATTCTTTAGTTCTAAGTTGAATTCCTTGAGCTTCGTCGATGGTTGACTTGATCTCTTCTTCAAACTTTGACGTGCATTCTTGAATTCAAAATCATCTGGATCATTTGGAGTTTCTAAGAATAGCTCCTCATATGAGTTAATGTGATTTGAAAAAACCTATCATATTCCAAATGATTGGTGATGACTAAGCAGTAATCATCATCATCGATTGGACCCACTATACTGAATCTAGTCTGGGTCTTGATTGAGAGCTTTTGCATTTGTTCTTCCATATTCTTTCAAAGTAGTCTGACCTGTTCTTTGACCAAGTATGTGGGATTAACCCTTTCTTTGCTAAATTATGAACACAAGGCAAGTACCAATCAAAAAGTAATTCTATTAAATCTTTATATGAATCATCCTCAAGTTCTACATCAACTTCTTGACTTTGGGATGATGCTTCAAGAAAGAACCTCTGAGTCTTCACACTTGTGGATGACATAGGGGCTTCCTTAACTACCAAACCCTCAACTTTATGAAATGAAAGTTGGGTTAGAGCTAAGGTTCCGATGCCTAACTATTTCACATATAAACTTTGATACACTTATGCTTTGCTTTGGATCCCGGTCTTCATTGCTATTTGACTCAAGTTTCACCTCCAAAGGAATCCACTAGAGGTGTGCTAGCCATATAAGACTCATCTTATGAACTATATTCTAAGTCTATATGGATAGTATGTGTACTCGATAGTGGGATATATGTTCTATTGGGTGGCCAATAAGAGGTTTTCCACCCCAATGCGCCTCAATTGGCTTCTTCCTCTTGGTGGAGGTCAAGTCATCCTACCCATATGTTTTAATGGGAGTAAGGAACTATGGTAATCTAATGTCAGGCTCTACTTCCTCCTCTAAGTCTATTTCTGCTCCCTTTTATTTTCCTTTTCATTTTCTCTTTCCTTTTCTTTTTCTTTTACTCTTTTTTTTTCCTTTTTATTTTTCTTTTTCTTTTATTTTTAAACTTTAGCCAAGTTCAGAATTATTGATTTTAAGGGAGATAGTAAGTCGCATCCTCATATATACCTCATGAACTATAAAATGCTTGAGATCTCCTTTGACACATTAGATGATCCCACCTCTCATGAACTTTATACACTGATGTAGAGGGAATGGAACTATGTTGTTATCATGTATCCCGGGTCTCCCAAGCAAAGCGTTGAAATATGTATATCAGTCTATAATGTAAAACTTGGCTTCGGTCTTCCAATCATCTATCTCTAAGGGCAACACCATGGAGCCTAAGGCCTATTGATCTCACTTTTGGAGTGCGAATTCAATCTTCCCATCTTAGACTTAGGAGTCTTCTAGACACTAAGACTTTCCTAGTCATAAGACACTTCTAACAATTAGGTAAACACTTAACCAAAGCCAAAAGACTTAGAAGGGTTAACCATAGGACTAGGTTATGCTTTAGGATTAAGATAATCCAACTACCACCCAAATCCAATCCATTATCACCTTTGCAAACCAAACCTCAAGTTCGGTTCAAACACTAAATTCAAATCCAAATCCAAACCAAAATTCCAAAACCAAATGATTGAAGCCCATGATCAAATCCAAACTTGAAACCCTTCCTAAGCCATGACCTAACCATGTACTTGCCAAATCTTAATCCAAATCAATCCAAAATCAATTAATCAAAACTAAATCAAACTAAATCAAATTAAATCAAAAACCTTGCTAAGCCATATGACCTATCCAATGGACTTATCCAAATCTTAGTCTAAATCAAGTAAAAATCAATTGATTTTCTCACAAGTCAATCATATTTTCAATAATCTTCACAAATTTAAATGAAATATACATTTAAATCAATAAAACTAAATCAAACCAAATCAAAATTCAAACTAAGCCACATGACCCAACTCAATGGATTTTGCCAAATTCCTTCATTCTAAAACCCAAATTCAATTGATTTTCTCATGAATCTATCATATTCACAAATATAAATGAAATCTACAATCATCAAGCTAAACCAAAATCAACCCAAGTCAAACCAAATTTAACCCTTTTGACTTGAAATGTTCAAATGAACCAAAACCCATTTGAACCCAAGCCAATTGCAATTGAATTTATATATCAATCCCAAATATATATAAACTCAACTAAATCAAACTCAACCCAAAATCAAATAAACCTGATTAGTCCACTTGACCAAAAGTGGCCAATTTGACCTATTTGAGCCAAGTTCTAATCCTACACAAATTGGATTGAACCAATCCCATCAAAACCTCCCATCATGATTGTTGATCACTAGGTTGATCAATTGTCTAAATTCCAAATCAACTTGGTCATTTGACCAAGTCAACCCTAAACATTATAAACCCAAACTTGCCAAATTATAACATAAGACAAATACCTTGAAACCAATGATTAATACCTAATCAAAATCAATATTTCAATATGATTTGACCTTCAATTGAGTCAAACCAAATCCATTTGGCCCTTGACCCAAGTTGATCCAAATTGACCTAAAAGACCAAATTGGGTCAAATCAAAAGATAAACCAAATTGATTGCAAACAATGGCTCTAGTTCATTCCAAATTGATTATTGAACTTCACCAAAGCCATGATTGGACCCAATTGAACCCAAGTGACCAACTTAGCCCAAAGTGACCTAAAGGTTCAAGTTGGCCTAAATCAAAACCAAATCCATATTAATTGAAACTAAAGCCTACAATCATCTTAATTTGGTCAACTAAACCCAAACCAACACCCAAGCCAATTTGGCCAATTTGGTCAAATTGGTCAACTAAACCATTTGACCCAAATGAATTCAAATGAACCAAAATCAAATCTAAGCCAAACTAAACCAAACCAATTGAACCAAAACATCTCAAATAATCATATGAACTTGAACCCTTGGTTTGACCTAATTTGACCAATTGGTCAACTTGACCTAACCTAATTTGACCTAAATGAGTCAAATTGAGAAAAACCTAACCAAATCAACTCCAATTGAAGTGAAATTTGGGCTATACCACTTTTGGCTCATTTTAAATATGCCCAAATTAAATCCAATGCCAAATGATCATTCTAAACTTAGGCCAAGGGAATAGCATGAGACAAATCACCCATGTAAGTGGTCATTTCTATTCCTTGGCCACTTGGTACTCTCAATGGTCCACCTAAGCTAAGACACTACCCAACCTGACCCAAGGAATGGACTCCATTCTCCCTCACACGTGACATTAGATCAAGCACCATCCATTCCATGTGATCAAAATGGACGACATTCGATCTACTAGATCGATCTTATTTAATCCTATTAAGCGTGGATTAATCGTAGCCATCTGATCTTAAATCGGACGGATGAGAAATCACATCCATCAAACTAGAAAGCACATCCACCACCATGCGGTGCTAAGTCGATAAGTTTTAAGTAGCCAATCCCACAAGTGGAAAGCGGCATCGATGCCATGGCATCAAGATTAGGCTTTAATTATGCTTAATTAATCATTTTTAATTGCCAAAACTTCTAAAAAATAAAAAATCATAGAGAAATAAAAAAAATGCAAATAAATACTCATTTTAATGGTATTTTAGAGGATAATTAATTACAAATGATCTTAACTATACTAGAATAGTAATTAAAGTTTAATTAAGGTTTAATTGCAAAATTTATTAGTACTCTTTAATTGAGTAATTAATCCCAAATTTTGTGGGTTAATTTAATGGGATGACCTATGCCTCCCATGATTTTCTTGGGATTTATTGCTTGCTTAATTAGGAAAATTGACTAATTAAACCTTAGCTACTCTTTTTGGGTTAATTATTGATTAATTAATCCCATGAAGAGTAATAAAGTTAATTAAGTTTATTAATCATTGTTCAATAGTAAGTGAACTAAGGAATAGGGTTGGAACCCCTTTCACTAAGTTAATTTCACCCTTTTTTAAAATGAAATTAATTAAGATTTAAGTAATTAATTAAATAACTTGATCAAATTGAAATCATAATCACATTAGACCTTAATTAATTAAATCATGGGGTAGATTTTTAGGTGTTTAATAACTTAAAGGAGTTTAATTAAATTATGGTTAGTCCATATGTGTGGGAAAATAATAAGAGTCATTAATTAAGTCCCTTAATCAAATTAACTATTAATCATGAGCCAATTGCATTAGGCTCCTTTTATTTCTAGATCATTGCAAGTTTATTTTCCATGCATATCATGTTGGCTCATAATTATTTAGTTAATTACTTTAAGGTGACATAGGTAAGGGTAATTATTTTATCTAATTAAGGGTTCAACTTAATTAACCCATAAAATAAACTTAATTACATTTACTTAAATTAAATCAAATCATTAGTGTGGGAATGGGTTTAAAATAATAAGTGATGATTTCTCTTCTCCTCTTTAAATCAAGTCAAATCCAAAACGTAATTAATAAATAAGATTTGGTTTGCTTTCAATAATCTTGTTTGATTTAATTGTCTTTAAGAACTAGTTTGGTTGAATGAATCACATGCTTATATTTGATTCTCCTCTTTCCAATCATGTTAAATTTGGTATGTCATTTGAATTCGTGCATCCAACTTTTCAAAATCAAGTAAAATAAAATGGACTTCCTTTATCTAAGCTTGCATGTGTTGATTAAATTTAATATAGGTGTGGTTATTATCACTATTAAATCCAAATGTACTTTTCAAAATCTTATAAATGAATAATAATATGTGTTATGATCCTAGTTATAAATACATAAGAAATGCATGTGCTTATAGCTTAAGTGTATGAATGTTGAGTTCTCTTTCCTCTATTAATGTGTTGATTTATATAAGATTGAATGCTAATGGGTGTATTGTTTGGACATCCCTGAACGAGGCTTTAGCTAGCCACAAGAGGTCATTTGATTACCTCCACTTTTTGTTACTTGGTTGATGAAATCAAAAAGAAGAAATGTTGAATTTGAATTTGTTCTATGTTAAAAAAAAATCAAAAACCCTAAACCCTAAGCTAAAACTTGAACCTAAACCTAAAACCTAAACCATAAACCTAAACCTAAAAACCCTAAACTAAACCATAAACCATAAATCTATCCAAAATCTAAACCTAAACTACAAAACCAAAACCTAAACCTAAAATAAAAAAAAAAGAAAATAAAATAAAATAAAACCTAAACCTAAAAATAAAATAAAATAAAAAAATAACAACTAAACTAAAATAAAATAAATACAAAAAAACTAAACTAAAAAATAAAATAAACCACCACAAATAAAAAAACCTAGATAAAATAAAAACTAAAACAAAATAAAATAAATAAAATAAAATAAAATAAAATAAAGTTAAATAAAAACTTAAACTAAAAAAAAATAAAAAAAATAAATAAAAATAAAACATAAGCCGTAAAACTAAAACTAAACCTAAAATAAACAAAATAAAATAAACATGAGACCTAAACTAAAAAATAAGTACTAAACCTAAACCTAAGATAAACTAAACCTAAACCTTAAACTAAAAAAAAAACTAAAAATAAACCTAAACCAAAAAAAAAAACCCTAAAATTAACCTAAAATAAAACCTAAACCTAAAAAAAATAAAATAAAAACCTAAACCTAAACCTAAAAATAAAAAATAAAATGTAAACCTAAAAAAGAAAATAAAAATAAAAATAAACTTAAATTTAAACCTAAAAAGTAACTAAAAGAAAAATCCTAAACTAAAATAAATAAACCTAAAATAAACAAACTAAACTAAATAAAATAAAAAATAATCCTAAATAAAAATAAAAAATTAAATAAACTAAAATAAATAAAAAATAAACTAAATAAACTTAAACCTATTGATTTACTTAAAATTTTTTTTAAAAAAACCCTAAACCCTAAACCCTTAAAGCCAAACCCTAAACTTAGAACCCCAAATCCTAAACCCTAAAAGACCTTAAACCCTAAAGCCTAAACCCTAAACTAACCCTAAACCCTCAACCCTAAACCCTAAACCCTAACCCTAATCATAAACCCTAAACCTTAAACTTAAACCCTAAGCCCCCAAACCCTAAAGCTAAATCTTAAAGCTAAACCTTAAACTCTAACCCCTAAACCTTAAAACTAATCTAACACTAAACCCTAAACCTTTAACCCTAAACCCAAAAAACTCTAAACCCTAAACCCTAAACCCTAAACACTAAACTAATCAAACCCTAAACCCTAAACACTAAACAACTAAACTAAACCTAAACCCTAAACCCTAAACCCTTAAACTCTAAAGCTCTAAACCCGAAACCCTAACCATTAAACCCTTAAACCCTAAAAACCTGAAAACCTAAACCTCAGCTAAATAAACCTACAAATATAATAAATAAATAAACCTAAACCTAAATAAAATAAAAACCTAAACTAAAATCTAAACCTAAACCTAAAAATAAAATAAAATAAACTAATTAAAATAAACTAAAATAAAATAAATAAAAACATAAACTAAACTAAAAAATTAAAATAAACATAAGATTAAAAAACCTAAAAAAAATAAAAAACTAAACGTAAAATTAAAATAAAATAAACTTAAAATAAAATAAAATAAAACTAAATAAAACCTTAAACTAAAAAATAAACCTAAAATAAAACATAAACCTTAAACTAAAAAAAACCTAAACCTAAAATAAAAATAAAATAAATAAAATAAATAAATTGAACCCTATACTAAAATAAACTATACTAAAATAAATAAATACTAAAACAAAACATAAACCCTACACTAAATAAAATAAAATAGACTAACAATAAACCTAAACCTATACTAAAAAATTAAACCAAAAATAAACGTAAAATAAAAACTTAAAAAAATAAAATAAAACCTAAACCTAAACCTAAAATAGAAAATAAAACTTAAATATAAAAAAGAAAATAAAAATAAAACTTAACCAAAAACTAAACATAATCCTAAACTTAAAAAATAAAAAACCAAAACTAAAATAAAAAACCTAGACTAAACTAACTAAACTTAAAATAAATAAACTAAACTAAATATAAATAAAAATAAACATAATAAAAAGTAAAACATAAACCGTAAACTAAAAGAAACTAAACCAAAAAATAAACAAAATAAAATAAACATGAACCTAAACTAAAATAAAATAATCTTAAACCAGATAAACTAAATCTAAACCCTAAACAAAAAAAAAAACCAAAAATAAACCTAAACCAAAACTAAAAAAAACCCCTAAAAATAAACCTAAAATAAAAACCTAAAACCTAAACCTAAATAAAATAAAATAAAAACCTAAACCTAAACCTAAAAATAAAAAATAAAACCTAAACCTAAAAAAGAACATAAAAATAAACATAAACTTCAATTTAAACCAAAAAATAAACTAAAAGAAAAAACCTAAACTAAAATAAATAAACCTAAAATAAATAAACTAAACTAAATAAAATAAAAAATAATCCTAAATAAAAATAAAACATAAAATAAACTAAAATAAAAGAAAATAAACTAAATAAACTTAAACCTATAGGTTTACTTAAATATTTTTTTAAAAAAACCCAAAACCCTAAACCCTAAAACTAACCCTAAAGCCTAAACCCTAAACCCTAACACTAATCGTAAAACCTAAACCTTAAACCTTAAACCCTAAAGCCCCCAAACCCTAAAGCCTAAACCCTAAAGCCTAAAGCCTAAACCCTAAACCCTAACCCCTAAACCCTAAATTACTAAACTCTAAACCTTTAACCCTAAACCCTAAAAACCCTAAACCCTAAACCCCAAACCCTAAACACTAAACTAACCGAACCCTAAACCCTAAACCATAAACCCTAAACACTAAACCCTAAACCCAAACCCTAAACCCTTAAACTCTAAAGCTCTAAACCAGAAACCTTAAACCTTAAACCCTAAACCCTAAAAACCAAAAAACCTAAACCTTAACTAAATAAAACCTAAAAATAAAATAAATAAATAAACCTAAACCTAAATAAAATAAAAACCTAAACTAAAATCTAAACCTAAACCTAAAATAAAATAAAATAAACTAATTAAAATAAATAAAACATAAACTAAACTAAAAATTAAAATAAACTTAAGATTAAAACCTAAATAAAATAAAAAATAAACATAAAATAAAAAAAAATAAACTTAACATAAAATAAAATAAAAACTAAATAAAAACCTTAAACTAAAAAATAAACCTAAAAGTAAAACCTAAACCTTAAACTAAAAAAACCTAAATCTAAAATAAAAATAAAACAAATAAAATAAAATAAATTGAAACCTATACTAAAATAAACTAAACTAAAATAAATAAATACTAAAAAAACATAAACCCAAAATAAAATAAAATAAAATAGACTAATAAACCTAAACCTAAACTAAAAAATTAAACAAAAATAAACCTAAAATAAAAATCTATAATCTAAACCTAAAAAAATAAAATAAAAACCTAAACCTAAACCTAAAATAGAAAATAAAAATTAAATATAAAAAAGAAAATAAAAGTAAAACTTAACCAAAAACTAAACATAATCTTAAACTTAAAAAATAAACTAAAATAAAAAACCAAAACTAAAATAAAAAACCTAGACTAAACTAAATAACCTTAAAATAAATAAACTAAACTAAATAGAAATTTAAAATAAACATAATAAAAAGTAAAAAAATAAAATAAAATAAAATAAATAAAAAATAAGCTAAATAAATAAAAGAAGAAATGTTGAATATGAAATTGTTCTCTGTTAAAAAAAAAACCAAAAACCTTAAATCCTAAACTAAAACCTGAACTCTGAGCCTAAAACTTAAACCCTAACCCTAAAAACCATAAACCCTAAACCCTAAACATAAAAGACTAAACCCTAAAACCCTAAACCCTCAACCCTCAAACATAAAACTATAAACTCATCGCTTCTCGCTCTCTCGACCGCGACGCTCTCTCGATTTCATTTTCCCTTTCCTTTTCTTTGCGACTAGGCCATGTTTCGACCGTTCCTGATCATTCCTTCTATATTTCTGCTCTCGATTAATCGCTTATGTAAGTTTCCCTTGATCTTACAATGGTGGAAGTGCCACTTTCCACGCAGTCGAGCTCTTCGAACTTGGAGGCATCGGCTAAGGCTTTCGATTTTCAAGGTAATATCGATCCGACTCCAGCCGTTACTGCGCCTGCTGTTAAGTCCTTCAAGGATGCTTTATCTGTTAAGAACACTTGCTCTAATGCTTCAGTCAATTTAATCTCAACTTCTATTCATGGAATGCAATAATGTGCTCGATCTTGATGTGGCGAAGCCCTTTGAATTTTCATTAGTTGGTAAATTTTCATTGTCGCCCAACTCTTGAAAGCATCCGATCCTTCTTTCATAGCCTAAAGCTTTCGGGTGTATTTACTATTGGATTGATTGATCCTAGACATATCCTTATTCAACTATCTAATGATTTAGACTACTCAAGAGTCTTTGCTCGTCGCTCTTACTTTATGTATAATTATTAAATGAGGCTTTTGAAATGGTCTCCTCTATTTGATGTCAAAGAGGAATCCCCAATTGTTCCTTTATGGCTAGCTTTTCCAAACATGAGGATACATTACGTTACCCATCAAGTCCTATTTGCCGCTAGGGGCTCTTTTTGTAGGCCTCTTCAAATAGATCCACCGCCGAGATCATGGCCATCGTGCTCATATTTTGGTTGAGATTGATATTACCAAAAAAGTACTAAAGAAGTTTGGATCAGTTCAAAAAAATTTGGGTATAATCAAAAAATT
>CM038214.1:235337668-235571871 GCA_021442155.1 Cymbidium sinense | reverse complement strand
GAAAGAATTAGAAAATTTGCTTTGGGAGTTTTATTTTTCTTCTAAAAATCATTTGAAATTTACTAGTCATATCCATCACCATCCGATAGTGATTGTTCAAGGATATTTTTAGAATAAGGTTGCACATTTAAAACATCATTGCAAGCCACTTCACCTTCTTCCAAATCATTATTATGTTGAAGTATCAGAATAGAAATCAGTTCTTAGATGAAGAAGCAGGAGAAGGATTAGAGCCATTTAAAGCACAAGTTCCTAAGTCAGGATTAGCAACTTTATCATTAGTTTGCTCACCATTCAAGCCCTTATTAAGGATCATATTTTCTTCAATTAAAGGTGGCAAAGAAGCATGAATGGAATCATTTGAGATAGAATCATCATCCATAAGTTTCAAAAACATATTTTTATCCATATTATTACCAATATTAGGGGATTCAACTATATAGGCCCATTAAAGGTAATGCATCCTTATTAACATGGCTGACATCCAAAAGTTGATCAAGCTTAAGAACTACAACATTGTCCAAAGGAGCAGTGGGAGGATCAAGATAATGTCCCTTGGATTCAAGTAAAGAATTGTCCATAAGAATAGCTTTCTATGGTTTAATCGAGGGCACCTTCAGATTGGGATCCAAATTATTATGAATGAGTTTAGGTTTCTTAAGGTGAGGATGAACCACAAAGCAATCTGAAACTCCATGACCATGAATTTTGTAATGGGAACAAAACATAGGAAAATTCTCAAAATCCACTTTTTCCAAATAACCATATTTCTTTGAACCTAGCCAAATTTCCTTTGGAAATTTTTTAGTTATATCCAACTTGACTAGAATCCAAGCAACATATGGTCGTATTAGAAGCAATTGTAATCATCTTGAAGAGGGATCGAACAATGCACCCACAATAAAAAGAAAGTCATGATTAATGAAATGGACACGCAAATTAGGCGAGAGATCCAAAATAATAGATTCCTCCTTAATATCAAAAGGGCATCCATTTCAACAAAATTGAGATCAAAGTTGGAAAGTCAATTCATGGTTTGGGTGGAAAAATTCAAAGGAGTTTCAAGCTATGGAGAAAGATCAAATATTCTCCAAAGTAGGATGAAGCAAAGAAAATTTACCCACAAAAGTGAATTCAAAGGGCTTCACAAGCATTTCCATAACTGAATTAGAACACATTATCGTGGGTACACCCGAGATAAGAGAGACTCACTAGCACAATTAGCCTTACCGAACATCCTTCAATGATTTTGATGCTAGTAATGGATTTAGAGACCACCAAAGAATCAAAAAACTTGGTGGGTATAGTTAATCTTAGGATTTGCATGGGGAAGCGAAAATGTAGCCATGATCAACAACACAACACTTGATAGGTGAAGACAAAGTAGAGCAAAATCATCAGAGTCACTCAGATGTCCATAAGAAAATGCATAGGGAACGCCTCAAAGCAGTAGAGAACATGCTCAAATGAATGGGTTTAGAGTTTAGGGTTAGTTTTAGGGTTTAGGGTTTAGGGTTTAGGGTTTAGGGTTTTTTTAAAGTAAACCAGTAGGTTTAAGTTTATTTAGTTTATTTTTTATTTTTATTTAGGTTTATTTTTTATTTTTTATTTAGTTTATATATTTTAATAATATTTAATTTTATTTATTTTTTAGGTTAAGGTTAAGGTTTATGTTTATTTTTTAGCTTAGTTTTATTTTTATTTTATTCTTTTTTATGTTTTAATTTTATTTGTAATTTTTAGGTTTAGGTTCAAGTTTCTATTTTATTTTTTTAGGTTTAAGTTTTAGGTTTTTATTTTAGGTTTCTTTTTTAGGTTTTATTTTTTTTTTTTAGGTTTAGGATTATTTTTAGTTTATTTTCTTTTATTTAGTTTAGGGTTTAGATTTAGATTTAGGTTTTATTTATTTTAGTTTAGTTTATTTTTTTTAAGTTTAGGTTTATTTTATTTTGTTTATTTCAAGTATAGGCTTTTTTTTAGTTTAGGGTTTTGGTTTTATTTTTCATTTAATTTAAGGTTTAGGTTTTTATTTAGTTTTATTTTATTTTATTTTATTTTATTTTAGGTATATTTTATTTTTATTTTATGTTTAGTTTTTATTTTATTTAGGTTTATTTTAGTTTTTTAGTTTAGTTTAGGTTTTTATTTATTTTAGTTTAGTTTAATTTTTAATTTATATTTTATATTATTTTTAGGTTTATGTTTAGGTTTATGTTTAAGGTTTAGATTTAAGTTTTAGTATTAGTTTTATTTTATTTTATTTTTATATTATATTTAGGTTTAGTTTTTTTTAAAGGTTTTATTTGGTTTAGGTTTAGGTTTTGATGTTTATAGCATTTAGGGCTTAGTGTTTAGGGTTTAGGATTTTGGGTTTTTGGTTTGGGGCATAGGGTTTAGGGTTTTAAGTTGTAGGTTTTAGGGTTTAAGGTTTAGAGTTTTTTTAGGGAAACCCCATGTGGGGGTATTTTATTGCCACAAAAAAAAGGGTTACAAGGTCCTTAAAGGGGGTAAACTCAAAACTACGCCAGAGCTACAATCAGCCTAAGGAGTAAAACCCCTATTTAAGTACATCCAAAAGCAAAAGAAGACATTAAAGCAATCAAAAGATACAAGATGATTAACATAATATACAAAGGGAAGATTAAGGCCAATGCTCAGGATGTGAGAGTGCATGATAATGGAGCAAACACAGAGAACAGAGAGAATCACCTGCAAAATTACAATGAGAGAGAGATTAGGATAGTTAAGGTAATACAGATAAAAAGATAAATGGAAACAATATAATCTGAAATCGATAGTAAGGAAATTTGATAGAGAAGGCTCAGGCTCAATCACACCAAGTTGGGGCAGATGCAAATATGAGCATCCAAAGTTTAGCAGAAGGGTTACATCACATGAGCTACTACCAAACCAAAAGGGAGTGAGAACATACGACCATCATAGCCAACAAACGTGAGGAGGTAACACCCAGTTCTTGTAATTAGCTTTATTACATCCTAAATAAAATCATATCTAAAATAGAGGAAATTGCAAATGAATGATAAGGTGTCCCATTCAAGGAAAGTATCATCAATATAGTCATCGACATGAGAATATATAAACATAAGAGAATTAGTCATCTTAGCCAAAGCCTCATAAAGGGATATCCAAATAATAAAGCAAACCGATATAATCCTCCACAAGAAAACAACGGATGAGACAACTTCAAATCGCTAATCAAGTCAATGAGCTTATAATTAACACCTTTCCAATCATATGATATATAAATGAAACTTTCGAGGCGGAAACAACCCCTTTTTATATCCATATCGGAATTGGAGAAAAATAATTATATAAAGAAGGCATAGCTCAACACAAATGGATTACAACCAACCAAAAATAGCACCAAGTAAAGACAGTTAGAGCTATGCTTTAGCGTTTAGGGTTTAGGGTTTAGGGTTTAAGTTTTAGGGTTTTGGGGTTTAGGGTTTAAGGTTTAGGGTTGTAGCTTTAGGGTGTAGGGTTTAGGGTTAGTTCAAAGGTTTAGGATTTTTTTATTTTTTTTATTTTTTAAATTTAGTAAACTTGTTGGTTTAATCTTATTTAGTTTATTTTATTTTTATATAGGTTTTATATTTAATTTTATTTAGTTTAGTTTATTTATTTTAGCTTTATTTATTTTATTTTATATTTTTATTTTAGTTTATTTTAGTTTAGTTTATGTTTTTTATTTTAGTTTATTTTTTAGGTTTAGGTTTAGGTTTAGGTTTACTTTTTATTTTAGTTTTATTTTTATATTATTTTTTTAGGTTTAGGTTCTATTTTTTATTTTTAGGTTTAGGTTTAGGTTTTTATTTTACTTTTTTAGTTTATGGTTTAGGTTTTTATTTTAGGTTCTATTTTTTTAGTTTATGTTTAGGTTTATTTTTAGTATATTTTATTTTATTCAATTTAGGTTTAGGTTTAGGTTTAGTTTATTTTAGATTTTGGTTTAGGTTTTATTTCTTTTAGTTTTATTTATGTTAGTTTATGTTTAGTTTTTCTTTCTATTTTAGGTTTAGGTTTTTTTTTAGTTTACGTTTTAGGTTATATTTTTTTATTTATATTTATGTTTTATTTTTTGGTTTATTTTGTAGGTTTAGGTTTTTATTTAGTTTTTATTTTATTTTATTTTAGTCTATTTTTTATTTTAGGATTACCTTTTATTTTATTTAGGAATTTTATTTTTTTAGTTTAGTTAAGCTTTTTATTTATTATATTTTAGTTTAGTTTTTATTTTATTTATTTATTTAGGTTTGGTTTAGGTTTAGGTTTTAGTTTATGATTTTATTTTATATTATTTTATTTACATTATTTTGGTTTAGATTTTTTTATTAATTTTATTTTAGGTTTTATTTAGTTTAGGTTTGGGTTTTTAGCTTTTTAGGGTTTAGGGTTTAGGGTTAGTTTAGGGTTTAAGGTTTTGGGTTTTGGGTTTAGGCTTTAGGGTTTATGGTTTATGGTTTTGGGTTTAGGGTTTGGGGTTTAGGGTTTAGGATTTTGGGTTTTAGGGTTTAGAGTTTTGGCCTTAGGGATTGGGTTTTTTTTTTTTTTATTTTTTTAAATAAAGTAAACTAGTAGGTTTAAGTTTATTTAGTTTAAGTTTTATTTATTTTAGTTTTTTTATTTTAGCTTATTTTTATTTTTATTTAGTTTAGTTTATTTCTTTTAGGTTTATTTATTCTAGTTTAAGTTTTTTATTTTAGTTTATTTTTTAGCTATTGGTTTTGCTTTAAGTTTATTTTTAGTTTAGTTTTATTTTTATTTTATTTTTTAGGCTTTGGTTTTATTTTTAGCTATTAGGTTTCGGTTTATGTTTTTATTTTATTTTTTTAGTTTAGGTTTTAGGTTTTTATTTTAGGTATATTTTTAGGTTTTATTTTTTAGTTTAGGTTTATGTTTAGGTTTAGGTTTTATTTATTTTAGTTTAGTTTATGTTAGTATATGTTTAGGTTTCTTTTTTTATATTTTAGGTTTATTTTTTTTTTAGTTTAGGGTTTAGGTTTTATTTTTTATTTATTTTTAGGTTTTATTTTTTGATTTATTTTTTAGGTTTAGGTTTTTATTTAGTTTTTATTTTATTTTATTTTATCTTTATTTTACTTTTATTTTAGGATTAGCTTTTATTTTATTTAAGTTTTTTATTTATTTTAAGTTAGTTAAGGTTCTTATTTATTTTATTTTAGTTTAGTTTTTATTTTATTATTTTTTAGATCTAGGTTTAGGTTAGGTTTAGGTTTGGTTTTAGTTTATGATTTTATTTTATATTTTTTATTTTATTTTAAGTTTTTTCATTTATTTTATTTTTAGGTTTTATTTCATTTAGGCTTAGGTTTTTAGCTTTTTAGGGTTTAGGGTTTAGGGTTTAGAGTTTAGAGTTACTTTAGGGTTTAGGGTTTAGGGTTTTGGGTTTGGGGTTTAGGGTTTAGGGTTTGTGGTTCAGGGTTTAGGGTTTTGGGTTTAGATTTTATGATTTAGGGTTTAGGGTTTTATGTTTCAGGGTTTAGGATTTAGCGTTTAGGGTTTAGGGTTAGTTTTATGGTTTAAGGTTTAGGGATAGGGCTTTTTTTATTTTTTTTTAAATTAAGTAAACTGGTAGGTTTAGGTTTATTTAGTTTATTATTTATTTATTTATTTTATTTTATTTTTATTTATATGTAGGTTTATTTTTATTTTTATTTAGCCTAGATTATTTATTTTAGGTTTATTTATTTTAGTTTATGTTTTAGGTTCAGGTTTTGATTTTATTTTATTTTTTAGGTTAGGTTTATTTTTATTTTATATTTTAGGATTAGGTTTTATTTTTTATTTTTAGGTTTAGGTTTAGGTTTAGGTTTTTATTTTATTTTTTTACGATTTAGGTTTTAGGTTTATTTTTAGGTTTTATTTTTTTAGTTTAGGTTTAGGTTTAGGATTAGTTTATTTTAACTTTAGTTTTAAGTTCTATTTATTTTAGTTTAGTTTATTTTAGTTTAGGTTTAGGTTAATTTTATTTTTGTTTTAGGTTTAGCTTTTTTGGTTTTGGGTTTTGGTTTTATTTTTATTTATTTTTAGGTTTTATGTTTTGGTTGATTTTTTAGATTTAGGTTTTTATTTAATTTTTATTCTATTTTATTTTAGGTTTATTTTATTTTTATTTTTGGTTTAGTTTTTATTTTATTTAAGCTTTTAATTTTTTAGTTAGTTAAGGTTTTTATTTATTTTATTTAGTTTAGTTTTTTTTATTTTTTTAGGTTTAGGTTTCGTTTTATTTATGATTTTATTCTAGCATATTTTTATTTATTTTATTTCGCTTTAAGTTTTTATTTATTTATTATATTTTTGAGGCTTTATTTAGTTTAGCTTTAGGTTTTTAGCTTTTTAGGGTTTATGATTAGGGTTTAGGGTTTAAGGTTTAGGGTTTAGGTTTTAGGGTTTAGGGTTTAGTGTTTCAGGTTTTAGGGTTTAGGGTTTAGGGTTTTTTTTTTAAATTAAGTAAACAAGTAGGTTTATGTTTATTTAATTTATTTTTTATTTTTATTTAGGTTTATTTTTTATTTATTCATTTAGTTTATATATTTTAGGAATATTTTTTTAGTTATTTTGTAGGTTTAGGTTTATGTTTATATTTATTTTTTAGTTTAGTCTTTTTTTTTATTTTTTATGTTTTAATTTTATTTTTTATTTTTACGTTTAGGTTTAGGTTACTATTTTATTTTTTAGGTTTAGGTTTTAGATTTTTATTTTTGGTTTCTTTTTAGGTTTTATTTTTTTTACTTTAAGTTTGGGTTTATTTTTAGTTTATTTTATTTTATTTAGTTTAGGGTTTAGATTTAGGTTTAGGTTATATTTATTTTAGTTTAGTTTATTATTGTTTAAGTTTAAGTTTATTTTAGGTTATGTTTTTTTTAGTTTAGCGTTTAGGTTTTATTTTTCATTTATTTTAAGGTTTAGGTTTTTATTTAGTTTTTATTTTATTTTATTTTATTTTAGGTATATTTTATTTTTATTTTATGTTTAGTTTTTATTTTATTTAGGTTTTTTTTTTTAGGTTTACTTTATTTTTTTTTTTTTTTTTTTTTTTTTTTTTTTTTTTTTTTTTTTTTTTTTTTTTTTTTTTTTTTATTTTAGTATAAGTTTTATTTTATTTTATTTTATATTATATTTTTAGTTTATTTATTTATTTTATTTTATTAGTTTAGGTTTAGGTTTTATGTTTTAGGTTTGGTTTTTTTAGTGTTTAGTTTGTGTTTAGGGCATAAGATTTAGGGTTTTAGGTTTTAGGTTTTAGGGTTTAAGGTTTAGGGTTTAGGGTTTAGGGTTTAGGGTTTAGGGTTTTAGGTTTTAGGTTTTAGGGTTTAGGGTTTTGGGGTTTAGGGTTTAAGGTTTAGAGTTTAGGGTTTAGGGTTTAGGGTTTTAGGTTTAGGGTTTAGGGTTTGGGGTTTAGGGTTTAAGCTTTAATGTGTAGGGTTTAGGGTTAGTTTCACCGATTAGGGTTTTGAGTTAGGATTTTTTAATTTTTTTTTATTTTTAAATTTAGTAAACTGGTAGGTTTAATCTTATTTAGTTTATTTTATTTTTATATAGGTTTTATTTTTATTTTTATTTAGCTTAGTTTATTTATTTTATGTTTATTTATTTTATTTTATATTTTTTATTATAGTTTATTTTGGTTTAGTTTACATTTTTTTATTTTAGTTTATTTTTAGGTTTAGGTTTAGGTTTAGGTTTACTTTTTAGTTTAGTTTTATTTTTATTTTATTTTTTCAAGTTTAGGTTTTATTTTTTTTATTTTTAGGTTTAGGTTTAGGTTTTTATTTTATTATTTTAGTTTATGGTTTAGGTTTTTATTTTAGGTTTAATTTTAGGTTTTATTTTTTAGTTTAGGCTTAATTTTATTTTTAGTATATTTTATTTTATTCAATTTTGGTTTAGGTTTAGGTTTAGTTTATTTTTTATTTTGGTTTAGGTTTTATTTATTTTAGTTTAGTTTAATTTTTATTTTATATTTTATATTATTTTTAGGTTTAGGTTTAGGTTCAAGTTTTAGTTTAAGTTTTTTTATTTTATTTTAAATTATATTTAGGTTTAGGTTTATTTATTTATTTTTTTAGGTTTTATTTGGTTTAAGTTTAGGTTGTTATGTTTTTAGGGTTTAGGGTTTAGGGATTGGGGCATAGGGTTTAGGGATTTAGGTTTTCAGTTTTAGGGTTTAAGGTTTAGGGTTTAGGGTTTAGGGTTTAGGGTTTAGGGTTTAGGTTTTAGGGTGTAAGGTTTTGGGGTTTAGGGTATAAGGTTTAGGGTTTAGGGTTTAGGGTTTTAGGGTTTAGAGTTTAGGTTTTAGGGTTTAGGGTTTAGGGTTTAGGGTTTAAGCTTTAGGGTGTAGGGTTTAGGATTAGTTTCAGGGTTTAAGGTTTTTAGTTAGGATTTTTTTATTTTTTTAATATTTTCAAATTAAGTAAACTCGTAGGTTTAATCTTATAGTTTATTTTATTTAGTTTATTTTTATATAGGTTTTATTTTTATTTTTACTTAGTTTAGTTTATTTATTTTAGTTTATATTTTTTATTTTAGTTTACTTTAGTTTAGTTTATATTTTTTTATTCTAGTTTATTTTTTAGGTTTAGGTTTAGGTTTAGGTTTAGGTTTGCTTTAGTTTAGTTTTATTTTTATTTTATTTTTTTAGGTTTAGGTTTTATTTTTTTATTTTTAGGTTTTGTTTAGGTTTTTATTTTATTTTTTTAGTTTATAGTTTAGGTTTTTATTTTAGGTTTATCTTTAGGTTTTATTTTTTAGTTTTGGCTTAGGTTTATTTTTCCTATATTTTATTTTATTCAATTTAGGTTTAGGTTTAAGTTTAGTTTATTTTTGATTTTGGTTTAGGTTTTATTTCTTTTAGTTTAGTTTATGTTAGTTTATGTTTAGGTTTATTTTATTTTTATTTTAGGTTTAGTTTTTTTTAGTTTAGGTTTTAGGTTATATTTTTTATTTATTTTTAGATTTTATTTTTTGGTTCATTTTAGGTTAGGTTTTATTAACTTTTATTTTATTTTATGTTAGTCTATTTTTTATTTTATTTTAAGTTTGTTTTTTATTTTACTTATGTTTTTCTTAGTTTAGTTAAGCTTTTTATTTATTATATTTTGTTTAGTTTTTATTTTTTTTATTTTTTTAGGTTTCAGTTTAGGTTTAGGTTTTAGTTTATGATTTTATTTTATATTATTTTATTTATGTTATTTTGGTTTAGGTTTTTTTATTTATTTTATATTTAGGTTTTATTTCATTTAAGTTAAAGTTTTTAGCTTTTTAGGGTTTAGGGTTAATTTAGCATTTAGGATTTAGGGTTAGTTTAGGGTTTTGGGTTTTGGTTGTTTGGGATTTAGAATTTTGGGTTTATGGTTTAGGGTTTAGTGTTTAAGTTTTAATGTTTATGGTTTTGGATTTTGGGTTTTAGGGTTTAGAGTTTTGGTTTTAGGGATAAGGTTTTTTTATTTTTTATATTTTTAAATTAAGTAAACTAGTAGGTTTAAGTTTATTTAGTTTAGTTTTAGTTTATTTTAGTTTATTTTATTTTTTATTTTCATTTAGGCTTATTTTTTATTTAGTTTAGTTTATTTCTTTTAAGTTTATTTATTTTAGTTTAGGTTTTTTATTTTAATTTATTTTTTAGCTATTGGTTTTGATTTAAGTTTATTTTTTAGTTTAGTTTTATTTTTATTTTATTTTTTAGGCTTAGGTTTTAGGTTTTTATTTTAATTTTTTAGGTTTAGGTTTTAGGTTTTTATTTTATGTTTATTTTTAGGTTTTATTTTTTAATTTAGGTTTGGGTTTAGGTTTTATTTATTTTAGTTTAGTTTATGTTAGTTTATGTTTAGGTTTCTTTTTATATTTTAGGTTTAGGTTTTTCTTTAGTTTAGGATTTAGGTTTAGTTTTTTATATTTATTTTTAGGTTTTATTTTTTGGTTTATTTTTTAGCTTTTGGTTTTTATTTTATTTTATTTTATTTATTTAATTTTTATTTTACAATTAATTTTTATTTTATTTAAGTTTTTTATTTATTTTAGGTTAGTTAAGGTTTTTATTTATTTTATTTTAGTTTAGTTTTTATTTTATTATTTTATTATTTTTTTAGATCTAGGTTTAGGTTAGGTTTAGGTTTGGTTTTAGTTTATGATTTTTCTTTATATTTTTTTATTTTAGTTTAAGTTTTAATTTTTTTTATGTTTTATTTCATTTAGGCTTAGGTTTTTAGCTTTTTAGGGTTTAGGTTTAGGGTTTAGAGCTTAGAGTTACTTTAGGGTTTAGGGTCTTTGGTTTGGGGTTTAGGGTTTAGGTTTTAGGGTTTAGGGTTTTGGGTTTAGGTTTTATGGTTTAGGGTTTAGGGTTTTGTGTTTTAGGGTTTAGGATTTAGCGCTAAGGATTTAGGATTAGTTTTATGGTTTAAGGTTTAGGGATAGGGTTTTGTTTTATTTAAGTAAACTAGTAGGTTTAGGTTTATATAGTTTATTTTTTATTTATTTTATTTTATTTTATTTTTATTTATATCTAGGTTTATTTTTATTTTTATTTAGCTTAGATTATTTATTTTAGGTTTATTTATTTTAGTATAAGTTTTTTTATTTTAGTTTATGTTTTAGGTTTAGGTTTCGATTTTGCTTTGTTTTTTAGTTTAGTTTTATTTTTATTTTATATTTTAGGATTAGGTTTTATTTTTTATTTTTAGATTTAGGTTTAGGTTTTTATTTTATTTTTTTAGGTTTTGGTTTTAGGTTTATTTTTAGGTTTTATTTTTTTAGTTTAGGTTTAGGTTTAGGATTAGTTTATTTGAAATTTAGTTTTAAGTTTTATTTATTTTAGTTTAGTTTATTTTGGTTTAGGTTTAGGTTTATTTTATTTCTATTTTAGGTTTTGGCATTTTTTATTTTGGGTTTTGGTTTTATTTTTTTTTTTTTTAGGTTTTATGTTTTTGTTTATTTTTTAGGTTTCGATTTTTATTTAAATTTTGATTTATTTTATTTTAGGTTTATTTTAGTTTTATTTTAGGTTTAATTTTTATTTTATTTAGGTTTTATTATTTTTTAGTTAGTTAAGGTTTTTATTTAGTTTATTTTAGTTTAGTTTTTTTTTTATTTTTTTAGGTTTAAGTTTGTTTTCTTTATGATTTTATTCTAGCATATTTTTATTTATTTTATTTTGCTTTAAGTTTTTATTTATTTATTATATTTTTGAGGTTTCATTTAGTTTAGCTTTAGGTTTTTAGCTTTCTAGGGTTTACGGTTTAGGGTTTAGGGTTTAGGTTTTACTGGTTTTGGGTTTGGGGTTTGGGGTTTAGGGTATAGGGTTTATTATTTAGGGTTTATGGCTTAGGGTTTAGGTTTTAGGTTTTAGGGTTTCGGGTTTAGGGTTTAGGTTTTTAGAGTTTAGGTTTAGGGTTAGTTTTAGGGTTTAGGAAAAGGTTTTTCTATTATTTTTATTTTTTAAATTATGTAGACTAGTAGGTTTAAGTTTATTTATGTTATTTAGTTTATTTTTTATTTATTTTAGTTTATTTTATTTTTTATTTTTATTTAAGTTTATTTTTATTTTTATTTAGTTTAGATTATTTATTTTAGTTTAGGTTTTTTATTTTAGTAAATTTTTTAGTTTTAGGTTTAGGTTTTATTTTTTATTTTTAATTTTAGGTTTAGGTTTTTATTTTATTTATTTAGGTTTAGGTTTTTGGTTTTTATTTTAGGTTTACTTTTAATTTTAATTTTTTAGTTCAAGTTTAGGTTTAGGTTTAATTTATTTCAAGTTTAGGTTTAGGTTTTATTTATTTTAGTTTAGTTTATTTTAGTTTAGGTTTAGCTCTAGCTTTTTTTTATTTAGGATTTATGATTTATTTTTTATTTATTTTTAGGTTTTATTTTTTGGTCTATTTTTTAAGTTTAGGTTTTTATTTAGTTTTTATTTTATTTTACTTTAGGTTTATTTTATTTTTATTTTAGGTTTAGTTTTATTTTATTTAGGTTTTATTTTTTAGTTTAGCTTAGGTTTTATTAATTTTATTTTAGTTTAGTAATTTTTTATTTTATTTTCTTTTACGTTTAGGTTTAGGTTGAGTTTAGTTTATGTTTATATTTTATTTTATATTTATTTTTATTTTTATTTAGCTTAGGTTTAGGTTTTTAGCTTTTTGGGGTTTAGGATTTAGGCTTAGTTTAGGGTTTGGGGCTTAGGGTTTAGGGTTTAGGGTTTAGTATTTAAGTTTTAGGGTTTAGGGTCTAGGGTTTAGGATTTTTAAATTTTATGGTTTAGGGTATAGGGTTTAGGGTTTATGTTTTATGTTTAGGGTTTAAGTTTTAGTTTGGGGATTAGGGTTTTTAGGTTTTTTTATTTTTATTTTTTTTAGTTTTAACAGAGAACAAATTTAGATTCAACATTTCTTCTTTTCAATTTCATATACCAAGTAACACACCAAGTTTTCTAAGACACAAGTGATGACATAGATAAAAATGAGCACATAGAGCAAATCAAAATCTTAAATAAGTAGAACTGTCTACAGTGAACAGTTCCACATGTAGCGGTCAGATCGACCATTCTTTACTTTCTCCGGTTCCCATCGAACCACCGACCTCTCCTCTCAGTAGGATCCACCATCATATCTGATCTCTCCCTCTTCCACCACCAGTTGTAACCTCTGCTCCTCCCACCTCCATAACCACCTTGCTCTCACCACCTCCATCCACACCTCAGATCCCCCCACCACTTTCGATAATCATTGCATCGCCTTCACCTCATTGTTAGATCTAGACTAAGCACGGTTGTGGTGATGTTCCTAAGGTTTTGACCATTCTTAGGGTTTAGGTTTAGGTTTAGGTTTATTAGATTTTAGGGCTTAGGTTTATTTTTTTAATTTATTTAGTTCCTTTAGGTTTAGGTTTAGGGTTTGGGGTTTAGGGTTTAGGGTTTAGGGTTAGGGTTTATGGTTTAGGGTTTAGGGTTCTAGGTTTAGGGTTTAGGGTTTAAGGTTTAGGTTTTATAGTTTAGGATTTAGGGTTTAAGGTTTATTTTTTATATAGATTAAGTAATCCAATAGGTTTAGGTTTATTTAGTATATTAAGTTTATTTCTTTATTTTAGTTTAATTTATTTTTATTTATATTTATGTTTATTTTATTTTTATTTAGTTTATTTATTTTAGGTTTATTTTTTTTAGTAGATCTTTTAGGTTTAGGATTAGGTATAGGTTTATTTTTTTAGTTGAGTTTTACTTTTATTTTATTTTTAGGTTTAGGTTTTATTTTTTATTTTTATGTTTAGGTTTATGTTTTTATTTTTTATTTTTTGGTTTAAGTTTTAGGATTTTGTTTTAGGTTTATTTTTAGGTTTTAATTTTTCATTTAGGTTCAGTTTATTTTAATTTTAGGTTTATTTAAGGTTTAGTTTTTATTTTTTTAGGTTTTTTATTGTTAGGTTTATTTTATTTTTTAGTTTAGTTTACATTTTTATTTTTTTTATTTTAGTTTAATTATATTTTTTATTTTATTTTATTTTTAGGTTTAAGTTTAGGTTTTAGTTTAGGTTTTTATTTTATTTTATTATTTTATTTTATTTAGGTTTACATTTTTTATTTCATTTATTTTTAGGTTTTATTTAGTTTAGGTTTAGGTTTTTTGGTTTTTAGGGTTTAGAGTTTACGGTTTAGAGTTTAGGGTTTAGGGTGTAAGGTTTAGGGTTTCGAGTATCGAGTTTAGGGTTTGGGGTTTAGGTTTCGGGTTTTGGGTTGTAGGTTTTAGGGTTTAGGGTATAGGGTTTAGGGTTTAGGGTTTTAGGATTTAGGGTTTAAGGTTTTTTTAAAAAAAATAGTAAACCTATAAGTTTAGATTTATTTAGTATATTTAGTTTATTTTTTTGTTATTTAGGGTTTTGGTTTTAGGGTTTTAGGGTTTAGGATTTCGGGTTTAGGGTTTAGAGTTTAGGGTTTTTATGGTTTAGGGTTTAGGGTTTAGGGTCTAGGGTTTAGGTCTTAGGTTTATCATTTAGTTTTAGTTTAGGGTTTAGAGTTTTGTTTTTTTTTCTTTTTTAGTTAACAAAGAACAAATTCAGATTCAACATTTCTTCTTTTCGATTTCATCAAACAAGTAACACATCAAGATTTCTAAGACACAGGAGACAATATAGATAAAAAATGAGGACGCATTGAGCAAATCAAAAACACTAGATAACTAGAACCGTCTCTATTATAAAGACATTGTTCCATAACTTGGTCGGATCGGCCATTCTTGGTTTCTCTGGTTCCCATCGAGAACCACCCGCTCTCGGTAGTAGGATCCATCATATTCCCAATCTCTCCCTCGCCACCACCATGGTTGTAACCTCTTGCTCCCACCACCTTTCGACCACCACCTCTATCCACCAACTCCTAGATCCCACTACCCTGCGATAACCTCCTCAGCCTTTAGATCTGGAGCACAGTTGTGGTGATGTTCCTCCGTCAAGGTTACCCAATCTTAGTGTTTAGGTTTTTTTTCTTTTTTAAGGAAAGTTTGAATTTTATTACCATAAAAAAAGGATACAATGTCTTTAAAGGGGTAAAGCTCAAATTTCTCGAAACCTAAAGAGCTGAAACCTAAAGCTAAACCCCTTCTAAGTACAATGGAAAAAGAAAATAAATGAGAAAAAGCAACATCATAAAAGAAAATGAGAAAAGACACAAAAAGGACTAAGAAAACTTAAGAAAATAGTAAAAGGACTAGTTAAGCAGCTCATGATCCCTTTGAGAAGGAAAGTTAAGCAAGATCCACATCAACAGTACTTGAGTTGGCTTAGTAAAGATTATTCCATCTGAAGTTCCAACGCAAAAGAAATCTGCAAAATAGTACAAAGGCAATGGTCATAGATGAAGGGAAAATGATAAAGTAAACAATTTAGAAAGGGTTGAGAAAGAGAAGGCTCGGGCATAGCTAAGATCATCTCAAGGGGCAACAATACATATGAGCATCCAAAATTCATGAGAAGGGTTACAATCATATGCATGCTACCAACCAGAGAGGAGATATGGGAAATCATCAAGGCCATCATAGCTAGAATATATGATATAAGCAACCATCCAAGACAAAATAGTCCATATTGATCTAATTCCTGCACCCAAAAAATTGAGATAAATAGCCAGCCAACAGCCAACCCATGAACCAAAACCCACAACAGACCAAACACATAAAGCAAGCATCCAAAATGTTATAGTAGGGTCAGTGGCCTAGAACAACCCACAACTATGTCCATAAAACTAATAATCCAAATCCAAGGGCAAAGCCTCCACCCAAACAACAAAACAGTAGAAGATAAGCAGCACCAGAGAGAGGAAAGCCATTGCATAAAGAGACCAAGAGGGCATCCAAAAATTACCATCAAAACCACCACCAAGGTAGCCAAAAGGAAAGCAAATCCACCATCACCAACTAAGAAAAAAATATCAAGAAATAAGGAGAGCCAACTAAATCGAAGGTAGTCAATACCAACAGCCAACATAAAGCCCAAAACACCAAGCTAAGCCACAAGCATCTAAGGTAAGACAGTAGCCACAAAAACTCCACAAGAAACCAACCCCCAACAACAAGTCCTAAAATAGGACAAAAAAAACAACAAGTGCTCATATCCTCCACCGACAAAACAACCAATAAAACCACCTAGGCTAGGAGCCAACAGGATGAGCAGTAAGAAAACTGACACCCAAATTGGGAAGAAAAATAAAGGAAAAATAATTGGACCCAAGAGAGGATAATCAATCCAAGAGCAAACCAGAAACCTAACCAAAAGAACCCAACCAAAAGCACTAAACCAACCATCAAACACATCCAACACATCCACCCAGCCAACCAACCCAACCAGCCAAAATAGCCAACCATCCTAGTTAGCCATCAAAACCAACTAGCAGACAAAGCCAATAGAGAGCATAAATAGAAGGAAAAGAACAACAATAGACAAATCCAAAACCCACCTAGAGATCTCCAAAATAACCGAAAACATAAATGGTAGTCACCTAGCCAAACTAGAAAATACCAAGGCTGACCACCTAACCAGAAGCAGCAAATTTGTAAGGAAAGGAACAAGGCTAGAGGCAAACAAAACCCCTTCCAAATCCTAAAGAGCTGACAGTCACTAGAAATGACAAAACAGGGAGACAACAACCACAGAACAACTAACTCAAATTCACAAGGCAAATGGAACCAACCAGTAGAAACCTCCAAGCCAAACCAATGAAGGAGAACAACAACCACCAAAAAAACCCAAAACTAAGCCATCCTAGAAGAGGGCAACAACAACCATAGAAACATAACCACCCAAAATAGCCAAGCAGATGAAAAGAACAAATATGATCAATCAATAGAACCAACCATATAATCTGTAAAACCAATTTGAATAAGTCCACAGCCAGCCAAAACCAGAGGCAAACCCAACATTCATTAGTAAAGGGTAGTCAAAATGCACAACCCATAACCAATGAGAAAGCATGAGCCATAGAAAGAAAACCACCAGGCTCAGAGGATAGGGAAACTAATTAAAAACAAAAAAGGTCATGCAAGTATAAAATGGGGTAAAGAGGAATGGGGGTTTTAGTATAGAAATAAACTCAGCAAAAACCACTTCCCAGTGAGGGGAGAAAGAATAAAAACCAACAAAAAATTGAATGAATAAAACCACCATAGAAAAAAATCAACAAAAGAGCTAAAAGTTAAAATATGAGGTAAGGTAGTCCATTGTTATATAGATTGACTAGACCACGCAGATGCTTAGATAAGCTATGGTTATCAAATAAAATGAGCTCATTTAATTCCCCTCCCAAATTAGCTAGGAAATCAACACAAGCATTACCTTCATAAATAATGTGAGAAATTTTGTAGCAAACTTGAGAAAGAAGCTTTTTAGTGTAATTAAGAAGATAAAATAAGTTAGCATTTCCCATTTTATTATTATTGAGCATATCAAGTAAAAGAAGGGCATTAACTTCAATCCAAATATTAAAGAGGCCTTTGCTTAAACAAATATCAATGGCTATGTTAACATCCAAGAGTTTAGCATAAATAACATAAGAAGCTTTGAGGGGCAAATGCACAAATTACGTGCCTTTAGAATCCTAAGAATTCCACCACAACCATATTTGTTTAGGAAACAAACCATCAATGTATTGATCTTAATAGAATTTTCTTTAGCTTAATCCAATGTATAATCCTAATAATCTTGTAGGATGGATCATCACGCAAAGTGATACCTAGTTTTTAGCCACAAATTTATAACCTCTAAAGTGAAAATTGCTAATTAAATTAGCATTAACCAAAGCATGAATTTTTTTTCTTTAGTTCTAGTAAGGATCCTTTTATGGTTCTTAGGGATGCCATGACATTTAGCATAATTTTTATACATCCAAATGAACCAAATAATGGCAATAACAATTAAAACTTTGATATGACCTTTCACAATTTTATTGAAACAAACTTCAAGAAGTTGACATAATGAAAGAGAGCCTTGAAAATAGTTATTGTTAAATAATTCATCATACCATATGCAAAGTTTGGTAGCAATAGCACCATTGAAAAAAATATGATGAACATTTTCAATATGAAAGCAACAATAGCACTTAGAAGGTAAGTAAAACCCTTTAAGATAGAGCAATGAATTAACCAGGATGAAGTTATTCAAAATCCTCCAAGCTAAATTTGAATAAAAAATGGGAATAATATTGTTCCAAAGTTTAATGAAAACATTAGAGGTGTTCTATTTATTTCTAATAATATTTCAAACCTCTTTAAGAACGAAATCACCATTATAAGAAAGCTTGATAAAGGATTTGATCTAGTTTATCAGAGAAGATAGGGATGTTGCAAAACTTGTCAAAAATAGAAATAGGAATGTAGTTCTCAAGTTATTTTTATTCCAATTATTATTAATTCGGGTTATAGGTTTAGGGTTAGTTTTAAGGTTTAGGGTTTAGGATTTATGGCCTAGGATTTAGGGTTGTAAACTATTAGGATTTGGTTTATTTAGTATATTTAGTTTATTATTTTATTTATTTAGGATTTATGGTTTAGGGTTTATTATTTAGGGTTTAGGGTTTAGGTTTTAGGTTTAGGGTTTTGGGTTCTTGGTTTTGTTTATAAAAGAGAACAAATTCAGATTCAACATTTCTTTTTTTTTATTTCATCGACCAAGTAACACACCAAGTTTTTTAATACACAAGTGGCGACATAGATAAAAAATGAGCACACATAGATCAAACCAAAAAAATCTTATATAATAAGAACCATCTGTACTATAAAGACAGTTCCATAAGAAACGGATTAGATTGCTCATTCTTCAATTTCTCCAGTTCCCATCAGAACGACCGTGACCTCTCGAGTAGCGGGATCCGCCATCATATCCTCGATCTCTCTCTCTGCCACCACCATGGCTGCAACCTCCGTCACTCCTACCGCCTCCATAACCACCATTGCTCTGACCACCACCTCTAGATCCCCCACCACCACTGCGATAACCACTACCTCCACCTTTGCCTCCACCGCCAGATCTTGACTGAGCTTGGTTGATGGCAATGTTCTTTCCATCAATGTTTTGTCCATTCTTAGGGTTTATGTTTTTTTTAGTGAAAGTTAGAATTTTATTACCATAAAAATAAAGGATACAATTTCCTTAAAGAGGGTAAAACTTAAATTTCTACTACTCACAAAACTACAAAAAAACCTAAAGAGCTAAAACTCCATCTAAGTACAATGAAAAAAGAAAATAAAATAGAAAAAGCAACAACATAAAAGAAAATGAGAAAAGACACAAAAAGGACTAATAAAACTTACGAAAATAGTAAAAGGACTAGTTAGCGTGACTCATGATCCTTTTGAGAAGATAAGCAAGATCCACATCAACATCTGAGTTGGAGTAAAGATTATTCCATCTGTGAAGTTCCAACCAAAGAAATCTACAAAACACTACAAAGGAAATTTTCATAGCTAGGAAAATGATAAATTAAACAATTTAGAAAGAGGAGAGAAAGAGAAGATTAAGATCATCTTAAGGGGAAACAGTACATATGAGAATTTGAACTTCATGAAAAGGGTTACAATCATATGCATGCTACCAACCAGAGAGAAGATATGGGGAAACATCAAGGCCATCATATCCAACATACCTGATATAAGCAACCATCTCAGGAAAAATAGTCCATATCCAATTCACCAAAATAATAGAAAAATAGCAAGCTAGTGATGACCCACCACAAAACCAAACACATAAAGCCGCATCCAGAGTTAAGGGTTAGTGGCAAAGAACAACCCACAACTATCTCCATAGCACTAGGAATCCAAATCCAAGGACAAAACCTCCACCCAAACTGCAAAATAGTAGAAGATAAGAAGCACGAGAGAGAGGAAAGCCATAGCATTGAAAGACCAAGATGACATCCAAATTACCATCAAAACCACCAAGAAGGTAGCCAAAGGAAAGTAAATCCACCATATAACCAAAAGGCAAATATCAGAAATAAGAGAGCCAACTAAACCAAAGGGTGTCAATACCAATAGCCAACATAAAGCCCAAAATGCCAAACCATGGCACAATTATCTAAGGCAAGGCAACAACCATGAAAAACCCTCAAGCTAACCCCAATAATAAGTCCTAAAATGGGACAAAAAAAACCACAAGAGCTCATATCCTCCACCAACAAAATAGCCAATAAAACCACCCAGGCCAACAACCAACAAGATGAGCAGCAGGATAAGTCAGAGCAACATGAAAATAGACTCCCAAACCAAGAAGCAAAAATAAAGGAAAAATAGCTGCACCCAGAGGAGACAAGGCGTGACAATGCAACCAAAAAAACCCAACCAAAAGCACATAAACCAACCATCAAACACAGTCAACACATCCACCCATGCAACCAACCATGACAAACTAGCCCCGTTATAAAACCAACTAGTAGAGAGCCAATATAGAACCCAAAAGAGGGAAAAATAACAACGACAAAACAACCCAGAGATCTCTAAAATAACCAAGAAATAAAATGGTAGTCACCCAAACTAAACTAGAAAAGGCCAAGGAGGACCACCCAACCCTGGCAAAACTATAAGGAATGGAATAAGGCGAGGCAAACAAAACCCCTTCCAAATCCCAAAAGAGATAATCACTACAGAGAAAATGGAGAGACAACAACCACATAACTCTAATTCACAAGGTAGATGGAACCAAGAGAGACCTCAAACAGAAGGGCCAATAACAATCATAAAAATAACCACCCAAAATAGTAGATGAAAGAAATAAATAGCGACAACTAGCAAAACCAACTATAACATCCCAATTCAAAAAAAAGGCCAGCTAGCTAAAACTAAACCCAACATTCATTGGTAAAATGGGTAGGCCAAAATCCGGCATAGCCCAACCCAACAGGAGACATAAATCTTGAGCCACAAAAAGAAAACTCCCAAGCTCATAGGATAGGAAAACCAACTAAAAAACAACACCCAAAAAAGGTCAAGTAAGTATAGAATGTGGTAAAAAGGAAGGGGGTTTATGTATAGAAATAAACTCAGCAAAAACCACTTCCTAGTGATGTGAGCACAAAAAAAAAACAACAAAAAATAGATTGAATAAAACCACCATAGAAAAAACATCAACAAAAGAGAAGAAGGTGAAAATCTAAGGTAAGGCAGTCCAGTGTTATCCAGATTGACCAAACAATGCAGATGCTTAGGTAAGCAATGGTCATTAAATAAAGTGAGCTCATTTAGTTCCCCTCCCAAATTATCAAGGAAATTAGCACAAGCATTACTTTAATGAAGAATGTGAGAAATTTTGTAGCAAACTTTAGAAACAAGCTTTTTAGTGTGATTAAGAAGATAAAATAAGTCATCATTTCCCATTTTATTATTATTGACCTTATCAAGTAAAAGAAGAGCATCAACTTCAATCTAAATATTAAAGAGGCCTTTGCTTAAACAAATATCAAAAGCTTTATTAACAGCCATAAGTTTAGCATAAATAATAGAACAAGCTTTGAGGGGGTAAGCAACAACACAAATGATAGTGCCTTTAGAATCCCTAAGAATTTCATGACAACCATATTTGTTTGGAGAAATAGAACCATCAGTATTGATCATAATATAATTTTCTTTAGGCTTAATCTAATGTATAATCCTAATACTCTTGTAGGAAGGATCATCATGCGATGTGATACCCAATTTTTTAGCCACAAATTTATAACCTTTAAAGTGAAAATTGAAAAATTAAATTTGCATTAAATAAAGCATGAATTTTTTTCTTTAGTTCTAGCAAGGATCCTTTTATGGTTCATAGGGATTCCATGATATTTAGCGTCATTTCTATCCATCCAAATGAAAAAAATTAGGGTAATAGTAATTAAAACATTGATATGACCTTTCATAGTTTTATGGAAATAAAATTCAAGAAGTTGATATAACGAAAGAGAGCTATGAAAATAGTTAGCGTTAAATAAATCATCATACCATATCCAAAGTTTGGAAGCAATAGCACCATTGACAAAAACACGATTAACATTTTCAATATGAAAGCAATAATAGCACTTAGAAGGTAAGTAAAGCTCTTTAAGCGAGGAGCAATCAATAGGGATGAAGTTATTCAAAATCCTCCAAGCTAAATGAAATGGGAATGATATTGTTCCAAAGTTTAATGAAAATATAAGCGATGTTCTATTTCTAATAAAATTCCAAACCTTTTTAAGAACAAAATCACCATTGTAAGAAAGCTTGAAAAGGATTTGATCCGATTTATAAGAAAAGATAGCGATGTTGCAAAACTTTTCAAAAATGGAAATAGGAATGTAGTTCTCAAGTTTGTTTTCATTCCAATTATTATTAGGTTGAGTTGTAGGTTTAGGGTTTATGATTTATGGCTAGTTTTAGGGTTTATGGTTTAGGGTTTAAGGTTTTTTTTAATTATGTAAATTAGTAGGTTTAGGTTTATTTAATATATATAATTTATTTTTTGTTTAGGGTTTAGGGTTTAGGGTTTAGGTTATAGGGTTTAGGGTTTAAGGTTTAGGGTTTTTGGGTTTAGGGTTTAGAGTTTAGGTTTTAGGTTTAGGGTTCAAGTTTTAGTTTAGTGTTTAGGGTTTTTGGTTTTCTTTTTCTTTAACAGAGAATAAATTTAGATTCAATATTTCTTCTTTTTGATTTCATTAATCAGATATCACACCAAGTTTTCTAAGACACAAGCGACAACATATATCTAAAATGAGTACCCATAGAGGAAATAAACACTCTATATAATTAGAACTGTCTCTACTATAAAGACACAGTTCTATAAGCAGCTGATCGGATCAGCCATTCTTCAATTTCTCTAGTTCCTATCAGAACCACCTTGACCTCTTGAGTAGTTTGATCCCACATCATATCTCACTCCCTTGTCACCACCACGGGCACCTCCATCACTCCTCCTCCACCTCCATAACCACCATTGCTCGACCACCACCCCATATCCACCCGGCCCCTCAGATCCCCCACCACGATTGCGATAACCACGGCCTCCGCCTTCGCCTTCATCGCTAGATCTAGACTTAGCCTAGTTGATGGTGATGTTTCTACAATCAAGGTTTTGCCTATTATTAGGGTTTAGGTTTTCTTTTTTAGAGAAAATTAGAATTTTATTACCATAAAATTAAAGGATACAATGTCCTTAAAGCGATAAAGCTCAAATTTCTACTCACATAGAACTAGAAATCTCAGAGGTAAACCCCACCATTTAAATACAATGGAAAAGAAAATAAAGAGCAAAACAACAAAAGCAAATGAGAAAGACACAAAAAGGACTAATAAAACTTAAGAAAATAGTAGAAGGTCTAGTCATTAGTAGCTCATGATCCCTTTGAGAAGGCAAGATAAGTATGATCCACATCAATAGTACTTGAGTTGGTTGAGTAAAGATCATTCCATCTGTGAAGTTCCAAGGTACAAAAAAAATCTGTAAAACACTACAAGGCAATGGTCATAGCTCAAGGGAAAATAATAAAGTGAGGAATTTAGAAAGAGCTGAGAAAGAAAAGGCTCAAGCTTAGTTAAGATCATCTTAAGGGTCAATAATACATATGAGCATCCAAACTTCATGAGAAGGTTTATAATCATATGCATGCTACTAACCAAAGAGAAGATATGGGGAAACATCATGGCCATCATAGCAAACATACTTGATATATGTAACCATCCATGGAAAAATAGTCCATAGTGTTCTAGTTCCTACACTAAAAAAAAAGAGAAAACAACCAACCAAAACCCACAATAGACCAAACACATAAATCCAACATCCTAGAAGCTATAGTAGGGTCAGTGGCTGAGAACAACCCACAACTTTCTCTAGAGCACTAGCTATCCAAATCCAAGGGCAAAACCTCTACCCAAATTAGAAAAGAGTAGAAGATAAACAACACTAGAGAGAGGAAAGCCATATCATTAAGAGACCAAGAGGGCATCCAAAAATTACCATCAAAACCACCACCAACATAGCCAAAAAGAAAGCAAATCCACCATCACCAACCAAGAGGAGAAATATCAGAGAACAAGAAGAGCCAACTAAAATAAAGGGAGTCAACACCAATAACCAACATAAAGCCTAAAATACCAAGCCATGACACAAGCATCTAAGGAAAGATAGTAGCCACAAAAAATTGCTCAAGCTGCCAACCCTCAATAATAAGTTCTAAAATAGGACCAACAAAACCACAAGAGCTCATATCCTCCACCAACAAAATAACTAATAAAACCACCTAGGCTAGCACAGGATGAGCAGTGGGAGAAGTCAGCAGTGGGAAAATTGACTCCCAAATCGGAAGAAAAAAATAGGACCAAGAGGGATAATAACCAACCAAGGAAAACTAGAAAAGAACCCAACTAGGGTCACCTAAAACCACAACACATCCAACTAAAACTAGCCAAAATAGCCAGTAAAAACTAGCAGAGCCAATATAAAGCCCAAAAGGGAAAAGAACAACAGACAAAACAACCCACCAATAGATCTCCAAAAAAACCAAGAAATAAAAAAGTAGTCACCCAACTAAACTAGAAAAGGCCAATGAAGACCACATAGCCATAAGTAGTAAAACTATAAGGAAAGGAACAAGGCTAGAGATAAACAAAACCCCTTCTAAATCCCAAAGAGCAGACAATCATTACTAAGGAGAAAATGAGGAGACAACAACCATAGAATAGCTAACTACAATTCACAAGGCCGTTGGAGCCAACCAACAGAAACCTCCAAGCCAAACTAGAAAAATAGAACAACAACCCTCAAAACACCCAAAACTAAGCCAAGCTAGAAGGGGCCAACAATAACCCTGAAAAAATAACCACCAAAAATAGCTAGGTAGATGAAAGAAATAAATAGCAACAACAAGCACAACAAACCATAGCATCCACAAATCCAATTCAAAAAAAGCCACAACCAACCAAAACTAGAGGCAAACCCAACATTCATTTATAAAAGTTGTAGGCCAAAATTCAGCACATCCACCCAACAGAGACACAAGAAGAAACCACCAAGCTCAGGTGGGAAACCAATTAAAATAACTCCATTATGACTCAAAAAAAAAGGCCAAGTAAGTATATAATGTGGTAAAGAGGAAGCGGGTTTAAGTATATGAATAAATTTAGCAAAACCCACTTTCTAGTGAGGGAAACAAAAAAAAACACAAAAAATAGATTGAATAAAACTACCACAGCAAAAAGATCAACAAAAGAGCAGAAGGTTAAAATCTAAGGTAAATCAGTCCACTGTTATGCATATTGACAAGATGTTCTTAGCTATGGTTATCAAATAAAGCGCTCATTTACTTCCCTTCCCAAATTTACCAAGAAATTAGCACAAGCATGACCTTCACGAAGAATGTGAGAAACTTTGTAGCAAACTTGAAAAAAAGCTTTTTAGTGTGATTAAGAAGATAAAATTAGTCAATATTTCCCATTTAATATTATTGAGCATATCAGGTAAAAGAAGAGCATCAACTTCAATCCAGATATTAAAGAGGCCTTTGCTTAAACAAATATCAATAGCTTTGATAATAGCCATGAGTTCATAAATAATAGAACAAGCTTTGAGGGGTCAACAAAAGCACAAATGACAATGCCTTTAGAATCCCTAAGAATTCCACCACCATATTTTTTTTTGAGGAAACAAAACCATCAATTGATGAGCTTAATAGAATTTTCTTTAGGCTTAATCCAATGTATAATCCTAATACTCTTATAGGAAGGATCATCATGCAAAGTGATACCTAGTTTTTTAGCCACAAATTTATAACCTCTAAAGTAAAAATTGTTAATTAAATTTGCAGTAAACAAAGCATGAATTTTTTATTTATTTTTAACAATGATCCTTTTATGGTGCGTAGGGATGCCATGATATTTAGCATCAGTTCTATCCATCCAAATGAACCAAATAAGGTTAATAACAATTAAAACTTTGATATGACTTTTCATAATTTTATGGAAATAAACTTCAAGAAGTTGATATAACGAAAGAGAGTTGTGAAAATAGTTAGTGTTAAATAAATCAGCATACCATATCCAATGTTTGAAAGTAATAACACCATTGACAAAAACATGATTAACATTTTCAGTATGAAAGCAACAATAGCACTTAGAAGGAAACTATAACCCTTTAAGCCAGAGCAAGGAATCAACCGGGATGAAGTTATTCAAAATCCACCAAGCTAAAACTGAATAAGAAATGGGAATGATATTTTTCAAAAGTTTAATGAAAACATTAGAGGTGTTCTATTTATTTCTAATAATATTCCAATCCTCTTTAAGAATAAAATCACCATTGTAAGAGATCATGAAAAGGATTTGATCTAGTTTATTAGAATAGATAAACTTGTCAAAAATAGAAGTAGGAATGTAGATCTTAAGTTTGTTTTCATTCCAATTATTATTAAGCTGCATTGTAGGATTAGTGTTGTAGGTTAAAGGGTTAGAGTTTAGGGTTAGTTTTAGGGTTTTGGAGTTTAGTATTTTGGTTTTAAGGTTTTTTCTTAAAATTAAATAAACTAGTAGGTTTAGGTTTATTTAGTATATTTAGATTATTTTCTATTTATTTAGGGTTTAGGGTTTAGGGTTTAGGTTTTAGGGTTTAGGGTTTAAGGTTTAGGGTTTTAGGGATTAGGGTATAGGATTTAGGGTTTAGGGTTTTGGTTTAGGGTTTAGGTTTTAGTTTAGGGTTAAAAGTTTTTGGTTTTTTTAAAATAGAGAATAAATTCAGATTCAACATTTCATCTTTTTTATTTCATCAACCAAGTAACACACCAAGTTTTCTAAGACACAAGCGACAACATAAATAAAAAAATGAACATGCATAGAGCCAATAAAAACCCTAGATAACTAAAACCATCTTTACTGTAAAGACTCAATTCCATAAGTAGCATATTCGGATCTTCTTATTTCTCTATGTCCCAGAACCCCTAGCATCTCGAGAGGATCCATCCTCATATCCCGATCTCTCCCTCCACTACTATGGTTGTAACCTCCATCATCATCTAGCTTAAACCACCACCACCTCCATATCCACCCGGCATCTCCCGGATCCCCACCACTTGTGATAACCACACCGCCTCCACCTTTCCACTAAGATCTAGGCGAGCACGGTTGGCGATGATGATCCAGCCATCAAGGTTCTGCCCATTCTTAAGGTTTAGGTTTAGGTTTAGATTTATTAGATTTTATGATTTATGTTTATTTTTAAATTTATTTAGTTACTTTAGGTTTAGGTTTAGGGTTTATGGTTTAGGGTTTAAGGTTTTTTTAGTTTATGCTTTTAGTGTTTATGGTTTAGGGTTAGGGTGTAGGTTTAGGGTTTAGGGTTTAGGGTTTAGAGTTGTAGGATTAAGGTTTAGGGTTTAGGTTTTAAAATTTAGGGTTTAAGGATTTTTTTAAAAATTTAGCAAACCGGTAGGTTTAGTTTAATTTAGATTATTTTTTATTCATTTTAGTTTATTTTATTTTTATTTTTATTTAAGTTTATTTTATATTTATATTTAATTTAATTTAATTATTTTAGTTTAGGTTTCGTATTTTAGTTTATTTTTTAGGTTTAGGTTTAGGTTTAAGTTAATTTTTTAGTTATGTTTTTTTATTTTTTATTTTTTCTTGCTTAAGTTTTATTTTTTATTTTTAGGTTTAGGTTTTTATTTTTTATTTTAGGCTTATGTTTTAGTTTTTTATATTAGGTTTCTTTTTAGGTTTTATTTTTAATTTAGGGTTAGGTTTACTTTTTAGTTTATTTTATTTTATTTAGTTTAGGTTAAGGTTTAGGTATAATTTTTTTTAAGATTAGGTTTAGGTTCTATTTATTTTAGTTTAGGTTTAGGTTTATTTTATTTGGTTTATTTTATTTTTATTTTAGGTTTGGGATTTTTTTTAGTTTAGGCTTAAGTTTTATTTTTTATTTTCTTATGTTTAATTTTTAAGTTTAGGTTTTTATTTAGCTTTTATTTTATTTTATTTTATTTTAAGATTTTTTTATTTTATGTTTAATTACTATTTATTTAGGTTTTTTATTGTTAGAATTATTTTATTTTTTTAGTTTAGTTTTGGTTTTTATTTTATTTATATTAGTTTATTTTAACATTTTTATTTTTTTTTATTTTTAGGTTTAGGTTTAGGTTTTAGTTTAGGTTTTTATTTTATTATTTTATTTAGGTTTAGGATTTTTTATTTATTTTATTTTTAGGTTTTATTTAGTGTAGGTTTAGGTTTTTTGGTTTTTAGGGTTTAGGGTTAAGAGTTTAGGGTTTTAGGGTTTTGGTTTTAGGGTTTCATGATTTAGGGTTTAAGATTTAGTGTTTAGGCTATAAGGCTTTGGGTTTTAGGGTGTAGGGTTTAATGTTTGGGGTTTAGGGTTAGCTTAGGGTTTTGTGTTAGTTTAGGGTTTTAAGGTTTAGGCTTTAGGGTGTAGAGTTTTTAGGGTTTAGGGTTTAGGGTTTATGGTTAGTTTAGAGTTTAGGTTTAGTAGGGGTTTAATTAGTTAGGAGGTTTAGGTTATAGTTTAAGTTTAGTTTTAGGTTAGATTTAGGGTTTAGTTTAGTTTAGGGATTTTAAGTTTTATAGGTAGTTATGTTAATTTAAGTTTTAAGGTTTGATTTAGTTTAAGTTTTAAAACTTTAGTGTTTGTGTTTAATTTTTAGGATTAACTTTAAGTTAGGTTTTTAGTTTAGAGTTTTAGTTTAGGGTTTAAGTTTAAAGTTTAGTTTTAGGATTTAGGTTTAGTTAGGTTTTAGTTTATTTAAGTTTATAGTTTAGTCTTAGAGTTTAAGTTTAAGTTTAGTTTAGTTTAGGGTTTAGGTTTAAGTTTAGTTTAATAATTTGTTTAGTGTTTAGTTTAGGTTGAATTTAGGTTTAAATTTAGGAGTTTAGGGTTAGGTTTAGGTTTAGTTTAGTTGTTTAGTGTTTAGTTTTAGGTTTAGGTTAGTTTGTTTTGGTTTAGGTTAGTTTAGGGTTAGTTTAGGATTTTAGGGTTTAGGTTTAGGATTTAGATTAGGTTGGGTTTTAATTAATTGTTTTAGGTTTGTTTATTTAATTTATTTAGTTTATTTTCTATTTATTTTAGTTTATTTTATTTTTATTTTTATTTTGGTTTATTTTTTATTTTTATTTAGTTTAGTTTATTTATTTTAGGTATATTTATTTTATTTTAGGATTTTTTTATTTTAGTTTATTTTTTAGGTTTAGGATTAGGGTTATGTTTATTTTTTAATTTAGTTTTATTTTTATTTAATTTTTTTTGTTTAGGTTTTAGTTTTTATTTTTAGGTTTCGGTTTAGGATTTTATTTTATTTTTTTAGGTTTAGGTTTTATGTTTTTATTTAAGGTTTATTTTTTAGGTTTTATTTTTTTTGTTTAGGTTTAGGTTTAATTTTAGTTAAATTATTTTATTTAGTTTAGGGTTTAGGCTTAGTATATTTTCAGTTTAGGTTTAGACTTTATTTATTTTATTTTAGTTTATTTTAGTTTAGGTCTTGGTTTATTTTATTTTTATTTATTTTAGGTTTAGGTTTTTTTTTTAGTTTAGGGTTTAGGTTTTATTTTAAATTTATTTTTACATTTTATTTTTTGGTTTATTTTTTGGGTTTAGGTTTTTATTTAGTTTTTATTTTATTTTTCTTTTTCTTTTGGGTTTTATTTTATTTAGGTTTTTTTAGGTTTTTTTTTAAATTTTTTTTAGATTAGTTTAAGTTTTTATTTATTTTATCTTAGTTTATTTTTTAATTTTAATTATTTATGTTTTAGGTTTAGGATTAGGTTTAGGTTTAGGTTTTTATTTTATTTTTTATTTTACTTTATCTAGGTTTAAGTTTTTTTATTTATTTTAAATTTAGGTTTTATTTATTTTAGGTTTAGGTTTTTAGATTTTTATGGTTTGGGGTTTAAGGTTTAGGGATTAGGATTCAAGGTTTATGGTTTAGGGTTTACTATTTAGGGTTGTAGTTTTTAGGGTTTATGGTTTAGGGTTTTGGGTTGAGGGTTTAGGGTTTATGGTCTAGGATATAGGGTTTTAGGATTTAGGGTGTCGGGTTTAGGTTTTAGGGTTGTAAGGTTATGGTTAGGATTTAGAATTAGGGTTTTTTTATTTCGTTTAAATTTTTTCTATTTAGGGTTTAGGGTTTAGGGTTTTTTAGGGTTTAGGCTTATTAAGGTTTAGTTTAGGTTTAAGGTTAGTTTAGGGTTTAGCATTTAAGTTTAGGATTTAGGGTTTAGGGTTTAAGTTTAGTGTTTAGGGTTTTTTTAAAAAATTTTTTAATTAGTTTTTAATTTAGTTTATTTTTGTTTCTTTTAGTTTATTTTATTTATATTTTATTTAAGTTTATTTTTATTTATTTCATTTAATTTATTTAATTTAGGTTTATTTATTTTAGTTAAGGTTTTGTATTTTAGTTTATTTTTTATGTTTAGGTTTAGGTTTATGTTTATTTTTTAGTTTACTTATATTTTTATTTTATTTTTTGGTTTAGGTTTTATTTTTTTTATTTTCAAGTTTAGGTTTAGGCTTAGGTTTTAGGTTTTTATTTTAGGTTTTTTAATAGGTTATATTTTTTTAGTTTAGGTTTTTTTTAATTTATTTTATTTTATTTAGTTTAGGTTTTAGGTTTAGCATATTTTAGGTTTATGTTTAGGTTTTATTTATTGTATTTTTAGGTTTCATTTAGTTTAAGTTTAAGATTTAGGTTTTTAGTGCTTAGGGTTTAGGGTTTGGGATTTAGGATTTATAGTTTGGGGTTTAGGGTTTAGGGTTTAGAGTTGTAGGTTTTAGGGTTTAAGGTTTAGGTTTTAGGCTTTAGGGTTTAGGGTTTTAGGGTTTAGGATTTAGGTTTAAAGCTTAGGGCTTACGGTTTAACATTTTAGGGTTTAAGGTTGTCGGTTTATGGTTTAGGGTAGGGCTTAGGATTCATTCATGGTTTTGGGTTTAGGGTTTAGGGTTTAGGGTATAGTGTTTAGGGTTTAGGGTTTAGGCTTAGTTTAGGGTTTAGGGATAGTTTTAGGGTTTAGGGTTTAGCGTTGAGGATTTAGGGTTTAGGGTTTAGGGTTTACGGTTTAGGATTTAGGGTTTAGGGTTTAGCATTTTTTTTAAATTAAGTAAACTTATAGGTTTTGGTTTATTTAGTTTATTTTTTATTTAATTTAGTTTATTTTATTTTTTTTATTTTTATTTAGGTTTATTTTTTATTTTTATTTTTTTTACTTTTTATTTTTAGGTTTATTTATTTTAGTTTATATTCTTTTTATTTTAGTTTATTTTTAGGTTTAGGTTTAGGTTTATGTTTATTTTTTAGTTTAGTTTTATTTTTTATTTTATTTTTTTAGTTTAGAGTTTATTTTTTATTTTTAGCTTTAGGCTTAGGTTTATATATTATTTTTTTAGGTTTAGGTTTTATATTTTTATTTAAGGTTTATTTTCAATTTTTAATTTTTACTTTAGATTTTGGTTTATTTTTAGTTTATTTTATTTTATTTAGTTTAGAGTTTAGGCCTAGTTTATTTTCAATTTAGATTTAGGTTTTATTTATTTTAGTTTAGTTTATTTTAGTTTAGGTTCAGGTTTATTTTATTTTGTTTATTTTAGGTTTCATTTCTTTTAATTTAGTGTTTAGATTTTATTTTTCATTTAGTTTTAGGTTTATTTTTTTAGTTTAAGTTTTTCATTTAGTTTTATTTTATTTTATTTTTAGTTTATTTTATTTTTATTTTTCATTTTATTTTATTTTATTTAGGTTTCTTTTAGGTTTAATTTATTTTTTTAGTTTAGTTTAGGTTTTTTTTATTATATTTTAGTTTAGTTTATTTTATTAGGTTCAAGTTTAGGTTTATGTTTTAGTTTGGCATTTTATTTTATTTTATTTTATTTATTATATTTGTAGGTTTTATTTAGTTTAGGTTTAGGTTTTTAGGTTCTTAGGGTTTAGGTTTTATGGTTTAGGGTTTAGGACTCATGGTTTGGGGTTTAGGGTTAGTGTTTAGTGTTGTAGGTTTTAGGGTTTAGTGTTTATGGTTTAGGGTTTAGGGTTTAGTGTTTAGGGTTTAAGTTTATTTAGTTTATTTTTTATTTATTTTATTTATTTTATTTAGGTTTATTTTTTTAGTTTAGTTTATTCATTTTAGGTTTATTTTTTAATTAGGTTAGTGTTTAGGGTTTTTTTTTATGTTTGTTTAATTTTTAGGTTTAGGTTTAGGTTTATGTTTATTTTTAGTTTAGTTTTATTTTTATTTTATTTTTTTGGTTTAGGTTTTATTTTTTATTTTTAGGTTTAGGTTTCTATTTTATTTTTTTAGGTTTATGTTTTATGTTTTTAATTATGGTTTATTTTTAGATTATATTTTTTAGTTTAGGTTTAGGTTCTTTTTTAGTTTATTTTATTTTATTTTGTTTAGTATTTAAGTTTAGTTTATTTTCAGTTTAAGTTTAGGATTTGTTTATTTTAGTTTAGGTTTAGGTTTATTTTATTATATTTATTTTAGGTTTAGCTTTTTTTAAATAGGGTTTAATATTTATTTTTTTATTTATTTGTAAGTTTATTTTTTAGGTTTAAGTTTTTTATTTAATTCTTAATTTTATTTTAGGTTTATTTTATTTTTATTTTTCGTTTGGATTTTATTTTATTTAAGTTTTTTTTGGTTTATTTTATTTTTTAGTTTAATTTAGGTTTTTATTTATTTCATTTTAGTTCAATTTTTTCCTTTTTAGGTTTAGGTTTAAGTTTCGATTTCAATTTAAGTTTAGGTTTATTGTAGGTTTTGATTTTATTTTATTTTATTTATTTAAGTTTAGTTTTATTTATTTATTTTTATAGGTTTTATTTAGTTTACATTTCAATTTTTAGGTTTTTAGGGTTTATGGATAAGGGTTTAGGATTCAGGGTTTGGGGTTTAGGATTTAGTGATTAGGGTTATAGGTTTTAGGGTTTAGGATTTAAGGTTTAGGTTTTAGGATTTAGAGTTTGAGGGTTTACGATTTAGTGTTGAGGGTTTAGGGTTTTAAGTTTAGGGTTTTGGGTTTTAAGGTTTAGGGGTTACTATTTATGGTTGTATGTTTAGTGTTTAGGGTTTCGAGTTTATTTTAGGGTTTAGGGTTTAGGGTTTAGGGTTAGGGTTTTGTTAATTTTTTTAATTTTTTTCTATTTAGGGTTTAGGTTTTATGGTTTTTTAGGGTTTAATATTTATAGTTTAGGGTTTAGGGTTGTAGGTTTAGGGTGTAGGGTTTATGGTTAGGTTTAGGGTTTATGGTTTATGGTTTATGGTTTAGGATTTAGGATTTAAGATTTAGAGTTTAGTGTTTAGGATTTCTTTTAATTTAGTAAACTGTTAGGTTAAGGTTTATTAAGTTTATTAAGTTTATTTAGTTTAGTTTTTTATTTCTTTTAGTTTATTTTATTTTTTAGTTTTATTTAGGTTTGTTTTTTTATTTCAATTAGTTTACTTATTTAAGGTTTATTTATTTCAGTTTATTTTTTAGGTTTAGGTTTATGTTTATGTTTACTTTTTAGTTTACTTTTGTTCTTATTTTATTTCTTAGGTTAAGGTTTTATTTTTATTTTTTAGGTTTAGGTTTAGGTTTCTATTTTATTTTTTAGGTTTAGGTTTTAGGTTTTTATTTTAGGTTTATTTTTAGGTATTTAATTTTTAGTTTAGGTTTAGGTTTATTTTTAGTTTATTTTATTTTATTTAGTTTATGGTTTAGGTTTAGGTTTAGGTTTTATTTATTTTATTTTTTTGGTTTTATTTAGTTTAGGTTTTAGTTTTTAGGTTTTTAGGGTTTAGGGCTTAGGGTTTAGGGTTAGGGTTTAGGGTTTAGGGTTTAGGGTTTGCGGTTTAGGGTTTAAGATTAGGGTTTAGGGTTTATGGTTTAGGGTTTTAGGGTTTAAGATTTAGGTTTAGGGTTTAGTGTTTAGGGTTAGGGTTATATGGTTAGGGTTTAGGGTTGTGGGTTGTGGGTTCAGGGATTAGGTTTAGGGTTTAGGGTTAGTTTTATGGTTTAAGGTTTAAGGTTAGGTTTTATTTAGTTTAGGTTTAGGTTTTTAGCTTTTTAAGGTATATGATTTAGGGTTTAGGGTTAGTTTAGGATTTAGGGTTTGGGGTTTAGAGTTTTTGGTTTTTATTTATTTAAATTTTTTTAATAGTGAATAAATTCAAATTCAACATTTCTTCTTTTGGATTTCACCAACCAAGGAACACACCAAGTTTTCTAAGACACAAGTGGTGACGGATTAAAAATGAGCACGCATAGAGCAAACCAAAAACCCTAGATAACTAGAATCATCTCTACTATAGAGATAAAGTTCCATAAGCTGTAGATCGGATCAGCCGTTCCTCAGTTTCCATAATTCCCATCAGAACCACCTCGACCTCTCAACTAGCGAGATCGACCATCATATCCCCAATCTCTCCCTATAACAAGTAACCTCATGGTTCCTCTACATAACCACTGACCACCACCTCCATATCACACCTAAATCCCCACCACCCTTGATAACCTCCACCAACAGCCTCCCTGACAGATCTAGTGAGCGGTTGGGTGATGTTCACGTCAAGGTTCTGCCCATTCTTAGGGTTTAGGTTTACGTTTAGATTTATTAAGTGTTAGGGTTTAGGTTTATTTTTTAATTTATTTAGTTATTTTAGGTTTAGGTTAAGGGTTTGGGGCTTAGGGTTTAAGGTTTAGAGTAAGGGTTTAGGGTTTAGGGTTTAGGGCTTAGGGTTTAGGGTTTTTTAGGGTATAGGTTTTAAGATTTTTTTTTAATTAAGTAAATCGGTATGTTTAGATATATTTAGTATATTTAGTTGTTTATTTCAGTTTATTTTAATTTTAAATTCTATTAAAGTTTATTTTATATTTTTATTTAGTTTAGTTTATTTATTTTAGGTTTATTTATTTTAGTTTAGGATTTTTATTTTAGTTTATTTTTAAGGTTTAGGTTTATTTTTACTTGAGTTTTATTTTTATTTTATTTTTTAGGTTTAGGTTTTATTTTTTCTTTTTTTTTGGTTTAGATTTAAGTTTTTATCTTATTTTTTTAGGTTTAGGTTTTAGATTTTTATTTTAGGTTTATTTTTTGTTTTAATTTTTTTAGTTTAGGTTTAGGTATATTTGTAGTTTATTTTATTTTATTTAGTTTAGGTGTAAGTTTAGGTTTAGGTATAGGTTTTATTTATTTTAGTTTAGGTTTAGGTATATTTTATTTTGTTTATTTTATTTTTATTTTAGGTTTAGGGTTTAGGTTTTATTATTTATTTATTTCTAGGTTTTCTTTTTAGGTTTATTTTTTAGGTTTATGTTTTTATTTTATTTTATTTTAGGTTTATTTATCTTTATTTTACATTTAGTTTTTTATTTTATTTTTTTAATTCTTAGGTTTATTTTATTTTTTAATGTAGTTTTTTTATTTATTTATTTTATTTTATTTTATTTTTAGATTTTGGTTTAAGTTTTAGTTTAGGTTTTTATTTTATTTTATTTTCCTATTTTATTTAGGTTTAGGTTTATTTATTTATTTTATTTTTAGATTTTATTTAGTTTATGTTTAGGTTTTTTAGATTTTAGGGTCTAGGGTATAGGGTTTAGGATTTAGGGTTTAGGGTTTACAGTTTTAGGGTTTAGGGTTTTAGGATTTAGGGTTTAGGGTTAGGGTTTAAGGTTTATGGTTTAGGGTTTAGTGTTTAGGCTTTAGGGTTTAGGGCTTTTAATGTTTAGGGTTTAGGGTTAGCTTAGGGTTTAAATAATTTTAGGAGTTAGGGTTTAGGGTTTAGGGCTTCGGGTTAGTATAGAGTTTAGGGTTTGGGGTTTTAAGTTTTAAAATTTAGGGTTAAGGGTGTAGGGTTAGGGTTAGGGTTTAAGGTATAGTGTTTAGGGCTTAGAGTTGGTTTTAGGTTTAAGGGTTTAGGTTGTATGTTTAGTGTTGTTGGTTTAGGGTTTAGAGTTAGTTTTAGGGTTTAGGGTTTAAGGTTTAGCGTTTAGGATTTAGGGTTTGGGGTTTAGGGTTTTTTTTAAAAATTAAGTAAACCTATAAGTTTAGGTTTATGTTTATTTACTGTTTATTTTAGTTTATTTTATTTTATATTTTTATTTAAGTTTTTTATTTTTATTTAGTTTAGTTTAGTTTATTTTATTTTTGGTTTAGGTCTATTTTTTGTTTATTTTATTTATATTTTAGGTTTAAGTTTTTTTTAGTTTAAGGTTTAGGTTTTATTTTTTATTTATTTCTAGATTTTATTTTTTGGTTTATTTTTTTTTTAGGCTTAGTTTTATTTAGTTTTATTTTAATTTATTAGGTTTATTTATTTTATCTTATGTTTAGTTTTATTTTATTTAGGTTTTTTTTTTTAGGTTTATTTTATTTATTAGTATAATTTAGTTTTTTATTTATTTTACTTTAGCATTTTTTTAATTTTTAGGTTTATGTTTAGGTTTTAGTTTAGGTTTTTATTTTATTTTATTATTTTATTATATTTATGTTTAGGTTTATTTATTTATTTTACTTTTAAGTTTTATTTAGTTTAGGTTTTAGTTTTTAGGTTTTTGGGGTTTAGGATTTAGGGTTTAGGGTTTAGTGTTTTGGGGATTAGGACATTAAGGTTTAGTGTTTAGGGTTAAGGTTTAGGGTTTAGGGTTTAGGGTTTAGTGTTAGCTTAAGGTTTAGGGTTAGTTTTAGGGTTTAGGTTTAGGTTTAAGGTTTAGGTTTAGAATTTAGGTTTAAGAATTATAGTTTAGGTTTTAGAGTTTAGGTTTAGGGTTTAGGTTTAGGGTTTAGGGTTTAGGGTTTAGGTTTAGGGTTTAAGGTTTGATTTAGGTTTAGAGTTTAGGGTTTAGGGTTTGTGATTTAGGGTTGTAGGTTAAGGGTTTTGGGTTGTTGGTTTTAAGGTTTAGGGTTTAGGTTTTAGGTTTAGGTTTAGGTTTACTTTATTTTAGGTTTAGGGTTTTTTTTATTAATTTTAGTTATGGTTTAGGTTTATTTTATTTTTATTTTAGGTTTTGATTTAGGTTTAGGTTTTATTTATTTTAGTTTAGTTTATTTTAGTTTAGGTTTAAGTTTAATTTGTTTTGATTTTAGATTTAGTTTTTTTATTTAGTTTAGGGTTAATGTTTTATTTATTATTTATTTTTATGTTTTATTTTTAGTTTCTTTTTATTTTGGATTTTATTCAATTTTTATTTTATTTAATTTTAGGTTTATTATATTTTTATTTTATATTTAATTTTTATTTTAATTAGGTATTTTATTCTAAGGTTTATTTTATTTTAAGTTTCGTGTAAGTTTTTATTTAATTTATTTTAGTTTATTTTATTTTATTTTATTTTATTTATTTTATTTTATTTATTTTATTTTATTTTTAGGTTATGGTTTAAGTTTTAGTTTAGGTTTTTATTTAGTTTTATTTTTTTTAATTCTTTTAGGTTTAGGTTATTTATTTATTTTATTTTATGGTTTTATTAAATTTAAGTTTAGCTTTTTAGGTTTTTAGCTTTTTTGGGTATAAAGTTTAGGGTTTATGGTTTTGGGTTTAGGGTTTTAGGGTTTTGGGTTTAGGGTTAAGGTTTAAGCTTTAGGGTTTAGCGTTTTAGGGTTTAGGGTTTTAGAGTTTAGGATTTATGGTTTAGGGTTTAGGGTTAGTTTTAGGGTTTAAGGTTTGATTTTTTATTTATTTATTTTTTTATTTTTTATAAATTAAGTAAACGGGAAGGCTTATGTTTATTTAGTTTATTTTTTTTATTTTAGTTTTTTCAAATTTTTATTTTTATTTCGATTTATTTTTTTTAGTTTATTTATTTTAGATTTATTTATTTTAGTTTAAGTTTTTTATTTTAGTTTATTATTTCATTTAGGTTTAGGTTTAGGTTTTAATTTTTATTTTTAGGTTTAGGTTTAGGATTTTATTTTATTTTTCTACGGTTAGGTTTTAGGTTTTTATTTTGGTCTACTTTAGGATTTATTTTTAGTTTAGGTATATTTATTTTTATTTTATTTTATTTTATTTAGTTTAGGCTTAAGTTTAGGTTTAATTTATTTTAGTTTAGGTTTAGGTTTATTTTATTTTTATTTTTGGTTTATGTTTATTTATTTATTTATTTATAGGTTTTATTAAGTTTATATTTAGGTTTTTAGGTGTTTAGGGTTAAGAGTTTAGGGTTTAGGGTTTTAGGGTTTAGGGTTTAGGGCTAGGGTTTAGGGTTTAGGGTTTAGGTTTTGGGTTTTGGGTTTAGTGCTTAGGCTTTAAGGTTTAGGGTTTTTAGAGTTTATGGTTTAAGGTTACCTTTGGGTTCAGGGTTTAGGGTTTTTAGGGTTTAGGGTTTAGGGTTTAGGGTTTAGGGTTCATTTAGTGCTTAAGGTTTGGGTTTTAGTGTTTAGGGTCTAAGGTTTAGGGATTAGGGTTAGGGTTTAGGGTTTAGGGTTTAGGGTTTGTTTAGGGTTTATGGATTAGGGTTTAGGCTTTAGGGTTTATGGTTTAGGATTGTAGGTGTATGGTTTATGATTTAAGGTTAGTTTTAGAGTTTAGGGTTTTTTTAAATTAAGTAAACTAGTAGGTTTATTTTTATTTAGTTTATTTTATATTTTTATTTTGGTTTATTTTTATTTTTATTTAGTTTAGTTTAGTTTTTTTAGTTTAGGTTTTTTATTTTGGTTCTTTTTTTAGATTTAGGTTTAGGTTTATATTTATTTTTTTTATTATTTTATTTTTATTTTATTTTTTAAGTTTAGGTTTTATTTTGTATTTCTATGTTTAACTTTAGGTTTTTTATTTTATTTTATTAGTTTTAGGTTTTAAGTTTTTATTTTAGTTTTATTTTTTAGTTTCAGTTTAGGCTATTTTTAGTTTATTTTTTTATTTAATTTAGGGGTTAGGTTTAGTTTCTTTTAGGTTTAGGTTTAGGTTTATTTTATTTTGTTTATTTTATTTTTAGGGTTTTTTTAGTTTAGGGTTTAGGTTTTATTTTTTATTTATTTTTTAGTTTATTTTTTAGGTTTAGGTTTATATTTAATCTTTATTTTATTTTATTTTATGTTTAAATTATTTTTATTTTAAGTTTAGGTTTTCTTTTATTTAGGCTTTTTATTTTTAGGTTTATGTATATTTTAGTTTAGTTTATGTTTATATTTATTTTACTTTAGTTTAGTTTTTATTTTTTATTTTATTATATTTTTTAGGTTATGGTTTAGGTTTTGGTTTGGGTTTTAGTTTAGGTTTTTATTTATTTTATTTTTATGTTTTATATAGTTTAGGTTTAGGTTTTAGGTTTTTAAGGTTTAGCTTTTAGGGTTTAGGGTTCGGGGTTTAGGGTTTAGGGTTTAGGGTATATGGTTTAGGTTTTAGGCTTTAGGGTTTAGGGTTTTTAAGGTTTTGGTTTTAGGATTTAGGGTTTAGGGTTTAGGGTTTAGGGTTTAGAATTTAGGGTTTAGGGTTTAGGCTTTAGGTTCTAGGGTTAAAGGTTTTTTTTAAAAAAAATCAAGTAAACCAGTATGTTTAGGTTTATTTAATATATTAATTTTATTTTTTATTTATTTTAATTTACTTTATTTTTTATTTTTAGTTAGTTTAATTTTTTTATTTAGTTTAGTTTATTTATTTTTATTTCAATTTTTAATTTTAGTTTATTTTTAAGGTTTAAGTATAAGTTTAGGTTTATTTTTTTAGTTCGATTTTATCTTTATTTCATTTTTAAGGGTTAGGTTTTATTTTTTAGTTTTAGGTTAAGGTTTTTGGTTTTTATTTTAGGTTATTTTAAGGTTTTATTTTTTAGTTTAGGTATAAGTTTATTTTTAGTTTATTCTTTCTTAATTAGTTTAGGTTTAGGTTTAGGTTCAATTTATTTTAGCTTTAGGTTTAAGTTTTATTTATTTTAGTTTAGTTTATTTGAGTTTCTATTTATGTTTATTTTATTTTTATTTTAGGTTTTGATTTTTTTTAGTTTAGGGTTTAAGTTTTATTTTTTATTTATGTTTAGGCTTTTATTGAGTTTTTATTTTATTTTACATTTAGTATTTATTTTATTTATGTTTTTTATTCTTAGGTTTATTTTATTTTTTTAGTTTAGTTATGGTTTTTATTTATTTTATTTTAGTAATTTTTATTTCTCATTTTATTTTATTTTAGGTTTAGGTTTAGGATTTAGTCTAGATTTTTATTTTATTTTTTTATTTAGGTTTAAGTTTATTTATTATTTTTTTAAGGTTTTATTAGTTTTAGGCTTATGTTTTTAGGTTTTTAGGGTTTAAGGTTTAGGTTTTAGGGTTTATGCTTTTAAGGCATAGGGTTAATGGTTGGGGTTTAGTGTTTTTTAGGGTTTAGGATTTAGGGTTTAGTGTTTAGGGTTTTGGATTTAGGGTTTTAAGGGTTTTGGTTTATTTAGCATATTTAGTTTATTTTTTATTTATTTAAGTTTATTTTATTTTTTATTTATATTTAGGTTTATTTTATATTTTTATTTAGTTTAGTTTATTTATTTGAAGTTTATTTATTTTAGTTTACGTCTTTCATTTAAGTTTATTTTTTTGGTTTAGGTTAGGTTTATTTTATTGTTTAGTTTTATTTTTATTTTCTTTTTTAGGATTATGTTTTATTTCTTATTTTTAGGTTTAGGTTTACATTTTTATTTTATTTTTTTAGGTTTAGGATTTAAAATTTTATTTTTGATTTATTTTTATGTTTTATTTTTTAGTTTAGGTTTATGTTTTTTTAGTTTATTTTATTTTATTTAGGATTTAGGTTTAGGTTAAGGTTTAGGTTAATTTATTTTAGTTTTTTTTGTTTTAGTTTAGGTTTAGGTTTATTTTATTTTTATTTTAGGTTTAGTTTTTTTTTAGTTTAGGGTTTAATTTTTTTTAATTTATTTATAGGTTTTGATTTTTAGTTAATTTTTATTTTATTTTATTTTAGGTTTATTTTCTTTTTTATTTCACATTTAGTTTTTATTTTATTAAGGTTTATTATTCTTAGGTTATTTTATTTTTTAGTTTAGTCTAAATTTTTATTTATTTTATTTTAGTTTTTTAATTTTTTTATTTTATTTTATTTTTTGATTTAGGTTTAGGTTTTAGTTTAGTTTTATTGTATTTTATTATTTTATTTTATTTAGGTTTATGTTTTTTATTTATTTATTTTTAGGTTTCATAAAGCTTAGGTTAGGTTTTTAAGTTTTTAGGGTTTAGGGTTTAGGATTTAGGGTTTAGGGTTAAAGGTTTTAGGGTTTAGGGTTTAGGGTTTTAAAATTTAGGGTTGAAGGTTAAGGGTTAGGCATTAGGGTTTAGGGTTTAGGGTTAGTATTTTTATTTATTTAATTTTATGTTTTTATTTATTATTTTTAAATTAAGTAAACTAGTATGTTTATGTTCATTTAGTTTATTTTTTATTTATTTTAGTTCATTTTTTTTTATTTTTATTTTTATTTAGGTTTATTTTTTTATTTAGTATAGTTTATTTATTTTAGGTATTTTTATTTTCGTTTATCTTTTAGGTTTAGGTATAGGTTTATTTTTTAAATTAGTTTTATTTTTATTTTATTTTTTGAGTTATGTTTAGGTTTTTTTTATTTGTTAGGTCGAGGATTTAGGTATTTATTTTAGTTTTATTTTTAGGTTTTATTTTTTAGTTTATGTTTATTTTTAGTTTATTTTATTTTATTTAGTTTAGGTTTATGTTTAAGTTTACTTTAATTTACTTTTAGTTTTAGGTTTATTTTATTTTAGTTTATTTAAGTTTAAGTTTAGGTTTATTTTAATTTTATTTTAGGTTTAGGTTTTTTTAAGTTTAAGGTATAGGTTTTATTTTTTATTTATTTTAGGTTTCATTTTTAGGTTTATTTTTTAGGTGTGGGATTTTGTTAAGTCTTTAATTATTTTTTATTTTAGGGTTAGTACATTTTTACTTTAGGTTTAATTTTTATTTTATTTAGGTTATTTCTTTTTTTAGTTTAGGGTTTAGGGTTTTGGGTTAAGGGTTATGGGTTTTAGGGTTTTGGGTTTTAGGTTTAGGGTTTATAGTTTAGGGTTTAGGGTTTAGGGTTTTAGGGTTTAGGGTTAAGGGTTTAAGGTTATATGTTTAGGGTTTAGTGTTTAGGGTTTAGGGTTTTAGGTTTTAGGGTTTTGGGTTTATGGTTTAGGGATTAGGGTTTGGGGTTCATAGTTTAGGGTTTAGGGTTGGAGGGTTTAGGGTTCAGGGTTTTATGGTTTAGGGTTTAGGGTTTAGGGTTTAGGGTTTAGGATTTTATGGTTTAGGGTTTAGGGTTTTTTTTTACTTTTTTGATTTTTTTTATTTATGTTTTATGGTTTAAGGTTACTTGAGGGTTTAGGATTGAGGATTAGTTTTAGGGTTTAGGGTTTAGCATTTAGGATTTTGGGTTTAGGGTTTAGGGTTTAGGGTTTTCTTTTATAAAATTAAGTAAACATGTAGGTTTAGGATTATTTAGTTTATTTATTTTAGTTTAGTTTATTTATTATTTTTATTTAGGTTTATTCTTTATTTTTATTCAATTTAGTTTATTTATTTTAGGTTTATTTATTTCAGTTTAGGTTTTTTCTTTTAATTTATTTTTTAGGTTTAAGTTTATATTTATGTTTATTTTTTTAATCTAGTTTTATTTTTATTTCATTTTTTAAGTTGATGTTTTATTTTATTTTTTCAGATTTAGGTTTAGGTTTTTTTTTTTTTAGGTTTAGGTTTTAGTTTTTATTGTAGGTTTATTTTTTGGTATTATTTATTTTAGGTTTATTTTTGGTTGATTTTATTTTATTTATTTTAGGGTTTAGGTTTAGGTTTTATTTATTTTATTTTAAGTTTAGGTTTATTTTATTTTGTTCATTTTAGGTTTAGGTTTTTTTTTTAGTTTAGGGTTTAGGTTTTAATTTTTGTTTATTTTTAGGTTTATTTTTTAGGTTTAGGTCTTTATTTAGTTTTTATTTTATTTTATTTTAAGTTTATTTTATTGTTATTTTAAGTTTGGGTTTTATTTTATTTAAGTTTTTATTTTTACATTTATTTTATTTTTTAGTTTAGTTTAGATTTTTATTTATCTTATTTTAGTTTATGTTTTACTTATTTGGTTTATTTTATTTTTAAGTTTAGGTTTTTATTTTTTTATTTCTAAGTTTTATTTAGTTTTGGTTTTGGTTTTTTGGTTTTTAGGGTTTAAGGTTTAGGGTTTAGTCTTTAGGGTTTAGGGTTTAGTGTTTAGGGTTTATGGTTTATGGTTATATGTTTTAGGGTTTAGGGTTTAGTGTTAAGGGTTAAAGGTTTAGGGTTTTGGGTTGAGGGTTTAGGGTTTAGGGTTTAGTGTTTAGGGTTGTTGCTTTAGGGTTTAAGGTTAGTTTTAGGGTTTACGATTTAGGGTTAGGGTTTTAGGTTAGTTTTTTTTATATTTTATTTAGTTTATTAATTATTTATTTCATATTTTTTATTTTTATTTAGGTTTATTTTTTACTATTAATTAGGTTTTTATTTTATTTACTTTATTTTAGGTTTATTATAGTTTTTTTAGGTTTAGTTTTTATTTTATTTAGGTTTATTATTTTTGAAGATTAGTTTAGGTTTTTATTTATTTTATTTTAGTTTAGTTTTTATATATTATTATTATTTCTTTAGGTTTAGGTTTCAATTTTCATTTAGGTTTTAATTTATGTTTATGGTTTAGGGTTTAGGGTTTAGGGTTTAGGGTTTAGGGTTTTGGGTTTTGGGTTTAGGGTTTAGGGTTTGGGTGTATGGTTTAGGGTTTTGGATTTAAGGTTTCTAATTTTTTTAAATTTAATAAATTAGTAGGTTTAGGTTTATTTAGTTTATTTTGTTTATTTTTTATTTATTTTAGTTTATTTTATTAATTTATTTTTATTTAGTTTAATTTATTTATTTTAGGTTTATTAATTTTTGTTTTAGTTTTTTAATTTAGTTTATTTTTTAGGTTTAGGTTTAAGTTTAGGTTTATTTTTTAGTTGAGTTTTATTTTTAATTTATTTTTAAGGTATAGGTTTTATTTTTTATTTTTATGTTTAGGTTTAGGTTTAGGTTTTCATTTTTGGTGTATTTTTAGGTATTATTTTTTAGTTTAGGATCATGTTTATTTTATTATATTTAATTTAATTTTAATTTATTTTAGGTTTATGTTTAGGTTTTATTTAGTTTGGTTTAGTTTATTTTAGTTTAGGTTTAGGTTTAGGTTTATTTTATTTTATTATTTTTATTTTAGGTTTAAGTGTCTTTTTTTCGTTTAAGATTTATGTTTTATTTTTATTTTTTTAAGGATTTATTTTTAGGTTTATTTTTTATGTGTGATTTTTTATTTAATTTTATTTTAAGTTAATTTTATCTTTATTTTACATTTAGTTTTTATTTAATTTAGGTTTTTTATTCTTAGATTTATTTTTTAGTTTAGTTTAGGTTATTATTTATTTTATTTTAGTTTAGGGTTTAGGGTTTAGGGTTTTAGGGTTTAGGGTTTTAGGGTTTAGGTTTATAGTTTTAGGGTTTAGGGTTTTTGGGTTTAGGGCTTAGGGTTAGGGTTTAGGATTTAGGGTTTAGTATTTAAGCTTTAGGGTTTAAAGGTTTTTTTTAAATGAAGTAAATCAGTTTATTTTGGTTTATTTAGTTTATTTTATTTCATTTTTTGGTATAGGTTTATTTTAGTTTATTTTATTTCATTTATTTAACTTATATATATATATATATATATATATATATATATATATATATATTTTATTTAGTTTAGGTTTTAGGGATTAGGGTTTAGGACTTAGGGTTTAAAGTTTAGGGTTTTAGGGTTTAGGGTTTTAGGGTTTAGAGCTTAGGGTTAGGGTTGATTTAGGGTTTAGTGTTTAAGCTTTAGGGGTTTTTTTAAATGAAGTAAATTAGTTTGTTTTGGTTTATTTAGTTTATTTTTTTATTTATCTTAGTTTATTTTAGTTTTAATTTTTCTTTATGTTTATTTTTAATTTTTATTTAGTTTAGTTTATTTATTTTAGTTTTAGTTTTTTATTTTAGTATAATTTTTATGTTTAGGTTTAGGTTTAGGTTTATTTTTTAGTTGAGTTTTATTTTTAATTTATTTTCTAGGTTTAGGTTTTATTTTTTATTTTTAGGTTTATGTTTAAGTTTAGGTTTTTATTTTATTTTTTAAGGTTTAGGTTTTAGGTTTTTATTTTATGTTTATTTTTTGGTTTTACTTTTTAGTTAGGTTTATTTTTAGTTTATTTTATTTTATTTTAGTTTTTTATTCTTTGGTTTATTTTAATTTTTTAGTTTAGTTTTGGTTTTTATTTATTTTATTTTTCATTATTTTATTTATTTTTATTTTAGGTTTAGGTTTTAGTTTTACTTTTAGTTTTTATTTTATTTTATTTATTTATTTTATTCAAGTTTAGTTTTTTTTATTTATTTTATTTTTAGGTTTTATTTAGTTTAGATTTAAGTTTTATATTTTTAGGGTCTAGGGTTTAGGGTTTAGGGTTTAGAGTTTGGGGTTTTAGGGTTTAGGGTTTTAAGGTTTAGGGTTTAGGGTTAGGGTTAGGGTTTAGGGTTTAGTGTTTATTGTTTAGGCTTTAGGGTTTAAAGTTTTTAGGGTTTAATTTTTATTTTATTTTATTAGGTTTAGGTTAGTTTAGGGATTTTATTTTATTTTGGTTTAGTTTTTTTATTAATTTTATTTAGGTTTTAAGGTTTAGTTTAGGGTTTAGGTTAGTTTTATTTGGTTTAGGTTTATTTAGGGTTTTGGGTTTAGGGTTTAGGGTTTTTTTAGGGTTTGGGTTTATGGTTTTATTTTAGGGTTTTATTTATTTATTTTTTTTTTATTTAGATTTATTTTTTATTTTTATTTTAGTTTATTTTATTATTTTTTTATTTAGATTTTTTTTTTATTTTATCTATGTATTTTATATTTTGAGCATGCATTTAGTTTTAGGGTTTTATAGTTTATGTTTATTTTATTGTTTTATTTTATTTTATTTTTACCTTTGGCTTTTTTTTTATTTTAGTTTAGGTTTTTTATTTTTATTAGTTTAAGTTTTAGATGTTATTTTAGGTTATTTTAGGGTTAGTTTATTTATGTTTAGGTTTTAGGGTTTATTTTTTTATTAATTTAGTTATTTTGTTTAGGATTAGGTTTATTTAAAGTTTAGGGTTTTGGTTAGGGTTTTGGGTTTTAGTTTATGCTTTTATGATTTAGGCTTTAGGGTTATTTTTTTGGGTTTATGGTTTAGGTTTAGGGTTTAATTTATAGGTTTAGGTTTAGGGTTTAGGATTTTATTTTTTTTAGTAGGTTTAGTTTATTTATTATTTATTTTAGTTTATTTATTTTATTATTTTATTTAGGTTTCTTTTTTATTTAGTTTATTTTATTTATTTAGGTTTATATTTTATTTTAGTTTTTCTTTTTTAGGTTTAGGTTATTTTATTTTTAATTTTATTTTAATTTTATTTTTTAGGTTTAGGTTTAGGTTTTATTTTATTTTTTTAGGTTTAGGTTTATGTTTTTATATTAGGTTTATCTTTAGGTTTTGATTTTTGGTTTAAGTTTAGGTTTATTTTTAATTTAATTTATTTTATTTTTCTTGAGATTAGGTTTAGGTTTAGGTTTAGTTTTAGCTTTTTTTTTAATTTAGTTTAGTTTATTTTTTGTTTAGGTTTAGGTTTATTTTATATTTATTTTTAGGTTTAGGTTTTTTTTTTTAGGTTAGAGTTTAGGTTTTATTTATTTATATTTTGGTTTTTTTTTATTTTTTTTATTGTTTAGGATTAAGTTTTATTTAGCTTTTAATTTATTTATTTTTTTAGTTTTTATTATTTTAATTTTTTAGTTTAGTTTTTTTTATTTATTTTATTTTTTATTTTATTTTTTATTTTATTTCCTTTTTTTAGGTTAGTTTATTTTTTAGTTTATGTTTTTATTTTTATTTTTATTTTATTTGGTTTAGATGTTTAATTATTTATTTTAGATTTATTTAGTTTAGGTTTAGGTTTTATTTTTTAGGTTTATTTAAGTTTTTATTTTAAGTTTATTTTGTTTTAGGGTTTTATCTTTAGGTTTAGGTTTAGTGTTTATTTATTTATTTTATTTAGGAAATAGTTTAGGGTTAGTTTAGTTTAGTTTATTTAAGTTTAGGTTTAGGGTTTTATATTTTAGTTTAGTTTTTTTTAGTTTAGGTTTAGGTTTATGGTTTTTGTTTTATATATATTTATATATTTATATTTATTTTAAATTTAGTAGTTTAGGTTTATTTAGTTTTTTATTTTTAGTTTTTTTTATTTAGGTTTATTTTTATTTTATTTAGTTTAGTTTATTTATTTTAGGTTTATTTATTTTTTATTTAGGTTTTATTTTTTTTTTTTTTTAGGTTTAGGTTTAGGTTTATTTAGTTTAGTTTTATTTTATTTTATTTTTTTAGGTTTAGGTTTTATTTTTTTATATTTATTTTAGGTTTAGGTTTTTTTTTAGGTTTAGGTTTTTTATTTAGGTTTTATTTTAGGTTTATTTTAGTTTTATTTTTAGTTTAGGTTTAGGTTTATTTTTTGGTAGATTTTATTTATTTATTTATGGTTTAGGTTTAGTTTTTAGGTTTAGGTTAGTTTGGGTTTATTTTTAGTTTAGGTTTAGTTTATTTTATTTTGTTTATTTTAGGTTTAGGTTTTTTAGTTTAGGGTTTAGGTTTTATTTATTTTTTTATTTTTTAGGTTTTATTTTTTTATTGTTTAGGTTTAGGTTTTATTTACTTACATTCATGACTTACTAGAGAGCACAAATTCTCTTTATTCTAGGATGTAGGAATTTCTATCAGTTGTTGATCCAGTGTATCGGTCAACATTATGAGAGAACCCTTGGAGGATCAACATCTCAACTCTAAAAAGAAGTATGATGTTGAGAGGATTCAATGAACAAGGCGAGGACCTAAATGCAATATTTAAAAACCACTAGAAGATGCCTATAAGGGATGCCCTCAAGTTAGCATTCCTTTTGTGTTACAGGATGGAGATCCTTCATGTTTAGAGAAATTTATGCATGCATGATGTAAAGTTTTAAGGGTTTAAATCTTTATCTTATTTATGTTTTAGGTTTATGGGTTGTTTAAATTTAGTAATGGGATTAGTTGGTTAGAAATGTTATTTTTTATTAGAGCCTAATCATATTATTAGCATCAATCATTTACTATATGTTTACTTTAGTTATATAGTATCGTAGAATAGGATGATGATTAGTTTTATTTTAAACTCGAAGAGAGATATTTTATCTAATAGGAACAGAATATGAAGTATAATTTATTAGAGCTAGAAGTGGTACTTAATTCTAATTTGTATTAAGGCTTTTGGTAAGTCTTGTTAGGCATTAGTGTTGTATTTTTTTTGTAAAGGATTCAATTTAATAAGAAAGGTTGATTTCATTTGAAGTTGTTTAATTTATTTGAGAATTTTAGTTTGTGTTTTCTTTTATTTCATTTGATTACACTTAGCAACAAAGTGTTATAAAGAGAGGAAAAGAGGATTGCCCTCTTTCAACCCTACCTTAAGTCACTTTCTAAAGTATATTAATTTGATTTAGTTCTCTTTAGTGAATGGCTTATTAAATGATTTAATTAAACCTAAGTTTAGGTTCATCTTAATTAATACTATTTAAAAATCAAAGAGTTTAAGATTAATTTAGTTCAATTACCACATGACATATATTAAATCATTTTTTCCATCACATGTAACATGCATATGATTGTATATTTTTATTGAATCATTTATATATATTAATTAAAGCTTTATCAAATTCTAAGTTTGAAATACAAAAGTGATCAAATGGGTATGTGCCATTGTTAAAACAAAAGTGAGGTAATCAAATGACCTACTTGGGGTATTTAAAAATCATGTTAAGGATGTCTGACTATATACCCATTATCATTCAATCTTATATAAATCAACACATGAATAGAGGAAGAGAACTCAACATTCATACACTTAAGTATAAGCACATCCATTTCTTATGTATTTATAACTAGCATCATAACACATATTTATTCATTAATAAGCCTTTGAAAAAACATTTGGATTTAATAGTGTATCATGCATATATTAAATTAAATCAACATGCAAGCTTACATAAAGGAAATGCAATTTATTTTACTTGATTTTGAAAAGATGGATGCATGAATTCAAATGACATACAATTTAACATGATTGGAAAGAGGACAATCAAATACAAGCATGTGATTCATTCAACCAAACTAGTTCTTAAGGACAATCAAATCAAATTAGACTATTTAAAACAAAACCAAAGCTTCTTTATTAATTAGGTTTTGGATTTGATTTTATTTAAAGCGGAGAAGAGAAATCATCACTTGTTATTTTAAATCCATTCCCCCATTAATAATTTGATTTAATGTAAGGAAATGTAATTAAGTTGATTTTATGAGTTAATTAAGTTGAAAGCTAAATTAGATGAATTAATAACCCTTACCTATTTCACCTTAAAGTAATTTACTAAATAATTATGAGACAACATGATATGCATAAAAATAAACTTGTAATGATCCTAAGAAATAAAAGGGGCCTAATGCAATTGACTCATGATTAATATTTAACTAGATTAAAGGACTTAATTAATTACTCTTATGGTTTTCCCCACATATGGACTAACCATAATTTCATTAAACTCCTTTAGGTTATTAAACACTAAGATTTACCCCATGATTTAATTAATTAAGCTCATGTGATTATGATTTGTTTGATTAAGTGATTTAATTAATTGGTTAAATCTCAATTAATTTAATTTTAAAAGGGTGAAATGAACTTGGGGAATGGGATCCCAACCTTATTCCTTAGTTCACTTACTTGTTGAACAATGATTAATAAACTTAACTAACCAATTTATTACTATTCATGGGATTAATTAATCATCAATTCACTTAAAAGAGTAGTTAAGATTTAATTAATCAATTTTCCTAATTAAGTGAGCAATAAATCCCAAGAAAATTATGGGAGGCAAAGGTCCTCCCATTAAATTAACCTATAAATTTTGGGATTAATTTCTCAAGTAATTAAGAAGTAATTAAGTTAATTAATTTTGTAATTAAACCTTAATTACTATTCAAAATTAGTTAAGATCACTTTTAATTAATTCTCCTATGAAATACCTTTAAAATGAGTATTTATTTGTATTTTTTTATTTCGCTATAATTTTTAGAAGTTTTAGCAATTAAAAATAATTAATTGCCTAATTAAAGCATAATCTTATTAGTGCCACATGGCATGCTAATGCGGCATGCTTTTCCACGTGATGCCACAGGATTGGCTACTTAAACTTATCCAACTCAACGCCTATGTGGCGGAGGTGGATGCGCTATCTCATTTGCCATTTGATCTAAGATCGGACAACTATGATTAATTCCACAACTTAATAGGATTAAATCAAATCAATCTAGTGGATCTAATCACGGTCATCCATTTTGATCACACAGAAGGGATGGTGGGTGATCTAACATCACACGAGTGAGGGAGAATGGAGTCCATCCACCATTGCTCACTTGATTCGAGCTTACCCGATCTCAGATCAACTCTAAAAGGATCCCACACCTTCATAACATCAATCATAAAAGATCCAATGGTCAAGATCACATGAGATGCAAGTTTTTTTCAAAAAAATCCAACCCATTTTTTCTAAAGGATCAATTTTAGAAACATACCTCATTGGATATCAAGAGCGACTTCTCAAATGATTGAGGAAGTTTCATCTAGTGGAGATGAATCCTTGTTGAGCAATAATTGGATCAATTCCTTGACGTTCACTCGGAAGGCCATGAACCAATCATTTGGAGCTCAACTTTGATTGAAGTCCTACCTTGGTTCGAAGCATAGAAAATAATTTGTTCTTTTGCTCGAGGCCTAGGAAAGGTCATTAGTTAATTTGAGTTTGATTGAGAAATGGGTAAGTTGTTGGAAATGGGAGTGTCCTATTTGAGGATGGGAATGGCATTTTTGATCGAGGAACAAGCTTGGGAGCTTAGGGAATGGCTCTAGTGGCTTGTCTCGGCTAGCTAGGGATCTGAGGAATGATTTTTGTGTGTGTTTGGGTGGAAATGAGGGGATGTATACCCCCATTCATCTTGATCAAATAGTGGGATTGGGTTTGGCTTCTAGTGTTTGTCTAACTATCTTAGGGAGTCATGGGTGGCAGGAGATGAGTTAGCTTCGGCTTGGTTGTTTGAAGTTGTGGGCGGCTACCAAGGAGGAATCATGGGTTTCCTATGGGTTTCAAATGCTCCAATGGGGAGAGTGAGGTGATTTAACCTCCCATGGGTCATGGCCGACCAAACCACCCCTTGGGTCAGGTTGGGCAACATCTTAGGTTTCAAGGTGGACCATTGGAAGAGTACCAAGTGGCCAAGGAATGGAAATTACCATTTACATGGGTGATTTGTCTCATGTGATGCACTTGACCCAAGGGTAGAATGATCATTTAGCATTGAATTTGATTTGGGCAGACTTGAAATGAGCCAAAGGTGGGTTAGCCCAATTTTCAAGTAATTTGAGTTGATTTGGTTAGGTTTGGCTCAATTTGACTCATTTAGGTCAAATTGGGTTAGTTTGGGTAAAGTTGACCAATTGGTCAAATTGGGTCAAACCAAGGATTGGGTCAAGTTCATATGATTATTTGGGATGTTTTGGTTTAATTGGTTTGGTTTAGTTTGGCTTATATTTGATTTTGGCTCATTTGAATTCATTTGGGTCAAATGGGTTGAGTTGACCAATTTGACCAAATTAGCCAAATTGGCTTGGGTTGCGTGTTGGTTTGGGTTTAGTTGACCAATTGAAAATGATTGTAGGATTTGGTTTCAATTAATTTGAATTTGGTTTTTATTTAGGCCAACTTGAACCTTTAGGTCAATTTGGGCTAAGTAGGTCAATTGAGTTTAATTGGGTCCAATCATGACTTTGGTCAAGTTCAACAATCAATTCTGAATGAATTTGAGCCATTGGTTACAATCAATTTGGTTTGGTTTGACTCAATTAAAGGTCAAGTCATATTCAAATATTGATTTTTTTTGTATGAATCATTGGTTTCAAGGAATTGGCTTAGGTTGCAAGTTGGCTTGTTTGGGTTCATATGGGTTAAGGGTTGACTTGGTCAAATGACCAAGTTGACTTGGTTTGACCTAATTTGTGACAATTGATCAACCTAGGGTGATCAACAATCATGATGGGAGGTTTTTTTTGATTTGGTTCAATCCAATTTGGGTAGGAGTATAACTTGGCCCAAATAAGTCAAATTGGCCACTTTTGTTCAAGTGGACAAATTAGGTTTAGTTGGCTTAATTTTAGGTTGAGTTTATATATGGATTTCAGATTGATATATAAATTCAATTACAATTGTCTTGGGTTCAAATGGGTTTTTAGTTCATTTGAATATTTGAAGTCAAAAGGGTTAAGTTGGGTTTGACTTGGGTTAATTTTGGTTTGGCTTGATGATTGTATATTTCATTTATATTTGTGAATATGATTGAAGGTATGATTGATTCATGAGAAAATTAATTGAATTTGGGGTTTGGAATGAAGAAATTTGGCTAAGTCCATGGAGTTGGGTCATGTGGTTTAGGTTTGGATTTTGATTTGGTTTAATTTAGTTTTGATGCCTTAAATGTATATTTCATTTAAGTTTGTGAAGATGATTGAAAATAAGATTGATTTGTGAGAAAATTAATTAAGTTTGACTTGATTTGGATTAAGAATGTTTTGATTTAATTCTATTTAGTTGTGCTCATTTGAATGTAGATTTGGTTTATATTTAGGAAGATGATTAAAGATATAAATTGATTATGAGAAAATCAATTTATTTTGGATTTACTTGGATTAAGATTTGGCTACATCCATGAGATAGGTCATATGGCTTAGGAAGGGTTTCATGTTTGGATTTGATCATAGGCTTCAATCATTTGGTTTCAAAATTTGCATTTGGATTCGGATTTGAATTTGCTGTTTGAATTAAACTTGAGGTTTGATTTGAGAAGGTGAACATAGATTGGGTTTGGGTTGTAGGTTAGGTGGATTATCCTAATCCCTAAGGCATAACCTAATCCTACGGTTAACCCTTCTAAGTCTTTAAGCTTAGGGTAAATGTTTACCTAATTGTTAGAAGTGTCTTATGACTAGGGAAGTCTTAGTGTCTAGAAGACTCCTTAGTCTAAGATGGAAAGATTGAATCCACACTCCAAAAGTAAGGTTAATAGGCCTCACGCTCTAGAGTGTTGCCCTTGGAGATAGATGATTGGTAAACCGAAGCAAAGTTCACATTATAGACTCTGATATATCTTCCAATTCTTTGCTTAGGAGACCATTAATACAAGAGAACACCATAGTTCCATCCTCTCTACATCAGTGTATAAAGTTCATGAGAGGTGGGATCGTCTACTGTGTCAAAAGAGATCTCAAGCTATTTACTGTTCATGAGGTCGGCATATATGAGGATGTAGCTTACTACCTCCCTCAAAATCAACAAGTCTATTCTCTAGAACTTGTCTAAAGTTTTAAAAAATAAGAAATATAAAAACAAAACGAAAAAGAATGAAATAATTAAAAAGAAATGAAAATAGAAAATGAAAAAGAAAATAAAAGGGGGTGGAAATATACTTGGAGGAGGAAGTGGAGGCTGACATTAGATTCCACCCTTCATTATTCCATTCAACATATGGGTGGGATGACTTGACCACAGGCGAGGAAGAGGCAAGTTCAGAGGCAATCCCAGGGGTGGAAAACCTCCTTATTGGCCACCCAATAAAAGATATGTCCCAGCTACTAGGAGTACACCTACTATCCATATAGACTTAGAATCTAGTTCATAGGATGAGTCTTATATGGTTAGCACACCAACCAGCTCTTCTTAATAGTAGATTTCCTTGGAGGTGACACTTGAGCTAGATAATGATGAAGATTAGTCTCCAAACTAAAGTATAAATGTATCCAAGTCTATATGTGAAGTAGTTAGGAATCAATTAAGAACCTTAGCTCTAACCACACTTTTCTATCAGAAAGTTGAGGGTTTGGTAGTTAAGGAAGCCCCTAAGCCATCCACAGCTGTGAAGACTCAGAGGTTCTTTCTGGGAGCATTATCCTCAAGTCAAGAAGTTGATGTAAAACTTGAGGACTAGTCATATAAAGATTTAATAGAATTACCTTTTGATTGGTGCTTGTCTTGTGTTCATAATTTAGCAAAGAAAAGGTTAATCCCATATGTTTCATCAAAGCATAGGTTAGACTACTTCAATAGAATATGGAAGAACAAATATAAAAGCTCTCAATCAAGATCGAGAATAGGATTCGGTATAGTGGGTCCAGTCGATGATGATGATTACTGCTTAGTAATTACCAATCATTTTAAATTTGATAGGTTCTTTTCAAATCACATTAACTCATATGAGGAGTTCTGCTTAGAGACTTCAGATGATCTAGATGATTTTGAAGTCAAAGATGCACTACTAGAGTTCGAAGAAGAGATCAAGTCAACCATTGACAAGCTTAAGGAAATCAACTTAGGAACTAAAGAAGATCCACACCCAATAGACATCAGTTATTTGTTGAATGAAATTGAAACCAATGACTTAGTTAGGCTATTGACTTAGTTTAAGGATTGCTTTGCATAGTGTTATGAAGAGATGTCTAGATTGGCTCTTGACATAGCGGTCCATAAACTAGTAATAGAGCTTATTGCTAACCCTATCAAGCAAGCTCCTAGATGCATGTGATTAGACATAAAACAACTGGTCATTTATGAAGTCAAGAAACTGATTGATGCTAGCTTCAACAGAGAAGATAAATACCTTACCTAGTTAGCCAACATCATCCCACTTAAGAAAAAGAATTGCCAAATTCACATATGCATCGATTTTAGGGATTTAAAGAAGGCATGTTCAAAAGATGAATTTTCACATCCAATCTTAGAGCTGATAGTGGACATTTTCTTATCTCATGCAGTCTTCTCTTTCATGGATGGGTCATCTAGATATTACCAAATAAAAATGACCCCTAAAGATGAAAGAAACATTACTTTTAGAACCCTGATCAGAATCTATTGCTATAAGGTCATGCCATTTAGACTTAAAATGACGGTGCTACATACCAACAGGCTATGACTTGAATCTTTGATGAACTCATTCATCATCAAGTCGAGTGTTATATCAATGATCTCATGGTCAAAAGTAGAAAAGAGAAAGACCATCTCTTTGAGTTGAGAGTAGTTTTTGAATAGCTAAGATAATTTAACCTCAAAATTAACCCCCCTGAAGTGTACATTCATAATAGCTTTAAAGAAATTCTTTGGGTTTGTTGTCCCACACTAGGGAATTGAAATCAATTTGAAGAAGATCAAGGCGATATTAAAAATGCCACCAATAAAAGTTTAACTCAACTCGGATCATTCCAAGGGCAGTTGGCATATCCAACTCATCAAAAAGGATGGCAAGTTCAAGTGGGATGACAAGTGTGAGCATGCCTTTGAGGACATCAAACATTACCTGATGTTTCCAGTGGTTCTAATAACCCCTATCTCAGGCAAGCCGCTCATACTTTACACTCTACGTTAGATGACTCCCTTGGTGCTTTGTTGGCCAAAGCCAATGATGAAGGGAAGGAAAACACACTCTACTACCTCAACTGTCATCTAATCCCTACTAAGGCTAATTAACCACCCATTGAAAAGCATTGCCTAGCTTTAATCTTTGTATTCCAAAAGCTATAACACTACATGCTTGCTTATAAGGTGAACTTAATCTCTAGGATTAATCTAATACCATATCTCATGACATAGTCAACGCTATCCAAATTGTTGGCACAACGTTCCATGATCCTCCCACAGTTTGACATTACCTTCATACTCCTCTGTGTGGTGAAAGGACAAGCTAGTGGATTTCTTAGTAGCACACCCACTTCCAGCTAACTCTCCGCATAGTGATGATCTCCGAGATGAACAAGTCATGAACTTAGGGGATACTAGCATTCACCGTTGGGAGATGTACTTTGATGGTGTGGCTTCCTCTCAAAAAGGAGAAGAACCATAATCTACTATTCTAGGAAAGACAGGGGTAGGAATAGTTCTCTTAACTCTAGATTGGGATGTGATGAGATTCTCATATCATCTGTATAATCCTTGCACCACAACGAAGACAAATATGAGACTCTGATTCCCAATCTGGAGTTAGTCGTTACTATAAGCATTTAGAACAGCAACATCTTCTGGGATTCTTAGCTAGATATAAACCAAACCATTGGGTCCTATAAGGTTATTAAAGCCAAAGATCCATCACTACCACAAGTACACTATGGACTTGTTGGCCCAAATCCGAGAGGTTACCATTTAGGTTTGTAGGTTTAGGGCTTAGGGTCTAGGGTTTAGGGTTATAGGTTTAGGGTTGTATGTTTAGGGTTAGTTTTAGGGTTTAGGGTTTTTTGTTTTTTTTAAAAAATTAAGTAAACCTGTAGGTTTTGGTTTATTTAATTTATTTATTATTAATTTTTATTTATTTTATTTTATTCTTTTTATTTAGGTTTATTTTAGTTTTTATTTAGTTTAGTTTATTTATTTTAGGTTTCTTTATTTTAGTTTAGGTTTTTTATTTTAGCTTACTTTTTTAGGTTTAGGTTTATGTTTATGTTTTTTTTAGTTTAATTATATTTTAACTTTATACTTTAGGTTTAGGTTTTTTTAATTATTTTTAGGGTTAGGTTTAGGTTTTTATTTTATTTTTTTATGTTTAGGTTTTAGGATTTTATTTTAGGTTTATTTTTTAGTTTAAGTTTAGGATTATTTTTAGTTTATTTTATTTTATTTTGTTTAACATTCCTCTTTAGTTTATTTTAGGTTTAAGTTTTATTTTATTATTTTAGTTTAGTTTATTTTAGTTTACGTTAGGTTTATTTTATTTTGTTTATTTTATGTTTAAATTTTTTTTAATTTTAGGGTTTAGGTTTTATATTTTATATATTTTAAGGTTTATTTATTAGGTTTAGGTTTTATTTTATTTTACTTTAGATTTATTTTGTTTTTATCTTATTTAGTGTTTATTTTATTTAGGTTATTTATTTTTAGTTTATTTTAATTTTTAGTTAACTTTAGGGTTTCATTTATTTTATTTTAGTTTTATTTTTATTTTTTATTTCATTTTATTTGTTCATCTTGGTTTAGGCTAAGGTTTAGGTTTAAGTTTAAGTTTTCTTTGGGTTTTCAATTTTAATTTTTTTTAAATTTATTTAGGTTTAGGATTTTTGATTAATTTTATTTTAGGTTTTATTTAGTTCTAGTTTAAGTTTTTTAGTTTTTAGGGTTTAAGGTTTAGTGTTTAGGGTTTGGGGTTTAGGGTTGTAGGTTTTAGGGTTTAGGGTTTAGGGTTTAAGATTTAGGGTTTTAATTTTTTAGGTTAAGAGTTTAGGGTTGTAGGTTTAGGGTTTAGGGTTTAGGGTTAGGGTTTTTTAATTTAATTTAATTTAATAATAATATTATTATTTTAAATAAAGTTAACTGGTAGGTTAAGGTTTATTTAGTTTATTTTGTTTAGGTTTAGGTTTAGGTTTAGGTTTATTTTAGTTTAGTTTTACTTATTATTATTTTTGTTTAGGTTTTACTTTTTTTATTTTTAGGTTTAGGTTAAGGATTTTATTTTATTTTTTTAGGATTAGGTTTTAGGTTTTTATTTTAGGTTTATTTTTAGGTTTAATTTTGTAATTTAGTTTTATGTTTATTTTTGGTTTATTTTATTTTATTTAGTGTTTAGGTTTCAGTTGAGGTTAAGTTCATTTTTGGTTTAGGTTTAAGTTTTATTTATTTTACTTTAGTTTATTTTAACTAGGTTTAGGTTTATTTAATTTTTACTTTCGGTTTAGGTTTTTTTTAGTCTAGGGTTTAGGTTTTATTCTTTATTTATTTTAAAATTTATTTTTAGGTTTAGATTATTATTTATTATTTATTTTATTTTATATTAGGTTTATTTTATTTTTAATTTAGTTTTAATTTTTATTATATTTAGGTTTTTTATTTTTAGTTCTTATTTTTTATTTTATTTTCCTTTTAAGTTTAGGCTTACATTTAAGTTTTTATATTATTTTATTATTTTATTTTATTTTAGTTCAAATTTATTTATTTATTTTATTTTGAAGTATTATTTAGTTTAGGTTTTAGTTTTTAGTTATTTATGGTTTAGGGTTTAGGGTTAGTTAAGAGTTTAGGGTTTAGGGTTTAGGGTTTAGGGTTTAAGGTTTAGGTTTTAGGGTTTAGGGTTTAGGTTTTAGTGTTTAGGGTTTAGGTTTTGGTGTTTTAGGGTTTAGGGTTCAGGGTTTAAGGATGAGGATATCTGGATTTTATGGTTTAGGGTTTAGGGTTTAGGGTTTAGGTTTTAGGTCTAGGGTTCAAGCTTTATTTAGAGAAAAAATTAGATTCAACATTTCTTCTTTTCGATTTCATCATCCAAGTAACGCACCAAGTTATCTAAGACATAAGCAATGACATAGATAAACAATGAACACACATATAAAAATCAAAAACCCTAGATAGCTAGAACCATCTCTAATGTAAAGACAGTTCCATAGCGGCGGTCATGGTCGGATCACAACCACCCCGACCTCTCGATTAGCGGGATCCACCATAATATCTGGATCTGCTCACCACCATTACTCCGACCACCACCTCCATATTCACCAGCACCTCCAGATCCCCAACCACCCCTTTGCGATAAGCGGCCTGCCTTAGCCTCCATCAGATCTAGGCGACTGGTTAATGTTGATGTTCTATCATCAGGTTACGCTATTCTTATGGTTTAGGTTTAGGTTTATTAGGTTTTAGGGTTTAGGTTTATTTTTTAATTTATTTAGTTACTTTAAGTTTAGGTTTAGGGTTTAGGGTATAGTGTTTAGGATTTTGGGTTAGGGTTTAAGGTTTAGGGTTAGGGTTTATGGTTGAGGGTTTAGGGTTTAGAGTTAGGGTTTTAGGGTTAATGATTTTAGGGTTTAGAGTTTAGGCTTAGGGTTTATGGTTTAGGGTTTAGGATTTAGGATTTTTCAGGGTTTAGGGTTTAGGGTTTAGGGTTTAGGGTTGAGGGTTTAGTGTTGTAGGTTTAGGTTTTAGGGTTTAGTGTTAGTTTTAAGGTTTAGGGTTTAGGGTTTAGGGTTTAGAGTTTTTTTTAAAAATAAAAAATTAAGTAAACCAGTATGTTTAGGTTTATTTATTTTATTTAGTTTATTTTTTATTTATTTTGTTTATTTTCTTTTTATTTTTATTTAGGTCTATTTTTTATTTTTATATAGCTTAGATTAATTATTTTAGTTAAGGTTTTTTATTTTAGTTTATTTTTTAGGTTTAGGTTTAGGTTTATGATTATTTTTTAGTTTAGTTTTATTTTAATTTTATTTTCTAGGTTTAGGTTTTATTTTTTTTTTATTTTTTTAGGTTTAGGTTTTAAGTTTTATTTTAGGTTTATTTTATGTTTTATTTATAGTTTAGTTTTAGGTTTATTTTTAGTTTATTTTATTTTATTAAGTTTAGGGTTTAAGTTTAGTTAATTTTAGGTTTAGGTTTATGTTTTAATTATTTTAGTTCAGTTTATTTTAGTTTAGGTTTAAGTTATTTGATTTTGTTTATTTTATTTTTATTTTAGGTTAAAAAATTTTTTGTTTAGGCTTTGGGTTGTATTTTTAAGTTTAAGGATTTTATTTAGTTTTTATTTTATTTTATTTCAGGTTTATTTTTATTTTATTTTACATTTAGTTTTTATTTTAGTTAGGTTTTTAATTCTTAGCTTTATTTTATTGTTTAGTTTAGTCTAGGTTTCTATTTACTTTATTTATTTTCTATTTGGTTTTATTTTTTATGTTTAGGTTTAGATTTTAGTTTAGGATTTTATTTTATTTTATTTCTTATTTTATTTATGTTTAGGTTTATTTTATTTTATTTTTTGGGTTTTATTTGCTTTAGGTTTAGGTTTTAGGTTTTAGGGTTTAGTGTTTAGGGTCTAGGGTTTATGTTTATTTTATTTTTATTTTATGTTTAGTATTTATTTTATTTAGGTTTTTTATTTTAGGATTTTTTGTTTTTTAGTTCAATTTATGTTTTTATTTATTTTATTTTTAGTTTAGTTTTGATTTTTTCTTTTATTTTATTTTTACATTTAAGTTTAGGTTTTAGATTATGTTTCTATTTTATTTTATTTTATTATTTTATTTAGGTTTATGTTTATTTATTTATTTTATTTTTAGGTTTTATTTAGTTTAGGTTTAGGTTTTCTAGGTTTTAAGGTTTATGGTTTAGTGTTTAGGGTTTGGGGTTTAGGGTTTAGGGTTTATGGTTGTAAGTTTTAGGGTTTAGGGTTTAGGGTTTAGGTTATAGGGATTAGGGTTTAGGGTTTTAGGTTTTAGGGCACAGGGTTTAGTGTTTACGGTTTAGGTTTTTAAGTTTTAGGGTTTAAGGTTTAGGGTTTAGGGTTGTAAGTTTAGGGTTCAGGTTTAGGGTTCATAGTTTAGGGTTCTGGGATAGTTTTAAAGTTAGTTTTATTTTCAAATTAAACAAATTGGTCAGTTTTAGTTTATTTAGATTGTTTTTTATTTATTTTAGTTTATTTTTTTATTTTTGTTTAGATTTATTTATTTTTATTTAGATTAGTTTATTTATGGAGTGTAATTTTAGTTGTAGAAGTTATAGTGGTAGTGTTGTGACATTAGGTGAACAAGTCATTAAAAAGAGTGAGCGATTCAGACATTTAGGCTCTATTATTCAAAATGATGGTGAAATAGATGGACATGTTATTCTTAGAATTCATGTTGGATGGTTGAAGTGGAGGAATGCATCTGGCCTATTGTGTGATAGAAAAGTACAGCTTAAACTTAAGTGAAAATTTTATAAGATTATGGTGAGATCTATAATGATTTATGGTGCAGAATGTTGGCCAATAAAAGAGAAGCATGAGGCAAAGTTAAGTGTTGTAGAGACGAGGATGCTTAGGTGGATGAGTGACTTTAGTCCTAGAGATAAAATGCAGAATGTGTATGTTCGAGAAAAAGTTAGAGTAGCTCTAGTGATAAAAATAGGGAGAGTGGCTTTAGATGGTTTGGCTACATAAAGCGTCAGCCGTCCAATGACCGGTTTGGAGTAGATGCATTGGATTTTCCTTATGTTAAGAAAGGTAGAAGTTGACATGAAAAGACATGGTTAAGATGTATAAAAAATGACTTTAGTATCCTTGAATTGAATGGCATTTGGAACATAATAGGACACAATGGAGATAAAGGATTCATGTAGCCGACCCCACTTAGTGGGATAATGCCTTGTTGTTATTATTGTTGTTGAAGTTTAGTTTATTTATTTTAGGTTAATTCAATTTAGTTTAGGGTTTTTATTTTGGTTTATTTTTTATGTTTAGGTTTATTTTTAGTTTATTTTATTTTATTTTATTTAGGGTTCAAGTTTAAGTTTAGGTTTAGTTTATGTTAGGTTTAGGTTTAGGTTTTTTCTATTTTAGTTTAGTTTATTTTAGTTTATGTTTAGGTTTATTTTATTTTTATTTCAGGTTTAGGTTTTTTTTAGTTTAGGGTTTATTATTTATTTATTTTTAGGTTTATTTTATAGGTTTAGGTTTTTATTTAGTTTTAATTTTATTTTATTTTAGGTTTATTTTATTTTTATTTTAGGTTTAGTTTTTATTTTATTTAGGTTTTATATTTCTTAGCTAAGTTTAGGTTTTTATTTATTTTATTTTTTTTAGTTTTTATTTATTTATTTATTATTTTTAGGTTTAAGTTTAGGTTTCAGTTTAGGTTTTTATTTTATTTTAATTTTTTATTTTATTTTTATTTATTTATTTTATTTTTAGCTTTAATTTATTTTATGTTTAAGTTCTTAGCTTTTTAGGGTTTAGGGTTTAGGATTAGTTGAGGGTTTATGATATGGGGTTAAGGGTTTAGGGTTTAGGGTTTAGGGTTTAGGGTTTAAGGTTTAGGTTTTAGGGAATAGGGTTTAAGGTTTATGGTTTTAAGGTTTAGGGTTTAGGGTTTAGGGTTTTTAGGATCTAGGGTTTTGTGCTTTTAGGATCTAGGGTTTAGGGTTTTATGATTTAGGGTATTAGAATTTAGGGTTTAAGGTTATAGTTTAATGAGTTTAGTGTTTAGAGCTTTAGGGTTTAGGTTTTTTTAGTGTTTAGTTAACTTAGGATTAGGGTTTAGTTTTAGGAGTTTAGGGTTTAGGTTAGGAGTTTAGGGTTTAAGGTTGGAGGGTTTAGGTTTAGGTTTTAAGGAGTTTAAGTTTAGGTTTTTAGGGTTAAGGTTAGGGTTTAGGGCTTAGGTTTAGGTTTAGCATTTAGGGTTTGAGTTTAGGGTATAGGGTTTAGGGTTTAGTTTAGGGATTATGGTTTAGATTTATGGTTTATTATTTAGATTTTATGTTTTTTTTTTAAGTAAAGGTTGTTTAGGTTTATTTAGTTTTATTTATTTATTTTAGTTTATTTTATTTTCTCTTTATTTAGGTTTGTTTTTTATTTAGTTTAGTTTATTTTTTTTTTTTTTAGTATAGGTTTTACTTATAATTTATTTTTAGGTTTAGGTTTATGTTTTTTTTAGTTTTATTTTATTTTTATTTTTTTAAGTTTAAGTTTATTTTTATTTTAGGTTTAGGTTTAGGTTTATTTTATTTTTTTTTAGGTTTAGGTTTAGGTTTATTTTTAGGTTTTATTTTTCTAGTTATTTAGTTTATTTTATTTTATTTAGTTTGGGGTTTAGGTTTAGGTTTTATTTATTTTAGTTTAGTTTATTTTAGTTTTGGTTTATGTTTATTTTATTTCATTTATTTTAGGTCTAGGTTTTGTTTGGTTTAGGGTTTAGGTTTTAATTTTAATGTATTTGTCAGTTTTTTTTAGATTGGTTTTATTTTATTTTTTTTTTTTTTTTTTATTTTATTTATTTAATTTTAGGTTTAGGTTTATTTTATTTTATTTTTATTTTATTTTATTTTTATTTTATTTTATTTTTATTTTTTTAGTTTAGGTTTAATTTTATTTTAGGTTTTTTAATTTTATTTAGGGGTTTAGTTTAGGTTTAGGGTTTTAGGTTTTAGGTTTTGATTTAGGATTTAGGGTTTAAGTTTGATTTAGGGTTGGGTTTAGTGCTTAGGGTTTAGGGTTTAGAGTTTTAAGGTTTAGAGTTTAGGGTTTAGGGTTTAAAGTTTAGGGTTTAGGGTTGAGGATTTAGGTTTTTATTTTTATTTATTTTTATTATTTTATTATTTTTTTATTTCTTAAAATTTAGTAAACCTTAGGTTTATTTAAATTATTTAGTTTATTTTTTATTTTTTTATATTTTTTTAGGTTCATTTGAATTTTTTTTTAGTTTAGTTTATTTTGGAGCAAATTTAGTTGTAGAAGTTATAGTGGTGGTGTTGTGACATTAGGTGAACAAGTCATTAAAAAGAGTGAGCGATTTAGATATTTAGGCTATATTGTTCAAAATGATGGTGAAATAGATGGAGATGTTTTAGTAGAATTCAAGTTGGATGGTTGAAGTGGAGTAATGCATCCGGCCTGTGTGATAGAAGAGTCTTTAAACTTAAGGGAAAATTTTATAAGATGGTGGAAAGACACATGATTTATGTGTAGAATGTTGGCCAATAAAAGAAGCATGAGACTTAAGTTAAGTGTTGCAGAGATGAGGATGCTCAAGTGGATGAGTGGATTTACTCTTAGAGATAAAATGGGAAATGTGTATGTTCGAGAAAAAGTTGGAGTAGCTCCAATGGCAGAAAAATTAAGGAGAGTGGCCTTAGATGGTTTGGCCACATAAGCGATGGCCGTTCAATGACCCGATTAAGAGAGTAGTTGCAATAGATTTTCTTTATGTTAAGAAAGGTAGAGGTAGACCTAAAAATTCATCATTAATATGTATATAAAATGACCTTTGTATACTTGAATTGAATGAGAATTTAAGACATAATAGGACACAATGGCGATGAAGGATTCATGTAGCCGACCCCACTTAGTGGGATAATGGCTTGTTGTTGTTGTTCAATTTATTTATTTTAGGTTGTTTTATTTTAGTTTATTTTTTAAGTTTAGGTTTTGGTTTAGGTTTATATTTATTTTTATTTTATTTTATTTTATTTTTAGGTTTTATTTTTTTTTATTTATAGGTTTAGGTTTAGGTGTTTATTTTATTTTTTAGGATCTTGGAATATAAGTACTCTTACATGTAAATTAATGGAATTAATAGATATTATGGTTCATAGAAAGATAAATATTTTATGTGTTCAAGAAACTAAATGGGTTGGGGAGAAAGCCAAGGAGATTGATAGTTTAGGTTTTAAACTTTGGTATTCAGGTAAAAGTCGAACTAGAAATGGTGTAGGTGTGATTATATATAAAAGTTTGAAGGATACTGTTATAAATATTAATAGATGTGTAGATAGAATTATAGCTTTATAGATTATTATTGATACTAAGATTATCAATATTATAAGTGTCTATGCTCCTCAAGTAGGTTTGGAGGTAAGTGCAAAAATAAATTTTTGGAATGAATTAAATGGATTAATACAAAAGATACCTCTTGAAGAAAAAGTATTTATTGGAGGAGATTTAAATGGACATGTTGGTAGATGGTAGAAGATTTTAAAAGTATTCATGGTGGTTATGGATTTGGAGTGATTAATTAAGAATGTAGGACTATATTAGATTTTCTTTAGCTTATGATTTGAGTTGCTATCACTTTATTTAAGAAAAGAGATGAACATATTATTACTTATAAAAATGGATCTAGTAAAACATAGATTGATTATTTTCTAATAAGAAAAATAGATCGTTTAAATTGTAAAGATTGTAAGGTCATTCCAAGTTAAAATCTAAGTACCCCAACATCGATTGTTAGTTTTAGATTTTAAAATGATAGGTTGTAAGAGAAAAAATAAACCCAATTTTTGGTTTAGGTTTAAGTTTACGTTTATTTTTCAATTTTGTTTTATTTTATTTTATTTTTTTAATTAGGGTTTAGTGTTTAGGGTTTTATAGTTTTTAGGGTTTAGGGTTTAGAGTTAGCTTATTATTTAGCATTAGTTTTGGGTTTAAGTTTTAACATTTAGCCTTTAAGCTTTAGGCTTCAGGGTTTAGGGTTTATGTTTTAGGGTTTAATGTTTTGGGTTAGTTTAGGGTTTAGGGTTAGTTTAGTTTGGGGTGCTTCATGGTTTAGGTTTAGGGTTTAGGTTTTAGGTTTTAGGGTTTTTTTGGGTTTAGGTTTTATTATTGGTTTAGATTTAGGGTTTTGGTTTTGGGTTTTAGGTTTTAGGTTTAGGGTTTTGGGTTTATAGTTTAGTTTAGTTTAGTTTGTTTTTTGGGTTGGGATAGAGCATTTGAGTTTAGGTTTAGGTTTAGGTTTTAAGGTTTGGGTTAGTTTAGGGTTTAGGATTTCATTTTTGGGTTTAGGGTTAAGGTTTAGTGTTTAGGGTTTAGGTTGTAGTTTAGTTTAGGGTTTAGGGTTTTGGGGTTTAGGTGGTTTAGTTTAAGCTTTAGGGTTTATTGTATAGGGTTGATTTTTATATTTTTTCATTTATTATTAATTTTTAAAAATTAAGTAAACCAAGAGGTTTAGATTTATTTAGTTTATTTTTTATTTATTTTAGTTAATTTTATTTTATTTTTATTTAGGTTTATTTTTATTTTTATTTAGTTTAATTTATTTATTTTAGGTTTATTTATTTTTGTTTATGTTTTTTATTTTAGTTTATTTTTTAGGTTTAGATTTAGGTTTATTTTTTATTTTAGTTTTATTTTTATTTTATTTTTTAGGTTTAGGTTTTATTTTTTTTTATTTTTAGGTTTAGGTTTATGTTTTTATTTTATTTTATTAGGTTTAGGTTTTAGGTTTTTATTTTAGGTTTATTTTTAGGTTTTATTTTTTTAATTTAGGTTTAGGCTTTTTTAGTTTATTTTATTTTATTTAGTTTAGGTTTAGGTTTAGGTTTAGTTTATTTTAGGTTTAGGTTTAGGTTTTATTAATTTTAGTTTAGTTTATTTTATTTTAGGTTTCATTATATTATATTTTATTTTAGATTTTGTTTTTTTAGTTTAGTTTATGTTTTATTTATTTATTTTTTTATGGTTTATTTTTAGGTTTATTGTTTAGGTTTTGGTTTCTATTTAATTTAATTTTTTATTTTTTAGGTTTATTTTATTTTTATTTTAGGTTTAGTTTTTATTTTATTAAGGTTTTTTTATTTTTTTAGTTTAGTTTAGGTATTTATTTATTTGATATTAGTTTAGTTTTTTTTAGGTTTAGGTTTAGGTTTAGGTTTAGTTTTTAGTATATGTTTTTATTTTATTTTAATTTTTTTATTTTGGTTTAGGTTTTTTTTAATGCTATTTTAAAGACTAAAAATATGTGAGATGAGTGGAGGAAGTGTTTGTCAGTTCCTATATTTTAGAATAAAGGTGATGCACAAAGTGTGCAAATTATAGAGGAATTAAGTTAATGTGTCATACAATAAAATTATGGGAGAGAGTAATTGAGCATAGGTTATGATGTGATTCAAAAGTTTCTCACAATCAGTTTGATTTCATGTCAGGTAGATCTACTATGGAAGCTATACATTTTTTAAGAGGTTTGATGGAGAAGTATAAAGAAAGTAATGAGGATCTACATATGATAATTATTGATTTAGAGAAAGCTTATGATAAAGTTTCAAGAGATGTTCTTTGGAGAGTTCTAGAACAAAATGGAGTTAATATTGGGTATATTTAATTCATTAAGGATATATATACTACAACTGTTACTTGTGCCCAAACACAAGGAGGATTGACAAAATATTCCCTATTTCAATTGGATTACATCAAGGATCAGCTTTAATCCCTTATCTTTTTTGCTTTAGTTATGGATGTTCTTACTAAGCATTTACAAGAAGATGTACCATGGTGTATGCTTTTTGCTGATGACATTCTTCTTGTTGATAAGACTAGACAGGGAGTCCAAGAGAAACTTGAATTATGGAGGTCAACATTAGAGTCTAAATGTTTTCATTTAAGTAGGTCTAAAACTGAATATATCGAGTGTAGTTTTAGTTGTAGAATTTTTGGTGGTAGTGTTGTGACATTAAGTGAACAAGCTATTAATAAGAGTGAGCGATTCAGATATTTAGGCTCTATTGTTCAAAATGATGGTGAAATATATGGAGATTTTACTAGTAGAATTCAAGTTGGATGGTTGAAGTGGAGGAATGCATCTAGCCTATTATGTGATAGAAAAGTTCCACTTAAACTTAATAGAAAATTTTATAAGTTGGTGGTAAGACTGCAATGACTTATGGAATGTTGGCCAATAAAAGAGAAGCATAAGACTAGATTAAGTGTTATAGAGATGAGGATGCACAAGTGGATGAGTGGCTATACTCTTAGATATAAAATATGAAATGAGTATGTTCAGGAAAAAGTTGGAGTAGCTCCAGTGGTAGATAAGATTAGAGAGAGTCATCGTAGATGGTTTTGCCACATAAAAGCATTGGTCGTCCGATGACCCGGTTAGGAGAGTAGATGCATTAGATTTTCCTTATGTTAAAAAAGGTAGAGGTAGACCTAAAATGACTTGGTTAAGATGTATAAAATGACCTTGAATTAAATTGAAGACATAATAGGATACAATGAGAGAAGGATTCATAGACCCACTTGGGATAAAAGGCTTATTATTTATTTGTTAGTTTAGGTTTAATTTATTAATTTAGTTTAGCAGGGTTTAGGTTTAGGGTTTTGGGTTTGGGGTTTAGGTTTGGGGTTTTAGGGTTTAGGTTTAGGGTTTTTTTTAGGGTTTAGGGGTTTTAGGGTTTAGGTTTTGATATTTTTTAGGAATAAATTAGATTCAATATTTCTTCATTTCAATTTCATCAACCAAGTAACACACTAAGTTCTCTAAGACTCAAGCAATGACATAGATAAAAAAAATGAGCAGGCATAGAGCAAATCAAAAACCCTAGATAACTTGAACCGTCTCTACTATAAATAGAATATTCCATAAGCAGTAGATTGAATGGGCCATTCTTCAATTTCCTTAGTTCCCATCAGAACCACCCCAGCCTCTTGAGTAGCCAGATCCACCATCATATCCCGGATCTCTCCCTCCTTCACCACCACGGCTGTAACCTCTATCGCTCCTCCAACATCCACAACTACCACTACTCCGACCAACAACTCCATAGCCACCAGTACCTCTAGATCACCCAACACTACTACCGCCATTACCTCACTCCATCGCCGATTTGGACTAAGTCTTGTTGTGTTCCTTTCGACAGTTACCCATTCTTAGGGTTTAGGTTTATTTTTTAATTTATTTAGTTACTTTAGCTTTATGTTTAGGGTTTGGGGTTTAGGGTTAGTGTTTAAGGTTTAGGGTTTAGGGTTTATGATATTAGGGTTAATGCTTTTAGGGTTAAGGGTTTAGGGTTAGGGTTTAGGCTTTAGGATTTTTTAGGGTTTAGGGTTTAGGGTTTAAAATTGTAAGTTTAGGGTTTAGGGTTTAGGGTTTAGGATTTAGGGTTTATGGTTTTTTTTAATTAAGTAAATTTGTATGTTTATGTTTATTTAGTTTATTTTATTTTTTTTATTTAGGTTTATTTTTTATTTTTATTTAGTTTAGATTATTTATGTTAGGTTTATTTATTTTAGTTTAAGTTATATATTTTAGTTTATTTTTTAGGTTTTGGTTTAGGTTTAGGTTTATTTTTTAATTGGGTTTTATTTTTATTTTATTTTTTTCAGTTTAGGTTTTATTCTTTTAGGTTTAGTTTTTATTTTTTTAGGTTTAGGTTTTAGGTTTTTATTTTAGGTTTAATTTTAGGTTTAATTTTTTAGTTTAGGTTTAGGTTTATTTGTAGATTATTTTATTTTATTTAGTTATACTTTAGGTTTAAGTTTAGGTGTATATTTTATTTATTTTAGTTTAGTTTATTTTAGTTTAGGTTAAGGGTTTTTTTATTTTGTTTATTTTTTATTTTAGGTTTAGGATTTAGATTTTATTATTTTATTATTTTTAGGTTTTATTTTAAGGTTTATTTTTTAGGTTTAGGTTTTTATTTAGTTTTTTTAATTTTATTTTAGATTTATTTTATTTTTATTTCTTAGTTTTATTTTATTTGAGTACTTTTATTCTTAGTTTTATTTTATTTTTTTAGTTTAGTTTTGGTTTTATTTATTTTAGTTTATTTTATTTAGGTTTAGGTTTAGATAGTTTAGTTATTATTTATTTTATTTTATTTATTTTATTTAGGTTTAGGTTTATTCTTATTTAGTTTAGGTTTAGGTTTAGTTTAATTTAGTTTAATTTAGTTTTTAATTTAGTTTTTTAAATTAGGTTTTAAATTTAAATTTTATTTAAATTAGTTTAAATTTAGGTTTAGGTTTAGTTTAAATTTATTTATAATTTAAATTTAGGTTTTAGGTTTGGAGGTTTAGGTTTTTTTAGGGTTTAGGGTTTAGGTTAGTTTAGGGTTTAGGTTAGTTTAGTCTTTAGGGTTTAGGTTTAGGATTTTAGTTTAGGGTGTGGATTTAGGGTTTAGGTTTTAATTAAGTAAATTTAGGTTTGGTTTATTTAGATTATTAATTTATTTTAGTTATTTCATATTTTTTATATTTAGGTTTATTTTTATTTTTATTTAGTTTTGTTTATTTATTTTAGGTTTATGTATTTTAGTTTAGGTTTTTTAGTTTATTTTATTTTTTTAGGTTTAAGTTTAGGTTTATGTTTATTTTTTAGTTTAGTTTTATTTTTATTTTATTTTTTCGGTTTAGGTTTTGTTTTTTAAGTTTAGGTTTAGGTTTTTTTATTTATTTTTTAGGATTAAGTTTTATGTTTTATTTTAGGTTTATTTTAAATTTTATATTTTATTTTGTTTAAGGTTTAGGTTTAGTTTAATTTATGCTTAGTTTTAGGTTTTATTTAGTTTATTTTAGTAGGTTTATTTTATTTTATTTTGTTTATTTTAGGTTTAGGTTCTTTTTTTAGTTTATGGTTTAGGTTTATTTTATTTAACTTTAGGTTTAGGTTTTTATTTATTTTATTTTATTTTATTCTTGGTTTTCTTTATTTTTATTTTACATTTAGTTTTTATTTTATTTAGGTTTTTTATTTTTAAGTTTATTTTATTTTTTAGTTTAGTTTATGTTTTTATTTATTTTATTTTATTTTAGATTTTTTATTTTATTATATTTTTAGGTTTAGGTTTAGGTTTCGGTTTAGGTTTAGGTTTAGGTTTTTGTTTAGGTTTTTATTTTATTTTATTTTTTTATTTCATATAGGTTTAGGTTTATTTATTTATTTTATTTTTATGCTTTATTTAGTTTAAGTTTAGGTTTTTAGGTTGTTTAAGTTTACGATTTAGGATTTAGGGTTTAGGTTTTGGGGTTTAGGGTTTAGGGTTGTAGGTTTTAGGGTTTAGGGTTTAGGATTTTTAGGGTTTAGGTTTTACGTTTAGGGTTGGGTTTTAGTTTAGGGTTTAGGTTTTAGTTTTTTTTTTTAAGAGAACAAATTTAGATTCAACCTTTTTCTTTTTTGATTTCATCAACCAAGTAACAAACCAGGAAGTGAGGTAATCAAATGACCTCCTTGGTGCTAGCTAAAATTGTGTTCCCGTGATGTCCGCATATACCCATTACCATTCAATTTTATTTAAATCAACACATTAATAGAGGAAAGAGAACTCAACATTCATACACTTAAGCTATAAGCACATGCATTTCTTATGTAGTTATAACTAACATCATAACACATATTATTATTCATTTATAAGCTTTTGAAAAATACATTTGGATTTAATAGTGATAATAACACATATATTAAATTAAATCAACACATGCAAGCTTACATAAATCAATTCTACTTTATTTTACTTGATTTTGAAAAGATGGATGCATGAATTCAAATGACATACCAAATTTAACATGATGGGAAAGAGGGTAATCAAATATAAGCAAGTGATTCATTCAACCAAACTAGTTCTTAAGGACAATCAAATCAAATAAGATTATTTAAACTAAACCAAAGCTTCTTTATTAATTAAGTTTTGGATTTGATTTAAAGAGGAAAAGAGAAATCATCACTTGTTGTTTTAAACTCATTCCCACATTAGTGATTTGATTTAATTTATAGAAATAAAATTAAGTTGATTTTATGGGTTAATTAAGTTGAACTCTTAATTAGATGAATTAATTACCCTTACTTGGTCACCTTAAAGTAAATAACTAAATAATTATGAGCCAACATGATATGCATGGAAAATAAACTTGCATCCTAGGAAATAAAAGGGGCCTAATGCAATTGGCACATGATTAATAGTTAATTAGGTTAAGGGACTTAATATTACTCTTATGGTTTTCCCACATGTGGACTAACCATAATTTCATTGAACTCCTTTAGGTTTATAAACACCTAAAGATCTACCCCATGATTTAATTAATTAAGGTCTGATGTGATTATGATTTCAATTTGATTAAGTGATTTAATTAAATAGTTAAATCATAATTAATTTCATCTTAAAAAAGGGTGAAATGAACTTAGGGAAAGGGGTCCCAACCCCATTCCTTAATTCACTACATGAACAATGATTAATAAACTTAATTAACTAATTTGTTATTGTTCATGGGATTAATTAATCATTAAACTTAAAAGAGTAGTTATGGTTTAATTAGATAATTTTTAATTAAGTGAGCAATAAATCCCAAGAAAATTATGGGAGGCACAGGTCATCCAATTAAATTAACCCATAAAATTTGGGATTAATTGCTCAAGTAATTAATGAGTTATTAAGCTAATTAATTTTACAATTAAACATCAATTACTATTCAAAATTAATTAAGATCATTTTTAACTAATTCTCCTTTGAAATACCATTAAAATGAGTATTTATTTGCATTTTTTTATTTCTCTATGATGTTCTATGATTTTTAGAAGTTTCAGCCATTAAAATTGATTAATTAAGCCAAATCCTGTTGGCACCAAATGGCGTCTCGGGATTGGCTACTTAAACTTATCTGACTCAGCGCCTACATGGCGGCGATGAACGTGCTTTCTCATTCATCATCCGATCTAAGATTACATGGCTATGATTAATCCCACAGCTTAGTAGGATTAAATGAAATTGATCTAACAGATCTAATCACGACCGTCCATTTTTAACATGTGGAATAGACAGTGCATGATCTAACATCATGCGAGTGAGGGAGAATGGAGTCCATCCACCATTGCTCACTTGATCTGAGCTTAACCAAGCTTTAATCAACTCCAAAAATATCCCACACCTTTACGACATCGATCAGAGGGTATCCAACAGTCAAGATCACGTGAGATGAAAGTTTTCTTCAAAAAGCTCCAACCCATTTTTGCCTAAGAATCAGTTTTGGATGCATACCTCATCGAAGTTCAAGGTTGATGGCTTGAATGATTGAGAAAGCTTCATCTAGTTGAGATGAAGCCTTGTTGAGTAGCAATTAGATCAATTCCTCGATGTTCGCTCAGAAGGCCATGAACCGACAATTTGGAGCTCAACTTTGATCAAAGTCCACCTCCGATGCTTGGGAAGCTTAAAATATGATTCATTCTTGCTCGATGAGCTCTAGAGAAGGTGTGATCAAACTTAGTTTGAGTTTGGTGGAGAAATTGAGAAGTTAGGTCGAAAATGGGAGTGTCCTATTTTGAAATGGATCGGAATGGCATTTTTTGATCGAGGAAAAAGCTTGGGAGCTCAGGGATTGGCTCTAACAGCTTGTCTTAGGTAGCTAGGGCTCTGAGGAATGATTTTTGTGTGTGTGTTTGAGTGGAATAAGTTTGGCTTCTAGTGGCCATCCGGCCATCCCAAGGTCTCATGGGTGGCAGGGAGGAGGTGAGTTGGCTCAGCTTGGTTGGTTGAAGGTGTGGAGGTGGCTGCCAAGGAGGAGTCATGGGTGTCCTATGGGTTTCAAATGCTCCAATAGGTAGGGCTTGGTGATTTCACCTCCCATGGGTCATGTCTAACCCAATCACCCCTTGGGTTAGGTTGGAGAGTGTCCTAGGTGCCTAGGTGGACCATTGGAAGAGTACCAAGTGGCCAAAATGGAAATGACCACCTACATGGGTGATTTATCTCATGTGATTCCCTTGACACAAGAGTTGAATGATTATTTGGCATTGGAATTGACTTGGGAAGATTTGAAATGAGCCAAAAGTGGGTTATCCCAAATTTCAAGTCAAATAGAGTTGATTTGGTTAGTTTGCCTCAATTTGACACATTTATGTAAAATTGGGTTTGGTTGGTCAAGTTGACAAATTGGTCAGATTAGGTCAAACTAAGGGTTGGGACAAGTTCATATGATTATTTGGGATGTATTGGTTCAATTGGTTTGGTTTAGTTTGGCTTAGATTTGATTTTGGCTCATTTGAATTTATTTGGGTCAAATGGGTTAAGTTGACCAATTTGTGCAAATTGGCCAAATTGGGTTGGGTGTTGGTTTGGGTTTAGTTGACCAGTTGAAGATGATTGTAGACTTTGTTTTTAATTAATTTAGATTTGGTTTTGATTTTGTCCAACATGAACCTTTAGGTCAATTTGGGCTATGTAGGTCGATTTGGTTCAATTGGGTCCAATCATGGCTTGGGTCAAGTTCAACAATTAATTTGGAATGAACTTGAGTCATTGGTTGTAATCAGTTTGGTTTATATTTTAATTTGACCCAATTTGGTCTTTTAGGTCAATTTGGGTCAACTTGGGTCAAGAGGGACAATTAGGTTTGGTTTGAATCAATTGAAGGTCAAGTCATATTCAAATATTGATTTTGATTTGGTATGAATCATTGATTTCAAGGGATTTGGCTTAGGTTACGGTTTGGCTAGTTTAGTTTCATATTGGTTAAGGGGTTGACTTGGTCAAATGACCAAGTTGACTTGGTTTGACCCAATTTGTGACAATTGATCAACCTAGGGTGATCAACAATCATGATGGGAGGTTTTGATCATCTTTGTTCAATTCAATTTTGGTAGGATTAGAACTTGGCTCAAATAGATTAAATTGGCCACTTTGGGTCAAGTGGACCAATTGAGTTTGGCTTAAATTTTGGTTGAGTTTGATTTAGTTGAGTTTATATATGGATTTGGGATTGATATATAAATTCAATTGTAATTAACTTAGGTTCAAATGGGTTTTAGTTCATTTGAATATTTCAAATCAGAAGGGTTAAGTTGGGTTTGACATGGGTTGATTTTGGTTTGGCTTGATGATTGTAGATTTAATTTATATTTGTGAATATTATTGAAGTTATGATTGATTCATGAGAAAATCAATTTAATTTGTGTTTTGGAATGAAGAAATTTGGCTAAGTCCATAGAGTTGGGTCATGTGGCTTAGGTTTGGATTTTAATTTGGTTTGATTTAGTTTTGATGATATAAACTTATATAGTTCATTTCAATTTGTAAAGATGATTGAAAATATGATTGATTTATGAGAAAGTCAATTGAGTTTGACTTTATTTGGATTAAGATTTGGTTAAGTCCATGGGATAGGTCAAATGGCTTAGGAAGGGTTTTGATTTAATTTGATTTAGTCTGATTTAGTTTTGATCATTTGAATGTAGATTTGATTTATATTTAGGATGATTATTGAAGATATAAATTGATTATGAGAAAATTAATTAATTTGGATTGATTTCGATTAATATTTTGCTAAGTCCATGGGATAGATCATATGGCTTAGAAAGGGTTTCAAGTTTGGATTTGATTAGGGGCTTCAATCATTTGGTTTTAAAATTTGGGTTTGGATTTGGATTTTAATTTGATGTTTGAATTGAACTTGAGGTTTCGTTTTAGAAGGTGAACATGGATTGGATTTGGGTTGTAGGGTAGGTGGATTATCCTAATCCCTAAGGCATAACTTAATTCTATGGTTAACCCTTCTAAGTCCTTAGACTTAGGTTAAGTGTTTACCTAATTGCTAGAAGTGTCTTATGTCTAGAGAAGTCATAGTGTCTAGAAGACTCCTAAGTCTAAGATGGAAAAATTGAATTGCACTCCAAAATTGAGGTCAACAAGCCTTAGGCTCTATAGTGTTTTCCTTGGAGATAGATGATTGGAAGACCGAAGCCAAGTTTCACATTATATACTCGGATACATCTTTCAATGCTTTGCATGGGAAACCATGGATACATAAGAACAACACAGTTCCATTCCTTCTACATTAATGTATGAAGTTTGTGAGAGGTGAGATCGTCTACTGTGTTAAAAGAGATCTCAAGCCATTTATAGTTCATGAGGGCAGCATATATAAGGATGCGGCTTACTACCTACCTCAAAATTTGCAAGTCTATTCTCATGAATTTGGCCAAAGATTAAAAATAAAAGAAAAATAAAATGAAAATAAAGAGAAAAAACAAAAAGAAGAAAGAGAATATGAAAATAAAAGAGCGAAAATATACTTGAAGGAAGTGGAGTGGACATTAGATTTCACCCATAGTTTATTACTCCATTCAACATATGGGTAGGGACCGACCTCCACCAGGTGAGGAAGAGGCCGTTTAAAGGTCTAGGGTGGAAAACCTCTTTATTGGCCACCCAATAAAAGGTTTGTCCCAGCTACCAGGAGTACACCTGCTATTCATATTGACTTATATTCTAGTTCATAGGGTGAGTCTTATATGGTTAACACACTTGTCAGCTCTTCTCAGAAGTAGATTCCCTTGGAGGTGACACTTGAGCTAGATAGCGATGAAGATCGGGCTCCAAAGCAAAGCATAAGTGTATCCAAGTCTATATATGAAACAGTTGGGCATCAGTTGGAAACTTTAGCTCTGACCCCACTTTCCTGTGAAAAAGCTAAGGGCTTAGTCATTAAGGAAGCTCCTAAGTCATCCATAAGTGTGAAGACTCAAAGGTTTTTTCTGGGAGCATCATCCTCAAGTCAAGAAGTTGATGCAAAACTTGAGGATGATTCATATAAATATTTAATAGAATTTCCTTTTGATTGGTACTTGTTATGTGTTCATAATTTAGCAAAGAAAGGGTTAATCCCACATACTTGGTCAAAGCACAGGTTAGACTACTTCAAAAGAATATAAAAGAACAAATACAAAATCACTCAATCAATATCGAGACTACAATTCAGTATAGTGGGTCTAGTCGATGATGATGATTACTGCTTAGTCATTACCAATCATTTGGAATCTAATAGGTTCTTTTCAAATCACATTAACTCATATGAGGAGATGTGCTTAAAAACTTCAGATGATCCAAATGATTTTGAATTCAAAGATGCACTGCCAGAGTTTGAAGAAGAGATCAAGTCAACTATCGACGAGCTCAAGGAAATCAACTTAGGAATTGAAGAAGATCCATGTCTGACATACATCAGTTCTTTATTGAATGAAATTAAAATCAATGACTTAGTTAGGCTATTGACTGAGTTTAAGGGCTTCTTTGCATGGAGTTATGAAGAGATGTCTAGATTTGCTCTTGACGTAGCGGTCCATAAATGAATAATAGAGCCTACTGCTAACCCTATCAAGCAAGCTCCTAGACACATGCAATTAGACATAGAACAATAAGTCATTTATGAAGTCAAGAAACTGATCGATGTTGGCTTCATTTGAGAAGAAAAATACCCTACTTGGTTAGCCAGCATCATCCTAGTTAAGATCAAGAATGGGAAAATTCACATATGTGTTGATTTTAGGGATTTAAATAAGGCATGTTGAAAAGATGAATTACCACTACGAATCCTGGAGTTGATGGTGGACATTGCCTCATCTCAAGCATTATTCTCTTTCATGGATGGCTCATTTGGATATAACCAAATAAAGATGGCCCTTGAAGATGAAAGAAATGCTACTTTTAGAACCCCGATCAGAGTCTATCACTATAAGGTCATGCCTTTTAGCCTTAAAATGCCCATACCAACAAGCTATGAATCAAATCTTCGATAAACTCATTCATCATCAAGTTGAGTGCTATGTCGATGATTTTGTGCTTAAAAGTAGAGAAACGGATGACCATCTCTTTGACTTGAGAGGAGTTTTCAAACATTTAAGATAATTTAACCTCAAAATGAACCATCTGAAGTGTGCATTTGGAGTAGATATAACAAAATTCCTTGGGTTTGTTGTTTGACACTAGAGAATCTAAATCGATCCAGAGAAGCATAAGGTAATATTTGAAATGCCACCCCCTAAAAGTTTAACTCAACTCAGATCATTCCAAGGGTGGTTGGCATATCTAAGATGCTTTATATCCAACTTATTTGGAAGATGTCATCTATTCTTAGCACTTGTCAAAAAGGACACCAAGTTCAAGTGGGAAGATAAGTATGAACATGCCTTCGAAGACATCAAACATTACCTGATGATGCCACCAGTTCTAGCAACCCCTATTCTGGGCAAGCTGCTCATACTTTACACTACTATATTAGAAGAATACCTTAGTGCTTTGTTGGCCCAAGCCAATGATGAAGAGAAGGAAAACACACTCTACTACCTCAACCATCATCTAATCCATGTTGAGGCTAATTATCAATCCATGGATATGGCTAGGCGATGCCACCAATGTCAAATACATGGTGTGGTCCTACACCAACTGGCCAACATTCTACATCCTACGTTGGCCTCATGGCCATTCAAGTGTTGGGGTACCGACATAGTGGGTCCTACTGATCCTCTTTCTTCTAAGGGCCATCAGTTTATCTTAGCTGCTACTGACTACTTTTCTAATTGGGCAAAGGTGATTTTGCTTAGAGAGGTCACAACTCAGCATGTTCTCTAGTTTTTTAAGAACTAGATCGTATATAGGTTTGGAGTGCCTTGATGAATGATATCTCTGATAGTGGTATTGCATTCAAGAGCACTGAGATCAACAACTTTTCCTGGAGACATAGAATAGATTGGAGATATTTTACCATCAACTACTCGAAGGTAAACGATGCAGTAGATGCTTTCAATAAAACTCTCATTTAAATACTGAAGAAGACACTCGACAATAATAAGTGATGGTGGTATGAGTAGTTATTTGAAGCCTTATAGGCCTACTGCACCACATATAAAACTACAACTTAGTCTACTCTTTTTCTCCTTAGTGTATGGGTCTGAAGCTGTTCTACCATTAAAAGTCCAACTCCCATCACTAAGGATTGTTGTGGGTAGCAAGATCACAATAGAGTAGAATTCTAAGTTGCGATTAGAAGAGCTTGAAGGTTTGGAGGAGAGTTTCCTATGGGCATGCCAAATCCTCGAGTTGTAAAAAGGAAAAATGATTCAAGCTCATAACAAGTTGGTCTGTCATAGAGATTTTCAAGTAGGAGAGCTTATTTTTGATATGAGGAGACCGATTGTAAGATGGGAGGCAAGTTTGAACCCACTTGGGAAGGCCCTTTTGCAATAGAGAAGTCTTACCAAAGAGGATCTTATCAACTTATTAATCATAAGGTAGAGCTCCCAATGCTTCCAATCAATGGGCTCTACTTAAAGAAAAATAATAAATCATGCTTGAAAATAATTATCATCAATGAAAATTCCATTTTGAATTCAATCTCTTGTTTGTGAATCTGCCATGTGTGTTTAGGGTAGGTGTAAGGAACCCGAGTAGTGTTCTAACCTTGATCGACACAACACAAACACAAACTACATACAAACATATAAAATAAACACATATCTTTTATCTTAGTCTACTCTAAGTTAAGATAATGACCCCAACAACACTCACTCAGAAGCTGCTCTAGGTCGGGCTGACTAGCTACCCTGCTAGTGTGTCACCCTAATGGTTTTCTTACTTTGGAGGATGTAAGTCTGCTACACTTTCCTTCCTTACTTGTTCACTACACAGTGATAAGTGCCTTGTTTGTTTAGTAGGCCTTATTGCGTGGGTAGCTACCCATGTTGGCTTCATTTAGGAGGATGTGAGTCTGCTACACTTTTTCTTCTTGATTAGCCGTGCACTAATTTGGTCGGTATATTTGAGGTTTAGGATAGGTCCCCTAGTGGCTCCTTCCCTTTTAACTACTTCAAGTCTAGGTCTAGTCCTTCCTGGGGCTCTGCTTAGTAGTCGGTTTAGGTCCGATATCATCTGTCCCACCGATGATAGACTATCCTGATGATCAGTTCTACATGGAAAGTTATAAGCCTACACACTTTCTTTTTAGATTGATCATTGCGCACTGACGGTCACCTTAGGTTGGTTGGTTCTCACTATACTCATGGATACACCACTTATGTTGATGGATACACCTTAGGTTGGTCGGTTCTTGCACCATAGGATACACCACTCATGATAGATGTAAGTCTGCTACACTTTCTACTTGAGTTGGCCATCTTACACCTATAAGATTTCTTTTCTAGGGATTAGGTTAACGTCCCTAGTAACACCTCCCCTATGAGGACTATATTTGGATCACATCCTTTGTGATCCCATTTAGACACTACCCGGGTTACTATCGAATTGGACAGTTCCCCTTTCCTAGTCACCACCCCTATGGTTAGAGAATTTATCCTGTGGATGTACAAATTCTTCCTTGGTCTAGTAAATGAGATAGGTGAAGATCGATATCAATATGGTCCCACACACACTAATATGGTCCACACAAAGATATAAACAAAATATATATTCAGTTGTGGATTAGAAAGACGCCTTTAATGGTACCTTTTCCTAAGAAGGCATCCTATCTTTAGGGTATTGTCAGCAAAACTCCTTATAAGAATTTCTTGAGTACTCTTAAGTTGACATAAGTCCACAACAATATTCACTTAGTAGTCGTCCCTAAGTCAGGTTTGATTTGTTGTGCTACCAACAAGTCACCCCAGTTGTTTTTCCCACTTTAGAAGATGTAAATATGCTAGGCCTTCTTCCTAGCACAGCCATTGAACACCAAAAGCCAACCCCTTTGGTTGGCTAGCTCTACTCCACATCTAGTAGACTATCCCTTTGGATTTGTAAATCTGAGATAGGACAAGTTTGATATAGTTCCTTCTCAGTGGATCCATTGCACACAGACATGGTCCATAAATTAAATCTATTAAATTCAGCCAGCTCACATCCCTAGTGGATATGCCCTCAATTTGAAATCAAACTAAACCAAACAAACCATATCAAATCACATGAAATGAAGATAAAATTAATTATGCCTACTTCTGAGTTGATAGAAGTCCCCAATGACATTCACTCAATAGTCACCCTAGGTTAGGTTCAGTTTGTTGTGCATCCAACAGGTCACTGCAGTGATTGTTCCTCACTTTGGAAGATGTAAGTATGATATGCCTCTTCCTAGCACAACCATTGCACATCGATAGGCAACCCCAAAGTTTGGCTTCCCCGTACGGTAGACTATCCCTTTAGATTTGTAAACTTGAGTTAGACAAAGTTGATATAGCCCCTTCTCGGGTTCATCACACATAGGGGTCCATACATTAACTCAGATTAAATAAAACCTATTATGATTTTCCCGAGTGGTGTTAAATCATAGCCTTCTCCCTAGTGGAACCCCAAATCATATGTAAATAAGTCAAGCAAACAAATCAAATTCAAAACCAACCTCTCTAGTGGAGCCAAATTAAACCAACTCCCCTAGTAGAGTCTAAATTAAAGAAATCAAACCAAACTCTTATTCCCAGTGGATACATCCCTAAATAAATCTATGAAATCAAACTCAAATTCTAATCCCAGGGGATAGCCTAAACCTGCTTCCCTAGTGAAAAGTTCATATACCCTATCCCCAGTAGACTCGAGCCCATTTCTCTAGCAGATATGTCTCTCTATCAATTAAAACTAAACAAATTAAAGTCAATTCGATCTTAATCCCTAGAGGATTATAGATTCTTATCCCTTGTAGATGTTCTTTCCATAAATCATATTATTAAATGAAATTCAAAACTTATCCCCAGTAGATTTGCTTCTTCTATACCTTCGACATAGACCCCTCACATGTCATGTCCAATGTATGTGTGATCCCCTAATGGATCTCCCTCCATGTCCTTGACATAGAATTCTCATCAAATATCATTTCTTCTCTTATTCACACCTTTAATACTATAACTAAAGGCCTAATAATGTATTTTTTCAAATTACATCATCTTAACATTATAATCAACATTTTATGATTTATGATGGTGCAAGGTCAAACTATCTATACTATATCATGCTAAACATATTATAGTGTGAATTAGCACATTATATTATATTATAATATATGATGTTATATTATAATTTTTTATAATATAATATAATGTCTAACATTACACCTCATTAGAATCACTTAAAAGGAACAAATAAAATTTTTTTTCTCAAAATATGAATGATGTTCATTTTGGATGTAAAATTGTTATTTTTTTTTTTGTTAGAAATGGTTCAAAATAGCATAATTTTGGTGATGCTTCTTAAGTGCCATGAATTTGGGCAAATTCTTCCATCTCAACCTTCAAATTAAAATTTTTGTGAGTTTTGACCTAACTTATTATAACAAAAGTAAAACATACTAAAATGTACAATAACATTTAATAACACACCACCACATTCATATATATGTGCGGTTACAAAGTTATGTACATTATATTTTAATATGCTTTCATATAATATATTATCTTACATTACACCTTAAAATGATAATATAAAATGTATAAAATATGGTTGAAAAATGAACATTTATTTTGGATACAAAATTCCATTCTTTTGATTAAATGACACACCATAGCACACCCCAATGTTGTTCCCTAAACTTACCTTAAATTTGGCCAAATCCCATCATCTCCTATAAATTAGTATTTTATGAATTATACTAGTACAAACTCTACTACATTATACTATAACAAACTAAAATATGCTAAACAATAAGTAGTAATACACAATAGTATGTTATAATGCATGATGCTACACTATGTTATGGCATCTTATATCATAATACACTATAATATATTATATTATATTATATTGCATATCAAATCACAAGGGATTTGTCTTAAGATGAAATATCATAAAATTAATCTAAATAATAATAAAACTATATATTTTAGTCATATCACTTACATATTTTAAATTGAAATAATATATTATGATGCCATGCTCTACCGATTATGAATTTGGCAAAATTCCACCATTTTAAAGTCTAAATCAACATTTTTATAAATAATGCTAGTGCAGGCTCGACTGCATGATTGTATAATACTAAAATAATTTAAAATGTGAAAAATAATATATTATGATATATGATCTTATATTATGCTACAACATATGATATTTATTTAGAATATAAAATCTTACTTTTTAGACTACAAGTTGCGTAGCACACCTTTGGTACTGCAACCTAATTCCCACTTTAAATTTAACAAATTTCATCATCTGATTTATTAAATCAATCTTTTTATTATTTATATTAAAATAGACTATACGACACAATACCATAATATACTAAAACATTTCAAAACATCTTATAACATCTAAATACACATCACTAGATGCTCAAATATATGATTCTAGATTATATTATAATATATGGTATTATAATATGAGATAGGGTTAGGTTTAGGAATTCAAATCTAATAGTCAAGGAAAGTCTCTTGAAGTCATTTTCTTTAACTACCATAACTATATTAGGATTAGGTCATTTAGATCTACTCCCTAATGACATCTTTATTCAAGGTTTAGGGATTGGGGTTTAGGGTTTGGGTTTAGGTTTAGTTTAGGGTTTAGGGTTTAGGTTTAGGGTTAGTGTAGGGTTTAGGGCTTAAATTTAGTTTAGGTTTTTGGGTTTAAGGTTTAGGGTTTGGGGTTTAGGGTTTTAGCTTAGGGTTGTAGGTTTATGGTTTAGGGATTATGGTTTTAGGGTTTAGGGTTTAGGGTTTAGGGTTTAGAATTTAGGGTTTTAGGGTTTTGGGTTTAGGGTTTATGGTTTAGTGTTTATAGTTTATATTTTTTAGGGTTTAGGGTTTTAGGTTAAGGGTTTAAGATTTAGTTTAGGGTTTAGGGTTTAAGATTTTTTTAATAGAGAACAAATTTAGATTCAACATTTCTTCTTTTGATTTCATCAACCAAGTCCCAAGTTTTCTAAGACACAAGCGATGACATAGATCAAAGAGCAACCATAGAGTAAATAAAAACTCTAGATAAGCGAACCATCTCTCATAAAGACATAGTTCCATAAGCACCAGATCGGATAGGCTATTCTATAGTTTGTCCAGTTCCCATCAGAACCACCCCGCCGCTCGAGTAACGAGATCTACCATCATATACCCAATCTCTCCCTTCGCCACCAGCACAGCTATAACCTCCATCGCTCTTCCTACCTCCATAACCACCACTACTCCGACCACTACCTCCATATCCACTAGCACCTCTAGATCCCCACAACCACTGCGATAATCATGGCCTCAGCCTTCGCCTCCACCACCAGATCTAGACTGAGCCTAATTGATGGTGATGTTTCTACCGTCAAGGTTCTGCCCATTCTTAGGGCTTAGGGTTTACGGTAAGTTTAGGGTTTAGGGTTTAGGGTTAGTTTAGGATTTAGGGTTTGAGGTTTGGGGTTTAATGTTTAGGGTTGTAGGTTTTAGGCTTTAGAGCTTAGGGTTTAGGGTTTATGTTTTAGGGTTTAAGTTTTAGGGTTTAGGGTTCTAGGGTTTATGGTTTAGGGCTTAGGATTTAGGGTTTTGGGTTTAGGGTTTAGGATTTAGGGTTGTAGGTTTAGGGTTTAGAGTTTAGGGTTTAGAATTTAGGGTTTAGTTTTTTTTTTAATTAAGTAAACTTGTAGGTTTAGTTTATTTAGTTGATTTAGTTTATTTTTTATTTATTTTGAGTTTATTTTATTTTTTTATTTTTATTTAGGTTTACTTTTTATTTTTCTTTAATTTAGTTTTTTTATTTTAGGTTTATTTTTTTAGTTTAGGTTTTTATTTTGATTTATTTTTTAGGTTTAGGTTTACTTTTTAGTTGAATTTTATTTTTATTTTTTATTTTTGGTTTAGGTTTATTTTTTATTTTTAGGTTTAAGTTTAGGTTTTTATTTTATTTTTTTAGGTTTAGGTTTTAAGTTTTATTTTAGGTTTATTTAGGTTTTTTTTAGTTTAGGTTTAGTTTATTTTTAGTTTATTTTATTTTATTTAGTTTAGGTTTAGGTTTAGGTTTAGTTTATTTTAGGTTTAGGTTTAGGTTTTATTTATTTTAGTTTTGTTTATTTTAGTTTAGGTTTAGGTTTATTTTATTTTGTTTATTTTATTTTTATTTAGGTTTAGGTTTTTCTTTTAGTTGAGGGTTTAGGTTTTATTTTTTATTCATTTTTAGGTTTTTTTAGGTTCAGGTTTTTATTTAGTTTTTGTTTTATTTTACTTTAGGTTTATTTATTTATTTATTTTACATTAGTTTTTATTTTGTTAAGGTTTTTTATTCTTAGGTTTATTTTATTTTATTTACTTTAGTTTAGGTTTTTCTTTATCTATTTTAGTTTATTTTTAAGTTTAGGTTTAGTTTTTAGTTCAGGTTTTATTTTATATTTTTTTTTATTTAGGTTTAGGTGTCTTATTTATTTTATTTTTTGGTTTTATTTAGTATAGGGTTTAGGGTTTTAGGGTTTAGGGTTTAGGCTTTAGCTTTAGGTTTAGGGTTTTAGGTTTAGTTTAGGTTTAGGGTTTTTAGGGTTTAGGTTTAGGGTTTAGGGTTTATAGTTTAGGTTAGGGGTTAAGGTAGGGTTTAGGGTTTATAGTTAGTTTAGGGTTTAGGTTATGGTTTTAGGTTTAAAGATAGGGTTTAAGGTTTAGAATGTTTAGGGTTTAGGGTTTAGAGTTTGGTTATAGGTTTAGGTTTAGCTAGGGTTTAGGGTTTAGGTTTAGGGTTAGTTTTAACTTTTAGGTTTTAGGTTTATAGTTTGGATTAGGGTTTAGGGTTTATGGTTTAGGGTTTTAGGTTTAGTGTTTAGGTTTAAGGTTTAGTGTTTAGGGTTTAGTGTTTTTTTGAGTTTGGGTTTTGGTTTTAGGTTTAGGGTTTAAGTTTTTGGTTTAGGTTTAGGGTTTAAGGTTTTTTTAACAAAGAACAAATTCAATTTCGACCAAGTAGCACCCCAAGTTTACTAAGATACAAGACATAGACAAAAAATGAGCACCCATAGAGCAAATCAAAACCTAGATAAGTAGAACTAACTATAAAGACATAGTTCCATAAGAAACAGATCGGATCATCTATTTTTCAATTTATTTAGTTCCCATCAAAATGACCTCTACCTCTTGAGTAGTAGGATCAACCACATATCTCCGATCTCTCCCTCTGCCACCACCACAGCTATAACCTCCATCCCTCCTCACCCTCCACCACTTTGCTCACCACCTCCATATCCACGGCTCTAGATCCCCCACCACTATGATGTCCCGCCTCACCTTCTTCTCCTCCATCGCGATCTAGACTAAGTGTGGTTAATGGTGATGTTCTGCCATGAAGGTTACCCATTCTTAGGGTTTACATTTAGGTTTAGGTTTAGGTTTAGGGTTTAGGTTTGTTTTAATTTTGTAGTTACTTTGGTTTAGGTTTACGGTTTGATTTAGGATTTATGGTTTAGGGTTTAGGGTTTAGGGTTTAGGGTTTAGGGTTTAGTATTTAGGCTTTAGGCTTTAGGGTTTTAGGTTTAGGGTTTAGGGTTTAGGGTTTAGGGTTTAGGGTTAGGGTTTTAGGTTTGGGTTTAGGTTTTGGTTTTTTTTAAAAAAAACTAAGCAATAGGTTTAGGTTTATTTAGTTTATTTAGTCTATTTTTCATTTATTTTAGTTTAGGTTATTTTTATTTTATTTAGGTTTATTTTTTTATTTTGTTTCATTTATTTATTTTAGTTTACCTTTAAGGTTTAGGTTTAGGTTTATTTTTATTTTTTAGTTTAGTTTTATTTTTATTTTATTTTTTATGTTTAGGTTTTATTTTTTTATTAAGTTTAGGTTTAGGTTTTAATTTTATTTTTTAGGTTTAGGTTTTAGGTTTATTTTTAAGTTTTATTTTTTAGTTTAGGTTTAGGTTTATTTTTAGTTTATTTTATTTTATTTTGTTTAGGTTTAGGTTTAGGTGTAGTTTATTTTAGGTTTAGGTTTATTTTAGTTTAGGTTAAGGTTTATTTTATTTTATTTATTTTAGGTTTTTTTTTAGTTTAGGCTTTTGGTTTTAGTTTTTATTTATTTTTAAGTTTTATTTTTAGGATTATTATTTAAGTTTAGGTTTTTATTTAGTTTTTATTTTATATTATTTTAGATTAAATTTATTTTTATTTTAGGTTTAGTTTTATTTTTATTTAGGTTTTTATTATTTATTTTAGTGTAGGTTTTTATTTATTTTATTTTAATTTAGTTTTTATTTTATATTGTATTTTCTTAAGGTAAGTTTAGTTTAGGTTTATGTTTTAGTTTATATTTCATGTTATTTTATTTATTATTTTATTTTGAAATGTTTATTTATTTATTTTATTTTAAGTTTTATTTAGTTTATGTTTAAGATTTTAGCTTTTAGGGTAAATGGTCCGGATTTGATTTAGGGTTTAAGGTCTGGGGGTTTATGGTTTAGGGGGTGTAGGGTTTAGGTAAGTTTATGGTTTAGGGTTTTAAAGTTTAGGGTTTATGGTTTTGGGGTTTAGGCTTATGCTTTGTGGGTTTATGGTTTAAGTGGGTTAGGTTTAAGGTGTATGATTTTGGTTTAGGGTTAGGGTAGGTTTAGTATTTAGAGTTAATTTTATGGTTTAGGGATTAGTAGGTTTAGTGTTTTTTGGTTTGGTTTTTTATTGGGGTTTTTGGGTTTTTTTTTAAAATTAAGTAAACTAGTAGGTTTAGGGTTTAAGGTTTTTTTTTAATAGAGAACAAATTGATTCAACATTTCTTCATGTTGATTTCATCAACCAAAGTATCACCCCAAGTTTTGTATGACACAAGCGATGATATAGATTAAAAATGAGCACCCATTGTGCAAATAAAAAACCCTAAATTTGTAGAACCATCTCTACTATGAAGACACTGATCCATAAGAAGCAGATCGGATCGATCATTCCTCAGTTTCTCCAGTTCCCATCAGAACCACCCTAGCCTCTCATGTAGCGGGATTGACCATCATATCCCCGATCTCTCCCTCCGCCACCACCACAGTTGTAATGTCCATCGCTCCTCCTACCTCCATAACCACCACTACTCTTACCACCACCTCCATATCCATGAGCACCTTTGAATCCCCCATCACCACTATGATAACTACTGCCTCCGCCTTCGCCTCCACCGCTAGGTCTAGACTGATCCTGGTTGATGGTGATATTCTTGTGGCCAAGGTTCTGCCCATTCTTAGGGTTCAAGTTTAGGTTTAGGTTTATTAAGTTTTAGAGTTTAGCTTGTTTTAAGTTTAGGTTTAGATTTTATTTATTTTAGTATAGTTTACTTTAGTTTAGGTTTAGGTTTATTTTATTTGTTTATTTTATTTTATGTTAGGTTTAGGCTTTTTTTATTCATTTTTAGGTTTATTTTTTAGGTTTAGGTTTTTATTTAGTGTTTATTTTATTTTATTTTTATTTTATTTTATTTTTATTTTACACTTTTTATTTTTTTTGGCTTTTTTTAATTTTAGTTTAGTTTAGGTTTTTCTTTATTTTAGATATTTTATTTTATTTTATTTTATTTTTAGGTTTAGGTTTCATTTTATTTTCTTGGTTTATGTTTATTTATTTATTTTATTTATATGTTTTATTAAGTTTAGTAGGTTTAGGTCAAGGTTTAGTTTTAGTTTATGATTTTAGAGGGTTTATAGGCCTTGGGGTTTAGGTTATGGTTCAGGATCCTGTTTAGGGTTTAGTGATCAGCTTTGAGCATAGGGTCAGTTTAGGCTCAGTGTCATTTAGGGATTAAGGTCAGGTTTAGGGTTTAGTCTGGTTTTATGATTTTGGTTGGGTTAAGGTTTAGATTAGTTTAGGATTTAGTTTTAGGGTTAGGTTTAGGGCCTAGTAGTTTAGGATTTAGGGTTTAGGGCCTAGAAGGGTTTAGAGCTCAGAGTTAGGTTTAGGATCTGTATTATGGCTCAGGTCAGACTCAGTGTCAGTTATGTGGTAGGCAGGTTGGGTTGGGGATTTAGTAGTTTAGTGGTCATTAGGGTCAGGGCTCAGGGTTTAGGGTTTAGTCAGTTGGCACATGGTTAATAGGTGGTTTTAGGTAGTGGTTTGGGTATGGTAGTTTGGGTATGGTCTTAAAAAAATCAAAAACCAACAAAGTTTAATGTAGGTTTATAGTTTTTATCTTATTTTAGTTTATCTATTTATTTTACATTTAGCTTATCTTTAATGTTTTATTCTAGGTTTATTTTATTTTATTTAGCTCAGTTTATTTATTTATTTTATTATGTATTTTATTTTAGTTCAAGTTGGGTTTAGGTTTTTCAGGTTTATGGTTAGGGTTTGTATAGGGTTCAGGGCTAGGATTTAGATTTAGGGTTTAGGATTTAGGGTTTAGGTTTTAGGCTTGTGGTTAGGTTAGGTTTGGGGTCAGATTAGTTTTGGGTTAAGGTTTAGGGTTTTAGGTTAGTGGTTTGTGGTTTAGGGTTTAGGTTAAGTTTAGGGTTTTTTGGGTTATCGTTAGCATGATTTAGGGTCTGGGGGTTGTGGTTTTTATTTTGTGGTTTAGGATTTATTGGATTTAGTAGTGTTTTTTTTAAAAAAATATGTAACCCACAAGGTTTAGGTTTATTTAGTTTATTTAGTTTATTTATTTTAATTTATTTTATTTTTATTTTTATTTAGGTCCATTTTATTTTTATTTATTTTATTTATTTATTTAGTTTACCTTTTTAATTTTAGTTTATTTTTTTTTTTAGTTTAAGTTTATTTTTAGTTTAGTTTTATTTTATTTTATTTTTTAGGTTTAAGTTTTATTTTATTTTTATTTATGTTGTTATTTTATTTTTTGTAGGTCTAACTTGGTTTTTATTTTTTAGGTTTATTTTTAGGTTTTATTTTTTAGTATAGGTTTATTTTATTTATTTTATTTTATTTAGTGTTTATGTTTAGGTTTTGGTTTAGTTTATTTTAAGTTTAGGTTTTATTTATTTTAGTTTAGTTTGTTTTTAGGTTTATTTATTTTAGTTTATTTTATTTTATTTAGTTAGATTTAGGTTTTTTTTAGTTTATGGTTTAGGTTTTATTTTATATTTCTTTCTTGGTTTTATTTTTAAGTTCATATTTAAGGTTTTCATTTTTTATTTAGTTTTTATTTTATTTTATTTGGTTTATTTTATTTTTATTATATGTTTAGTTTTTATTTTATTAAGGTTTTTTATTCTTAAGTTTATTTTAATTTTTTAATTTAGTTTAGGTTTTTCTTTATTTTATTTTAGTTTTTTTTATTTTTCATTTTATTTTATTTTTAGGTTTATGTTTATATTTTTATTTTATTTTATTTTATTTAGGTTTAGATTTTATTTATTTATTTAACTTTTAGGTTTTATTAGTTTTAGGTTTAGATTTTAGGTTTTTGGTAGGATTTAGGGTCAAGCCCAGGATTTAGGGGGCCCAGGTTAGGCTCAGTGGTGGCCCAGGGTTTTGAGTTCAGGCCCAGTTTAGGGCCCAGTAGCTATGGGTCAGCTCAGTGGCCCAGTCAGGCCTGGGCTGTCACCTAGATCCAGGTTTAGGTCAGTCATGGCCTATTCAGTGGTCTTTAGGTGTGATCTTTAGCCTAGGGTCAGCCATGAGTTAGGGTTGGTAGTTTAAGTAGGAGCCCAGGGTCAGGGCTCAGGGCCTTTAGCCTGGCTCCCAGGTAGTCAGGCCAGGTTGAGCCCAGGGCCTGTGGCCCAGGTGGCTGTCATTAAAGTCAGTCAGGTCAGCTCAGTATTTAGTTTGGCTCAGCACAGGGTCATTGTGGTTTAGCCAGTCATGGCTAGTTTAAGGCTCAGGTCAGTGGCCTGGGCCATCAGGTTTTAGGGTTGACTCCATTTGGGTTTAGGTCAAAGCTCAGCATAATTTGAGTAGACTAGCCCAGGTTTATGTCAAGTCATGGCCCAGGGTTTGGGTTTTAGTTGGCCCATGGTCAGTTTTAGTCCATGTTAGGGTAGGGTCACCACTGGTTCTCTTTAGGGATGATCAGTTGGCTCAGTTTAGATTCAGTGGCTTAGCCTGGGTTTATGGTCTTTTAGATTTAGCAAACCCACAGGTCAGTTTTTATTTAGCCTTTATCTTTATCTTTATTTACATCATTTTATCTTATTCACGTTAGTTTATTTTATTTATTTTATCAGGTTTATCTTATCTATTTAGCTCAAGTTTATTATCTTGTTTTGTAGGCTTATCTGTTTAGCACTTTGGTCTGGCTCAGTTAGGGCGGGGGTTGTGGCCCAGGGTTTGGGAAGGTCGAGGGTCAGGGCTCAGTCAGATTTGTGCAGCCTCAGCGGTTGTGATTTAGGGTCAGTGTCATTTCAGGGTTTGTGGCTGTGGTTTATGGTTTAGGCCCAGGGAGTTTAGGGTTTGGTCACTTTAGGGCTTTAGTGTTTGGGTCATTAGGGTTTTAGGGTTTAGAGCCTGTGTCAGTGGGTTTGGCCTTGTCATGGTAGGGATTTTAGGCCTGGCCAAAATGGTTTGTCAAGGGTTAGGTTTTTTTTTGGGGGGTAGGGCCCAGGGCTCAGTGGTATGGTCTGTAGTTTTAGGTTTGGGTAGGGTTTAATTTTTTAAATTTAAATAAACCCAGATGTTTACTTAGTGTTTTAATATTTTAAAGCAAACCAAGATTAGGTTTAGTTTGATTTTATTTTATTTTATTTTCTTTATTTTAGTTTTATTTTAAGTTTATTTTATTTTTTATTTTATTTTATTTTTTATTTTTTTTATTCTTAGGTTTATTTTATTTATTTTATTTTATTTTATTTTTTTAGGTTTTATTTATTTAGTTTAGCTTTTTTTTTTATGGTTTAGGCAGTTTTAGTATTTATGGTCTTAGGGCCTAGGTAGTGTTTAGAGTTTATGGTTTTGTGGCTCAGGGCCTTGTGGTTTTAGTTTAGCTCAGGGTTGCAGGTTTTAGGGTTTATGGTTGCTGTTTTGGGGTTTTGTTTTAGGGTCAGGTTTAAGGTTTTAAAGCTTAGGGTTTATGGTTTTAGCATCTCATTTTAGTACAGGATTTAGTTTAGTTTAGTGTGGCTCAGTTTTTTCTGGGTTTATGGTTTGGTTTGGATTTTATAGGGTTTTTTTTTTAAATTAATATACCCACTGGTTTAGGTTTATTTTAGTTTATTATTTATTTATTTTATTTTTTTATTTTAATTTTAATTTTAGGTTTATTTTTAATTTTTATTTTATTAGTTTATTTATTTTAGTTTATATTTTTATTTTTTTTTATTAATTTTAGTTTATTTAGTTTAGGTTTATTTTTTAATTGAGTTTTATTATTATTATTTTTGTATTGGGTTTAGGTTTTAATTTTATTTTTATAGGTTTAGATTTTAAGCTTTTATTTTTGGTTTATTTTTAGGTTTTATATTTTTGTTTAGGTATGGGTTTATTTTTAGTTTATTTTATTCTATTTAGGGTTTAGTTTAGTTATATTTTAGCTTCAATTTGGTTTTATTTATTTTAGTTTTATTTATTTTTAAGTTTATTTATTTTAGTTTACTTTATTTTAGTTTAGTTTATTTTTTGGTTTAGGTTTTATTTTTTTAATTTTAAATTTTTTTTTTTTAGTTTAGGTTTTATTTTGTTTTAATTTATTTTATTTTATGTTAATTTTTTTATTTATTTTAAAATTTTATTTAGATTTTATTTTATTTATTTTATTTTTATTATTTTTCTTTATTATTTTATATTATTATTTTTATTTTATTTTATTTTAGGTTTATTTAGTTTAGTTTTATTTTATCTATTATATTTTTTATTTTATGTTTAAGTTTTTTTTTTATTTATTTTATTTTTAGGTTTATTTAGTTTGGTTAGTTTTGGTTTTAGTTCTTGGGTTTAGTTTTAGTTTAGTTTTAGTGTTTTATTTTAGTTTAGTTCAGGTTTTATTTTATTTTAGGGTTTGTGTTTCATCAGTTTTGTATTTAGGTTTAGTTTCTTAAGGTAGTTTGGCCCAGGTTTATCTTTATTTTGGCTCATTATGGTCAAGGTCAGGGTCTGGTTGGGGTTAGCCAGGTCAGTGTCAGGTGTGAAGTTGGGCCCAGGTCAGTTAGGGCCCAATCATTAGGGCCCAGAAGTTTAGGTAGATTAGGGTTTGGGCCTGGGATCATAGTGATAGTTAGGGCTCAGTGCACAATGTTTTTAGTTATGTGGCCTAGGGCCCAGGGTCACACAGGTATGGTAGGGCCCAGTCTTTTGGCTAGTTTCAGGGTTTAGGCTCAGGGCCCATTATATGGAGGAGGCCCAGTGGCATGGCCTGGTTTTAGGGTAAAGTTTAGAATTTATCAGTTTGGGGTTAGGTTTTAGATTTTTTATTAAATCAAAAACCCAGGTCAGTAGTGTCAATGTTTATTTAGTTTTTATCTTTATCCTTAGGTATTATAAGTATTTTATTTTTTATTATGTTTAATGTTTTAATTTAAGTTTTATCTTAGGCCTTTATTATTTTTAGTTTAGGCTTATTACTATATTTTAGTTTATTTTATTAATCAATATTTGATTATAGAGCTCAGGTAGCTAAGTTTAGTATTAGTGTTATTTTTTATTTTAGGTTATAGTTAGTCAGTCTGTTGGTAGGGAGTGGCCCAGGGTTTGGGGCATGGGGCCCAGGATCCGTGATCTTAGTAGCTCAGGGTCAGGGCTCAGTGGCTCAGGGCCTGTGGCCTGGAGCCTAGTTTCAGGTGGGTTTGAGGGCCTGTGGGTTTATATTAGTGGTCAGTTAGGGCCTAAGGTCAGATTAGTAGGGTGTGGAGTACTCAGTGGTTGGTTATTTAGGTTTAGAGTTTCAGATTTAGGTTTCTTTAGTTTGGTTTTAGGGTTTATTATTTGGATTGGTTTAGGTTTTTTTTTAAAAAATTAAGTAAAACCATTATTTTTGGTTTAATAAGTTTATTTTTATTTATTTTATTTTATTTTTTATTTATATTTATTTTATTTTTATTTAGTTTAGTTTATTTATATTATTTAGGTTTTTTTATTTTACTAATTTTTTAGGTTTTAGTTTAGGTTTATTTTTAGTTGAGTTTTATTTTATTTTGTTTTTAGGTTTAGGATTATGTTTTTATTTCATTTTTTGTTAGTTTAAGTTTTGTTAGGTTTTATTTAGGTTTAGGTTTAGGTTAGGTGTTTTAAAGGTTTAGGTTTCATTTTATTTTATTTTATTTTATTTTATTTTATTTATTTTATTTTAGTTTATTTTATTTAGTTTTGGTTTAGATTTTTTTAATTTAGGATTTGATTTTATTTTATTTATTTTAGTTTTCCTTTAGGTTTATATTTTTAGGTTTAGGTTTATTTAGTTTTATTTTGTTTTATTTTAAGTTTATTTTATTTTTTTTACATTTAGTTTTCTTTATTGTTTATCTTATTTCATCAGTATTTAGATTTATTTTATTTTATTTATTTTTATTATTATTTATTTATTTGGTAGGTTTAAGTTTTAGTTTAAGTTTATTTTATTATCTTTTATTACCTTAATAATTTTTTTTATTTAGTAGGTCCCAAGCCCAGTTCAGGTTTCAGTGGCCCAGGTTTGTGGCTCAGAGGCCCAGGTCAGGGCCAGGTTTGTGTGGCCTGGGTAGGGCCCAGGTGGGTGTTTGGGGGCCCAGTGGTTGTGGTCAGCCCAGTGGCCTGCCCAGGTCAACCCAGGGCCTGGCCTATTATAACCCAGCCTCAGTTCAGCTTTTTTTGTGGCCTGGGCCTGGGGGCCTTTCATCAGTTTAAGGTTTTATCATTTAGGGTTTTCAGGATTTTTGTGGTTTGGGTTTATTCAGTTTATTTGGGCCTTTTCATTTTATTTTTGGTTTTGGGTTTGGCTCATTTAGTTTTTTCATTAGGCCAAGGCCTAGAGTTTGTTATTTCCTAGTTTAGGCTTTTTGGCCTGAGGGTTTAGAGTGTGGCTCAGTGGTAGGTCAGTTTGTGGCTCAGTTTGTTTTCAGGGTTGATTTGGATTTGTGGGCTCATGGTCCAGATTGTGGTTAGGGCTCAGTTTTAGTTTTAGGCCTAAGGCCTGTCAGTCAGGGTTTATTTTAGGGCCTAGACTCTGATTAGGTTTTTTATTTAGGATTTAGGGTTTTGGGTTTATTATTTAGGATTTCTGGTTTAGGTTTTTTTTTCATAAAATTAAGTAAACCATTATGTTTTGGTTTAATAAGTTTATTTTTTATTTATTTTATTTTATTTTATTTTTATTTTTATTTAGGTTTATTTTTTATTTTTATTTAGTTTAGTTTATTTATATTAGTTTAGGTTTTTTATTTTACTTAATTTTTTAGGTTTAGGTTTAGGTTTATTTTTTAGTTGAGTTTTATTTTTATTTTGTTTTTTAGGTTTAGGATTATGTTTTTATTTCATTTTTGTAGGTTTATGTTTAAGTTTTTTGTTAGATTTTATTTAGGGTTTAGGTTTAGGTTTAGGTTTAGTTTAATAAAGGTTTAAGTTTCATTTTTATTTATTTTAGTTTATTTTATTTTTAGGTTTATTTATTTTAGTTTATTTTATTTTATTTAGTTTTGGTTTAGATTTTTTTTAATTTAGGGTTTTGATTTTATTTTTTATTTATTTTTAGGTTTTCCTTTTAGGTTTATATTTTAGGTTTAGGTTTTTATTTAGTTTTTATTTTATTTTATTTTAGTTTATTTTATTTTTATTTTACATTTAGTTTTTATTTTATTAAGGTTTTTTATTCTTAGGTTTATTTCATTTCTTAGTTTAGTTTAGATTTTTTCTTTATTTTATTTATTTATTTATTATTTATCTTTATTTTATTTTGGTTTAGGTTTGTTTTTTAGTTTAAGTTTTTTATTTTATTTTATCTTATTATTATATTTAATTTGAAATTTATTTATTTATTTTTAAGTTATTTAGTTTAGTTTAAGTTTGTGGAGGGTCCAGTGGCCTGGTTTAGTGGTTTTAGTTTAAGGTCAGTGGTTTAGGGTAGTTTAGCTCAGTGCCTGGGCTCAGTGGGCCCAGGTCAGTTGTGGCCTGGTTTCAGGTCAACCCAGTTTGGTGGCCCAGTGGCCCATAACTCAGCCCAGTCAGGTTTAGAGCCTCAGTGGCCTCTTAGGGCCCAGGATTAGGGAGTAGCTCCATCATTCAGTGGTCAGTGGTCAGTGGCCTGTGGAGGAGGTCAGAGTATCAGTGGAATCATTAGGTTTGGTCTGGGTGGCCCAGGTCAGTGTCAGGTCTGGCCCAGGGCTTAGAGCATAAGCTTCAGTAGGGGCCCAGGGTTAGAGTGGCTCAGCCTGTCTCAGTTTAGGGTTAGCTCAGTGCCTAGGTTTAGGCCTGTGGCTATCAGTATTTGGATTTAGGATTTAGGGCCTGGCCTGGGCCATCAGTGGCTCAGGGCCCAGCTCAGGGCCCAGGGTCAAGATTTAGGGCCTGGGTTTATGACTCAGAAGTAGGGTGTCCCAGAAAATCAAGCAAACCCAGGTGTCAGTGGTCAGTTTTATTTAGGTTTTATTATCTTTATCTTTGGTTTATTTGATCTTATTTATGTTTTTTTATTATTTAGGTTTCTTTATTCTTAAGTTATTTTATTTTATTTAGCCATTATTTATCTTTAGTTTAGTTTATTTTATTTTATTTTTAATTTAGGTTTAGGTTAGTTTTTTTCTTTCATCTTTATTTTATTTATAGTTTAGGTTTATTTATTTATTTTATTTTTATTTTTATTTAGTGTGTGGTGTGGTAGTAGTGTGGGTGGTATCTCTGGTTTAGGGTTTATGGTAGTAGTTTTCAGTGGCCTGTTTAGCATCAGTTTAGGGTTTTACAGCCAGGTTTAGTGTCAGGATTTGTGAGTTGAAGTTAGGTTTAGCTGATTTGTGATTTGGATGGGTTTAAGATTTTTTAGATTAAGTAACCCAGAGTTTAGATGTATTTAGTTTAATTTTTGTTTATTTTTGTTTTTATATATTTTTTATTTAGGTTTATTTTTTATTTTTACTTAGTTTAATTAATTTATTTTAGGTTTATTTATTTAAGTTTTGGTTTTTTATTTCAATTCATTTTTTAGGTTTAGGTTTAGGTTTATGTTTTTTTTTAAATTTTATTTTTTAGGTTTAGGTTTTATTTTTTTATTTTTAGGTTTAGATTTAAGTTTTTATTTTAATTTTTTAGGTTTAGTTTTAGGTTTTTATTTTAGGTATATTTTTAGGTTTAACATTTTAGATTAGGTTTAGGTTTATTTTTAGTTTATTTTATTTTAATTAGTTTAGGTATTGGGTTTAGTTTATATTAGGTTTATTTTTAGTTTATTTTATTTTATTTAGTTTAGGATTTAGATTTAGTTTATTTTAGGTTTAGGTTTAGGTTTTATTTATTTAATTTTAGGTTTAGGTTTATTTTATTTTGTTTATTTTAGGTTTAGATTTTGTTTTAAAGTTTAGGGTTTAGGTTTTATTTCTTATTTAATTTTAGGTTTTTTTAGGATTTGATTTTTATTTAGTTTTTATTTTATTTAATTTTAGGTTAGTTTTATTTTTAGTTTTTATTTTATTTAGGACTTTTATTTTTAGCTTTATTTTATTTTTATTTCACTTTAGGTTTTTATTTATTTTATTTTACTTTAGTTTTTTATTTTTTATTTTATTTTATTTTTAGGTTTAGGTTTAGGTTTGGGTTAAGGTTTAAGTTTATGTTTTAGTTTAGGTTTTAATTTTACTTAATTTAATTTTATTTTATTTAAGTTTAGGTTTATTTATTTATTTTATTTTTAGGTTTTATTTAGTTTAGGTTTAGGTTTTTAAATTTTTAGGGTTTAGGGATTAGGGTTTGGGGTTAAGGGTTTAGGGTTTAAGGTTGGTTTTTTTTAAAGGAAATTAGGGATATTTTATTGCCACAAAGAAAAGGTACAAATTCCTTAAAGGGTGTAAATCTCTATGCTAATGCCCAAAGAGCTAAAATATGTCCTAAAGAGATAAACCTCCTAACTACTGCAATAATTAAGTAAAGAAAGCAAAAGAAATATATCCAAATAAATAACAAATGAAAATCCCTGTAAGCAGCAGCCAACTTCATCTGGTTCTTTTGATGCCAGCAAGATCCACATAAAAGAGTCTTCTAGCTTGTGAAAGAAATCTACAACATACATTTGGAAGAATGAGTACAATTAATCAAGGATAAAGAGTAAGAGCATATAAAGGAGTAAAGTAAAGAAAAAGCTCAGCCTCAGTTACAATCATCTGAACAAGAAACATTATATGTAAGCATCCAAACTTCAAGAGAAGGGTTATAATTACATATAGCGTTACCAGCCAAAAGAAGAAAGAGTGGGAAACATTAAGGCCATCATTGCTAGAATATCTCGTTTCACACATTATCCAAAGACGGTCCTCCAGCAAGCTTGCAAAATCCTCAAAATAGCAAATATATCAGCCAAGCACAAAGCCACCAGAATAATCAAGCTTAATAAGACAACTAGGCAAGCAATCCGTAAGAATGGTAGCAAAATAGTATGAGCACCACCAAAGCTTCTACCAAAAAGGATTAACAAATTCAAGAGGAGCAAGCATCATGACATGGGTGACAACACTAAAAAGAGACAACACAAGAGCAAAAAGGAAAACCATAAGTGCTCAAATCCTTTATCCACCACATAGAAAAACCCAGCCTAACATCAAGAGGGGTGGGGAGCAAGGCTGACATTCAAGCAGGAAAAGTGTGTTTTGCTGTAGTCAAGAGAGGTGAGACCAAGTAGGGGAAACTAGAAGAAAACAATCATAGAAAGACAACCAAAAAGTTCCCAGAGCAGTCACCAAAGGAGCAGAAAAAAATAGCCAAAGCAGCCACTCCTCCAACCAGTTTAGCCAGCCAAAACAACCAGTCCAACTAGCCATCCAACAAATCCTCCTAGCCAACCACCTCAACGTGAGAAGATCCAAGTCATCAAAACAAAATACATCAGTATTAAGACCAACAATAGTCATCAAGCCGTAAACATCCAAAACAGATCGAGAAGGGGTAGAGAAAGACAACAGCCACCAAACCCAATCAAGGCAAAGAAAAAACAAATCCATAAAGGTAGAAAAACTAGCCAGTGACAGTAAGATATAGAGCCCAATTAGACAAATAACAAGCCAAAAAACAAAAATTGTAGCAAGAAAGGTACCTAACCTAGCCACCAGTAGCGAAGGCCCAATAATAGCCATATAGCAGCCGTTAAACCACCATTTCAGAAAAAAACCCAAACCCAAACCCATAATAGTACAAGAGGAGGTCTGACACATAACCAAAGAATCCAAACATATATAGTCAAACCAACCAGCAACCCCTAGTCAACAAAATAGATCAAATAACAGTTTGTCAGCCTCCTCCACCATGCTAAACTCAAGCCATAGATAAATCACCTAGAACAACCATCCTGCTAACCCAATCAGCAAACATTGTCAGCCAACCTAGTTAGCCAACCAAGCCACATAATCAACCATTACAATGATAGATATAGTAGGTTTGTAGGTAGGCCAAAAAATAGGAAAAAACCATACAGAAAGAAATTCCTACGGCTGTTAAATCCACAACCTAGTAGAAGGAAATAGGAAACACCCAAGGGATAAAGTTTGTAAAATCCCAGCTAGACAATTAGCAACCACCAAGCTGAAAAAACCAAAACACCCCAAGTTGCACTAACCCAAATCATCAAGGAGCAACAACCAGGCTAGAATATAAATAAGAGTTGAAAAAAAAACCCCAAAGAGGTAAAATTAGAAGTTCACCACAACCCAAATATGGTTTAACAATGCCAAAACAAAAACAAAAGATCATAAAAAAATAATGATAAAATTAATCTAAGAATTTATATTCTGACATAAGGCAATCTAGTAATATCCAGATTAACTAAAGCTCTTAATAATTTAGGCAAAGTTTGGTTGTTAAATAAAGTTAACTCAATCAAGTTGGCACCAAAATTAGCTAAATAATCATCACAAGCATTACCTTGATAAAGGATGTGGGAAATTATAAAATAAACTTGAGAAAGTAGAATTTTTGTATGATCAAGAAGTTATAATAATTCAGCATCCCGATTTCTGTTAGAATTAAGGAAATCAAGAAGAAAGAGAGCATCAAATTCAATCTAGATGTTGAGGAAACCTCCATTCAAATAAATTTCAATTTCTTTATTAACAGCCATAAGCTCGGCAAAGAGAATAGACCAGGCTTTGAGAGGGTAGGCAAAAGCATAGATGTCAGTACCTTTATATTCCCTAAGGATACTACCACAACCATATTTATTGGAAGCAACAGAACCATCAATATTAACTTTCATTAGGTTTGATCCAATGGATAATTCTAGCACCTTTCTGAGAGTCAAGATTAGGCAGAATGATACCCAATTTTTCGACCACAAATTTGTAACCTCTAAAATGAATGTTACTAATAAGATTTGCATTAAAAAGAGCATGAATTTTTTCTTTAGTTCAAGCTAGGATCTTTTTATATTTCATAGGAATACCACAATATTTAGCATCATTTCTATCCATCCAGATGAACCAGATAAGGGTAATACAAATGAAAACTTTAATATGACCTTTCACATAGCTTTTGAAATAGGATTCAAGAAGTTGATATAAAGAAATGGAAACATGAAAATAGTTGGAATTAAATAAATTATCATACCAAAACCATAATTTTGAAGCAATATCACCATTTACAAAGACATGATTTACATTTTCAATATGAAAGCAACAATATCACTTTGAAGGTAAATAAAACCCTTTAGTCCAGATCGAAGAGTCCAAAGGAATATAGTTATTCAAAATCCTCCAAGCTAAAATTGAATAAGAAATGGGAATGATATTGTTCCAAATTTTAATAAAAACAATACAACGGTGTTGTTTATCTCTAATAAAGTTCTTAACCTCTTTAAGAACAAAATCACCATTATGAAAAGTTTAAAAAGAATTTGATCATGTTTGCTAGAAACAATGGGAATATTTCTAAAGTTGTCAAAAAGAGAAATACATATATAGTTCTCAAGTTTATTTTAATTTTGATTGTTATTGAGCCAAAAAGAATTAACTTTGATAGTAGTAGTATAGTGGGTACATAATTGGGTGTCAATCAAACCATTTCCAATCAAATTGTCTTGCCAAAAGAATGAAGAAGTTGACTGGATACCCCAAGGTATTAATGATCCAGCAACCCATTTAATGTAACAAAGCCTTTTCCAAAGTGGAGATTCACCAACTTTATAATCATAGTTAAGAGGGTGTTTTCCTTGACAATATTGTTTCATCATAAAATTAGCCCAAAGGCCATCATTCTTTCTAAAATTCCACCAGAGTTTATGAGAGAAAGCAATGATAGTTTCACGAATAGGTTTGCAACCAAGAGCACCATCACCCAAAGGACCACAACATTTATGCCAAGATGTCCAATGCATTCTTTTGATAAATTATTAGAGCCCCTAAAAAATTTGTTAAGCAAATGATCAATTATAGGCATAGAGTTGAAAGTGCTTTTAAGGATAGTGAGCCTACTACCAAAGGATAGTAAATGGAATTCCCAAACAAATATTTTATTTGTAATTTTTTGAATTCACTCATCAAAAAGGTGGGAACATTTCAGGCCTTTAAAGAGTAGGGCACCCAAGTACTTAAGAGGTAAGTGTTGATATTTAAAATTTGTGATATTAAAGATTTTATTGATTTTATTATTGGAGATACTAGAGGATGTGACAAAATACCTTTTGTTATCATTGAGCGAAAGGCCACTTTCTTTACCAAATTTTTTTAAAATTTTTTTAAGATGCTTGATGTGATGAGCATTGCAGAAAATAATGAAATCATCGGCAAAACTTAGATGGAAAATAGAGAGACCACATATAGTTCTATAGTACATACTAGGATTTTTTATAAATAAATCATTGATGTTTATAGATAAGTACTCAACAGTAATAATAAATAAATCTGGAGATAAGGGATCCCATTGTCTTAAGCCATGGGAAGAGGGAAAGAAACCCAAGGCTTCTCATTTAAGAAAAATCAAAAACCAGGTATTATTAATACAATTTTCAATAAGAAGACTTACATTTCTAGAAAACCCAAATAAATTTAGAATATGAAAAAGGAAATCCCAAGAGATGTTATTAAAGGCTTTGGTAATATCTAATTTGAAAAGAATGTTGCCCCCTCTGGTCTTGGCATCAAGATCATGAATTAATTCTTGGGCAAGTAAAATATTGTTAGAAATAGATCTACCTCTAACAAAACAAATTTGGTTTAGAGAGATAATTCTATTGAGTAAATGACTAAGTTTATTGTAAGGATTTTGGAAATCAGTTTATTGAAAAAAGGTGCAAAGATTAATAGGTCTAAAATCACTCCAAAAGTCTGGGTTATCCTTTTTAGGTATAAGAATAATAGAAGTACAAGAAAAATATCTGGGAAAAGGATTAGCATTAAAAAAATCAATCACTGCCTCAATCAAATCATTTTTAATGATAAACCAGCATTTCTGAAAAAATTGAGTAGTGAAACCCGCCGGACTAGCAACAAAATCAAAATTCATGCTATTAAGAAATTTAAAATTTTCATCTTCATTAGGCATGGTGGTAAACAAATCATTATCATCATTATTAATAATAGAAGGAATCAAGTACGATTTGGAAATTGCTTCATAAGGGAAATTCTTATCAAGCATATTTCTAAAGTAATAAATCACTGAATCCTTAATATCATTTTTTTCCATAATCCAATCACAATTTTCATTTTTAATTTTTAAAATATTATTCAAGGATCCCTTTTTATTAACTGAAGCATGGAAATACCTAGTATTCTTGTCACCATCTGCAATATGCTTACTAGTAGCTTTTTTAGCACCAATAAGTCTGTTCCATATTTTAGAAATTGACAAGTTTATCTTTGGCCTCAGTGAACTCTTTAAGCTTAAGAGGATCAGACATAACTGAGATTTCAAGATCACAAACCAACATGTCCATGTCTTTAAGGTTTTTAGAATAATGCTTGTTCCACCTATCCAAATTTTGTTTATGTCTTTTAAGTTTAAACCAAAGTCTATTCATCCCTGTAAATGAATTATTAGGATGTAAAGGGGCCATCCAATTTTTAGCGACAACATCAATGAAATCAATATGCTAAATCCACATGTTCTGGAATCTAAAAGGAGAGGAGTTATTAAGTCTATTAGAATTATCTTTAACAGAAACTAGAAGAGGAGCATGATCAGACAAGGTTTTTCTTAAATGATCAATAGAAGTAATAGGCCATTTAGTAATATAATGAGTATTAAAAAGAATTCTGTCCAACCTTTTCCAAAGTCTAGAGTTTTTCCAAGTGTAATTAGAACTCTTAAAGCCAATACCAACCAAATTGCAATCAAGGATCATATTGAAAAATTTATCCATAGAATGAATATTGGGAGAGCAACCACCACTCCATTTAGAAGAAAAAAAAGACTAGTATTGAAATCACCACACACAATCCAAAGTTAGTTGACTGAGGTAGAAAAATTCCTCAAATTATCCCAAAGGATATTTGGACTAGATCTATAATAGGATGCTTAAACAAAAGAGCTTAAAACACAATAGTCACCAAAAAAATTTGTGGATTAACAACTTGTTGAAAATCATCAATAATAAAAACATCAACAAAATTATTACAAAAACACTAGATCATATTACTAACATTAGAGTAAAATTTATTGATGCTGGTCATTCTAGCAACGTGGTTAATTTTATTAGCATGAATAAGAGGTTCCAAAATAATCAGTAAAGAAATATTATAAATGCGACAAAGATTTCTAATGCGATTGTGAATAGAGAGGGTATCAATCCCTCTAACATTCCAAACAAGAAAATTAATCATAATAAAAAGAAAAGGGGGGGTGAGCAAGGGTTAATTAATAGAGGAGTGGGAGGCCGTAGCCAATCTAGTGTTTTGGACAATTTGGGAGGGTAATTTTTAACACTTTTTTTTCTTTCTAGCATGATAAGTTTGAAAACCATTTTATTTTCCACTAGAATCATCATCCGAGTAAGATTTAGTAACATTGGTCACCAATTTATAAGACTTCTCCAAGTGTTTAGGGGGAAATTTAGCCTCTTCCAAATATAGATTAAGTTGAAAAGTAGGATTAACATGAATATCAAGATTTGAAATGAGAGATGGTGATGATTTAGAACCATTTAAAGCACAAATAGTTAAATCTAGATCAGAAATATTTTCAACATGCTTGACATCATTTAAATCCTCACCAAAAACTTAATTTTCATCGATCAAAGTTGGCGTAGATGTAGGGATAGAATTAGAGGAAACAAAATCATCCTCCAATATTTTTGAAAAATTTTTATTCTCTGCATTAGAAATGTTCAACTTTAAAGAAGAGATAAAAGGTAATTCATCCTTCCCATTCTAAAAATCAGCCGAAGCCATATCAATAGTAGGAGCCAAAAATTGGTTCAGTAGGAATAACTTTTATATTTAATGAATCAACCTCAATTGCATCCTTTAAACCATTCCTAGAATCTGAGGCTATTTTTTGAACATATATAGGGATCGGCTTATGGCTAGGAGCAAGATTTTTTTTCGAAGGAATTCACTTTTTTAAATGGAGATGGAGAATAAAACATTCTGAATGATTATGGCCATGAATTTTATAATGAAAACAAAAAAACTAGAAGATTCTCCATTTCAACCCTTGGCTAATACTCATATTTTTCTGAGTCAATCCAGTCTTTCTTAGGATATTTTTTAGTTATGTATATTTCCACTAGGATCCGTGCCATAGAGGGGCGAGATTTCTCAATGGTAGCTTGATTGAGTTATAAAGGCCGACAAAAAAGAGCCGCAACAACAAAAAGCACATGATGAGTAACAAATGGATGCGCATATTAGGAAGAGATAACCACACAGGGACAATAGGAGATTACTCCTTAATGTCAAAAAGGGTGACCAATTCAATAAGCACATTTGACAATTAAAGTTGAAGTAAGAATGACGTACAAAAATAAATGAATAATCCAAATCATTAGAATGTTATATCAGAATATGCCGAGGGTTAATAAGACCAATCGAAAAGGCACCTGTTAGCTTAAGATTATGAAAAAAGGCGTGAATCTTATGCAAAAATGGATGATATAAAGCAAATTTTTTGATAAGAGAGAATTCAAAAGGTTTTGCCAATAATTCAACATCAACGTCAAAGCTCATAATGATTGCAAAACCATGAATAGATGTCGAAATGAGATTAATCAATTCAATAGAGTGAGAAGCCTTACCAAAGGTCACTTCCTTAAACTATTTAGTAGAAGATGATGCAATAGGGCTGCCAATCTTCAAAGTGTCAGATGCCCTAGTCAATGCATCCAAAATTTAAGGTGGAGCCAAAAAAATCAAACTCACCGCAGCCATCATAAAGGATGAAGCATCACACAATCGACCAAATGTCAATCGAGCAGTAGAATTTGGCAAAAATTGAATAAAAAATGCAGAGATCCCCAGTCGAGGATGTGACACCAAGATAGAATCATGAATTGCTAGAGAAAAGAGCTAGGGGGAGGAGGGGTTTAAGTTTTTTGGGTTTTTGTTCAAATTTAAGTTTAGGATTAGGATTAGGTTTAATTATAGGTTTAGGTTTGGGTTTAATGTTTAGAGTTTTATGGTTTAGGTTTTTTTGGGATTTGGGGTTTGTGGGTGATGTAGGGTTTAGAGGTTTGTGTGGCTCAGTGGCTTTTTGGTGGATTTTAGGGTTTGAGTTTAGGGTTTAGGGTTTAGGATTGTGGAGGGAGTGGAGAGTAGGGTTTAGGTTAGGGTAGGGGAGTTAGGTCAGTTTAGTTTAGAGTGGGTGGGAAATTTTTATTTTTTATTTAAAAAGCAGGTTTAGTTTATTTATTTTATTTAGTTTATTTTATGTATTTTGGTTTATTTTATTTTATTTTAAGTTTATTTTATTTTATTTATTAGTTTATTTATTTATTTAGGTTTTATATTTTAGTTTATTTAGGTTTATTTTTAGTTTAGTTTTATTCATTTAATTTTAGGTTTCAATTTTATTATTTAGGTTTATTTTAGCTCTTATGTTTTTTTTTTTTAGGCTTACTTATAGGTTTTATTTCTTTAATTTATGTTTAAGTTTAATTTTAGGTTTTTATTTTGGTTTAGGTTTAAGTTTAGTTTAGTAAGTTTGGGTAGGTTTAGGGTGGGTAGGGTGGGGGGCTCAGTGGGTATAAGGTTGGGAGGTCATGTGGTAGGGTCAGGATCAGGTTTAGGGTTTAGGGTCTGGGTTTAGGGAGTCAGGTTATAGGGTTTGAGGAGTGTGGTGGCCTGGGGCTCAGGTTTAGTTTATGATTTAGGTTTAGAGAGTGGTCAGGGTTGAGGTTTAGAGTTTAGGGAGTTATTTATTATTTTAAAATTAAGCAAATGGCAGGTTTAGGTTTATTTAGTTTAATTTTATGTTTGGTTTATTTTATTTTTATTTTGATTTAAGTTTTTATTTTATTTTATTTAGTTTTATTTATTTGAGGTTTATTTATTTTAGAATAGGTTTTATTTTAGTTTATTTTTAGATTTAGGTTTAGGTTTGTTTTTTTTAGTTTAGTTTAATTTTAATTATTTTAGGTTTCAATTTTATTTTTATTTTGAGGTTCAGGTTTAGGTTTTTATTTTATTCTCTTAGGTTCAGGTTTTAGGTTTTCATTTTAGGTTTCTTTTTTGGTTTTATTTTTTAGTTTTGGTTTATGTTTATTTTTAAGATTTTATTTTTTTAGTTTTAGTTTATTTTATTTATTTTAGGTTTTTAGGGTTTAGGGTTTAGGACTTTGGGTTTAGGGACATAGATTTTAGGGTTTAGGGTTTTAGGTTTCGAGTTTAGGGCTTAGGGTTTAGGGTTTTAGGGTTTAGCATTTTTGGTTTATGGTTGTAGGTTTAGGGTTTAGAGTTTTTTTATTTATTTTTATTTTATTTTTATTATTTTTGAATAAGCAAACTGGTTGATTTAGGTTTATTTAGTTTTTTTTATTTTAGTTCATTTTATTTTTTTTATTTAGATTTATTTTAATTTTTATTTAGTTTTATTTATTTATTTTATGTTTATTTCTTTTGTTTATATTTTAGGTTTAGGTTTATGGTTTTTTTAGTTTAGTTTTATTTTTATTTTATTTTTTAGTTTTAGGTTTTAATTCTCATTTTTTAGGTTTAGGTACAGGTTTTTATTTTATTTTTTTGGTTTAGGTTTTAGGTTTTTATTTTAGGTTCATTTTTATGTATTACTTTTTTGTTTAGGTTTAGGTTTATTTTTAGTTTATTTTATTTTATTTGTGTAGGTTTAGATTTAGGTAGCTTATTTTAGGTTTAGGTTTAGGTTTTATTTATTTTAGTTTAGTTTATCTTAATTTAGGTTTATTTTATTTTTATTTTAGGTTTAGGTGTTTTTTTAATTTAGGGTTTTGATTTTATTTATTTATTTTTAGGTTTATTTTTTTAGGTTTACGGTTTTATTTTATTTTATTTTAGGTAATTTTTTTATTTTAGTTTTAGTTTTTATTTTATTTAGCTTTTTTTTTTAATTTAGTTTAGGTTTTTATTTATTTTATTTTAATTTAGTTCTTATTTTTTATTCTATTTTATTTTAGGTTTAGGTTTAGGTTTAGGTTTTAGTTTATGTTTTTAATTTATTTTATTTTTTTCATTTTATTTTGGTTTAGTTTTTTTTTTTTTTTTTAGGTTTTAATTATTTATTTAAGTTTTAGCTTTTAGGTTTGGGTTTAGGTTTTAGGTTTAGGTTTTTTTATTTTAGGTTTATTTTTAGGTTTTAATTTTTTAGGTTAGGTTTAAGTATATTTTTTGTTTATTTTATTTTATTTTGTTTAGGTTTAGTTTATTTTAGGTTTTGGATTTATTTATTTTAGTTTAGTTTATCTTAGTTTGGGTTTATTTTATTTTTATTTTATGTTTAGATTTTTTCTTTAGCTTAGGGTTTAGGTTTTATTTTTTTATTTTTAGGTTTATTTTTTTAGGTTTAGGGTTTTATTTTATTTTATTTTAGGTTATTTTATATTTATTTTAGTTTTAGTTTTATTTTATTTAGCTTTTCATTTTTTAATTTAGTTTAGGTTTTTATTTTTATTTATTTTAGTTTATTATTTTTTTTATTTTCTTTTAGGTTTAAGTTTAGGTTTAGGTTTTAGTTTATGTTTTAATTTATTTTATTTATTCATTTTATTTTGGTTTAAGTGTTTTATTTATTTTATTTTGGTTTTAATTAGTTTTTGTTTTTTTAGCTTTTATTTAGGCTTTAGGGTTTAGGTTTATGTTTTATTTTAGGTTTATTTTAGGTTAGGTTTATATATTTTAGTTTATTTTATTTTATTTATTTAGGTTTAGTTTATTTTAGTTTTTTATATTTAGGTTGAATTTATTTTATTTATTTTAATTTTATTTTAGGTTTAGTTTCTTACTTAGTTTAGGGTTTGGGTTTTATTTTTTAAATATTTTTGTGTGTTATTTTTTGGTTTACTTTTTAGGTTTAGGTTTATTTTATTTTTATGTTTTAGGTTTTCATTTTAGGTTTATTTTTTTTATTTTTATGTTTATTTTAGGTTTATTTTAGTTTTATTTTACATTTAGATTTTAGGGTTCTTTAGGTTTAGGGTTTAGATGGTTTAGGATTTGGGTTTAGGGTGAGAGGGTTGTAGGTTTTGGGTTTAGGGTTTGGGTAGGTTGGGTATAGGGTTTACTGGGTTTTATGGTTGCAGGGTTTAGGGTTTAGGGTTTAGGGTTTCGGGTTCTTTTTATTTATATTATTTTAGTTTTACTTTTTTGATGTTTTTTAAATTAAGTAAACTAGTAGGTTTAGGTTTGGTTAGTTTATTAGTTTATTTTTTATTTATTTTAGTTTATTTTATTTCTTATTTTTATTTAGGTTTATTCTTATTTTTATTTAGTTTTGTTTATTAATTTTATGTTTATTAAATATAGTTTATTTTTAGGTTTAGGTTTAGGTTTGGGTTTTTTTAGTTAAATTTTATTATTATTTTATTTATAGGTTTTGGTTTTATTTTTTATTTTTAGGTTTAGGTTTAGTTTTTATTTTATTTTTTTAAGGTTTAAATATTAGGTTTTTATTTTTTGTTTTTTTATGTATTTTTTTTATTCTAGGATTTGGTTTATTTTTAATTTATTTTATTATATTTTGTCCAGGTTTTGATTTTGGTTTAGTTTATTTTAGGTTTAGGTTTAGGTTTTATTTAATTTAGTTTACTTTATCTTACTTTAAGTTTATTTTATTTTAATTATAGGTTTAGATTTTTTTTATTTTAGGGTTTAGGTTTTATTTTTTATTTATTTTTAGTTTTTTATTTAAGTTTATTTTTTATGTTTTGGTTTTTATTTAGTTTTTATTTAATTTTATTTTAAGTTAATTTTATTTTTATTTCTACTTTAGTTTTTTATTTTTTTAGCTTAGTTTAGATTTTTATTTATTTATTTTTATTTTATTTTTAAATTTTTTGTTTTATTTTCTTTTAAGATTTAGCTTTAGGTTTTAGTTTATGATTTTATTTTATTTTATTTTTTCATTTTTTTGGTTTTTGTTTATTTATTCATTTTATTTAGGTTTTATTTAGTTTAGGTTTAGGTTTTTAGATTTTTAGGGTTTAGGGTTTAGGGTTTAGGTTTTTGGTTTATTTTTAGGTTTTATTTTTTTAGTTTAGGTTTAGTTTTATTTTTAGTTTATTTAGTTTTATATAGTTTAGGTTTAGTTTATTTTAGGTTAAGGTTTAGATTTTATTTATTCTAGTTTAATTTATTTTAGTTTAGTTTTAGGTTAATTTTATATTTATTTTAGGTTTAGTTTTTTTTTTAATTTAGGAGTTTTATTTTTTATTTTTTTATGTTTATTTTTTGGTTTAGGTTTATTTAATTTTTATTTTACGTTTTGTTTTTACTATATTTATGTATTTTATTCCTAGGTTTATTTTAATCTTTAATTTAGTTTAGGTTTTTATTAACTTTATTTTAGTTGTTTTATTTTTTTATTTTATTTTATTATTTATTTAGGTTTACGTTTTAGTTTAGGTTTTTATTTTATATTATTGTTTTATTTTATTTAGGTTTAAGTTTTTTAGTTATTTTATTGTTAGGTTTTATTTTATTTTTATTTTATATTTTATTTTAGCTTATGATAGGGTTTTTAGTTTATGGTTTAGTGGTTTAGGGTTTGGGTTTGTGGGTTTAGTGTTAGCTTTAAAGTAGGGTTTAGTAGATGTATTTAGGAGGTTAGTTAGTGGTTTATTTAGTAGGTTAGTAGATTTAGGTTTTAGGTGGTATTGTTTGGGTTTAGTTAAGGGTTTAGTGTTTAGGGTTTAGGGTTTTGGGTTAAGATTATGGTTTAGGGTTTAGGGTCTAAAGTTTAGGGTTTAGTGTTTTGGGTTTATGTTTAGTTTGGGGTTGTAGGTTCAGAGTTCAGGGTTTAGGGTTAGTTTTAGTGTTTAGGGTTTAGGGTTTAGGGTTTAGGGTTTAGGATTTAGGATTTAGGGTTTAAGGTTTAGAGTTTTTAAAAAAAAAAATTAAGTGAACTGGTATGTTTAGGTTCTTTTTCGTTTATTTAGTATATATTTTTATTTTAGTTTATTTTATTTTTTATTTTTATTTAATTTATTTTAAGTTTATTATTTTAGTTTATGTTTTTTATTATAGTTTATTTTTTAGGTATAGGTTTAGGTTTATGTTTATTTTTTTAGTATAGTTTTATTTTTAGTTTATTTTATATTTTAGGTTTAGGTTTTATTTTTTATTTTTAGGTTTAGGTTTAGGGTTTTTAAAAAAAATTAAGTAAACTGGTATGTTTAGGTTCTTTTTCGTTTATTTAGTATATTTTTTTATTTTAGTTTATTTTATTTTTTATTTTAATTTAATTTATTTTAAGTTTATTTATTTTAGTTTATGTTTTTTATTATAGTTTATTTTTTAGGTATAGGTTTAGGTTTATGTTTATTTTTTAGTTTAGTTTTATTTTTAGTTTATTTTATTTTTTTAGGTTTAGGTTTTATTTTTTATTTTTAGGTTTAGGTTTAGGTTTTTATTTTATATTTTTAAATTTAGGTTTTAGGTTTTTATTTTAGGTTTTGGTTTAGGTTTTATTTTTAGTTTTTATTTTATTTTATTTTAGGTTTATTTTATTTTTATCTTACATTTAGTTTTTATTTTATTTATGTTTTTTATATTTTGGTTTATTTTTTTTGTTTAGTTTAGGTTTTTATTTATTTTATTTTAGTTTAGTTTTTATTTTTTTATTTTATTTTATTTTTAGGTTTAGGTTTATGTTTAGGTTTATGTTTAAGTTTAGGTTTAGGTTTCGGTTTAGGTTTTAGTTTATGTTTTATTTTATTTTTTTTATTTTATTTTGGTATATGTTTTTATTTATTTATTTAATTTTTAGGTTTTATTTAGTTTAGGTTTAAGTTTTCAAGTTTTTAGGATTTAGGGTTTTGGGTTTTATGCTTTAGGGTTTAGGGTTTAGAAAATGGAGAATCTAACTGAGATTCTCAAGTGGTATGCAATGATATATCTTATGATGTATTAGATGATGCTTTTAATGATTTATTGAATATAAAATTTAAAAGAAAATACAAAACCATAGAAAAAGAACATAAAAATATAGATATACATTTTTGTATTTAAAAAATGAATATAATAATTTAAAAAGTAAAAGTAATTCTTTATTAAATTGTTCCTTACTTGTATGTAAACTTGAAAGAGATAATATATTATTAAAAGCAAGAATGGAATTATGTTTGAAATCACAAGTTCATTATAATGCTTCATCAAGTAAAACATTTAATAAAAATTATTGGCATCAAACACCTTCCACTCATATACCTTATAATTATCGTGCTAAGCCATAAGCAAACACTAAGGTTTGGTGAAACTATTGTGATAGAAAAGGGCATATTTCATTTGATTGATGTGCACATAAATTTAGAAACACTAAGCAATCATCTTATTTATGAGTACGAAAAGGTACAAGCACTACACAAACCACACATGCTAGATATCATGCTTTGAATTTATAATGTGGACCCAAACATGTTTGGGTTTTAAAGGTTGACATGTGATTTTCTTTTTTTGGAATGCCTTAAAAGTAAAATCCAAGAAGGCATGTGGTACTTGGACAGTGGATGTTCAGGACATATGATGGGAGATAAAGATAAATTCACAACTTTAGAATCAAGTGATGGAGGATTTGTTACATATGGAGATAATGCAATGGGAAAGATCATTGGCATTGGTTCTTTTTATAAGAATTCTATCACTTTAGATAAAGTTTTTCTAGTAGAAGGATTAAAACATAATTAAATTTCCATTAGTCAATTTTGTGATAAAAGTTTGAATGTAGTATTTCATGCATCATATCGTATTATAAAAAATAATGAAAATATTTTGTTAGTAGGACAAAGACATAAAAATATTTATGTCATTAATATAGATAGCTTTCATGATGTGAATTTGAATTTACTTTTTTTTAAAAGCACTCATGATGTTATATGGTTATGGCATAGGAGACTATGTCATATTAACATGCACACACTTAACAAAATTGCTAAACTTCATTTAGTAGTTGGATTGCCTGAATTAAATTTTCATTCAAACTATGTTTGTGATGCATGTATTTATGATAAGCATTCTAAAAGCTCATTTAAAAGTAAAAAAAATTGTTTCTACTTCTAGACCTCTGGAATTGTTGCACATGGACTTATTTGGTACAATTAACACCACTAGCTTAGGTGGAAAAAATTATGGTTTTATGATTGTCGATGATTTCTCTAGATATACTGAGGTTTTGTTTGTAACATACAAGGATGATGTTTTTGGTGAGTTTAGAAAGTTTTTTAAATATATTCAAAGATAATAAAGCTTTAGGATTAATAGGTTTCAAATTGATCATGGTGGTGAATTTGAAAATAAATTATTTGAGGATTATTATGATGATCATGGGATTAGATATAATTTTTCCACACCTAGAACTCCCCAACAAAATGGAGTAGTAGAGAGAAAAAAAATAGAATATTAATTAAATTAAGTAGATCTATGCTTGATGAGTATAAATTGTAAAAATATTTTTGGGCAGTAGTAAATATTGCATGTTATGTGATGAATAGGATCTATTTTAGACCAATTTTGAAGAAGACACCCTATGAATTGTTTTTTTGGAAAGAAGCCTAAGATTGAACACTTTCATGTATTTGGATGTAAATGCTTTATTTTAAATAATGGAAAATAGCATTTAGGTAAGTTTGATTGTAAATCAGATGATGGTATTTTCTTATGATACTATTTTTCTAGTAGAACTTATAGAGTTTTCAATAAGAGAAAAATGATTGTAGAAGAATCAATACATGATATTTTTGATAAAAATTTAATTGATCCCATTAGAAATGAAGTGATTGATGAAGGGATTGATAATTTTAAGAAAATATCTTCAAAAGATAATGTGGATGATTCATTGCCTATAGAGTGGAAATATAATAAAAATCATCCAAAGGAACTAATTATAAGAGATCCTTCAAAAGGAGTTATGACCAGAAGACATAATAGAGAGGTTGTAGATCATTTAGCATTTTTATCTGAGGTTGAACCTAAAAATTTAGAAGAAGCATTAAAAGATAATTTTTGGATTATTTCTATGGAAGAGGAGTTTAATCAATCTATAAGAAATGATGTTTGGGAATTAGTTCCAAAACCCCAAGATATCAATGTCATTAGGACAAATTGGGTCTTTAGGAATAAGCTAGATAATTCAGGTTGTATTGTTAGAAATAAAACTAGGTTAGTTTCACAAAGATACACACAAGTTGAAGGTATATATTTTGAAGAATATTTTGCACCTATAGCAAGACTAGAAGCTATTAGGTTACTCCTTGCTTATGCTTGTTTTAGGGATTTTAAACATTTTCAAATGGATTTCAAAAGTGCATTTTTGAATGGATTTATTGACCAGGATACATTTGTAGAGCAACCACATGGATTTGAAAGCCTTGATTGTCCAAATCATGTGTATAAATTAAAGAAAGCCTTACAGGGTATAAAATAGGCTCTTCATGCTTAGTATGATAGGTTAAGTAACTTTTTGATAGATCATGGATTTAGAAAGGGTAGTGTAGATACCACTTTATTCCATAAGAGCATAGATGATGATTTGATTATGGTACAAGTGTATGTAGATGATATATTATTTGGAAGTACAAATGAATCTTTCTGCCATGAGTTCTCATCTTTGATGTCCAAAGAGTTTGAAATGAGTATGATGGGAGAACTCAATTTTTTTCTTAGGTCTTCAAGTGAAGCAACAAGAAAATGGCACATTCATCTATCAAACCAAGTACACAAATGAATTTCTTGAGAGCTTTGACATGAAAAGTTTTAAACCTCGTAAAACTCATATAGGTCCATCTACAAAATTAGAGTTAGATGAATTAGGAAAATCTGTTGATTAAAAACTTTATAAGAGTATGATAGGTTCACTTTTAAACCTTGCTGCTAGTTGGCCTGATATTAAGTAACTCATATAGGCCAACCCGAATGAATCTCATTTAATAGCAGTCAAGCATATCTTTCAGTATTTGATAGGCACTACTAAATTAGGTTTATGGTAACCTAAAAATTCTTTATCATGTGATTTGGTTGCTTATTCTAATGCTAATTTTGCTAGATGTAAAGTAGACAGGAAAAGCACATCAGGCACATGTCAATTTTTAGGATCATCATTTTTGTCTTTGTCATCCAAGAAATAAAATTCTATAGCTTTATCCACTATTGAGGATGAGTACATATCTATTGGTAGTTGTGTTGCTCAGGTCCTTTGGTTATAATAATAATTAAAAGATTTTGATATTAAGCAAGATCACACTCTAGTCTAGTGTGACAATACTAGTGCTATTAGTTTGACCAAAAATCCTATTCAGCACTCACGAACCAAGCATTTAGAAATTATACATCATTTTATTAGGGATCATGTTTTAAAAGGTGATGATAATATTTATTTCATTAGTATCGATTAACAAATTGCAGATATTTTTACAAAACCATTACTAGAAGAACATTTATATACTTTAAGACACATGCTTGAAATGTTAGATCCTAATATTTAAAATTATATGTACTTTGCTCTCACTTTTTGATATTTTCAAAAGGGGGAGAAGAGTAAAATGTTGGTTAGTATTAAGTCTATTTCATGCATACATTTAGAAGGGCAACATTATTCATCTTTTGTGCATAAATTATTTTTAGAAGAGAAATTTTTTTCAAAAACTATGATGAAAGGTGATTTTGCACCTTCATCAAAATTAATACCCAACATTAGTTTTTCATAATCAAAAAGGGGGAGATTGTTGGCTTAATGAGTCTCATGTTCAATCCAATCAATTTTGAAGACAACAAATGAATGCTTGGATGTTCTAATGTATGTTTTATGTGTTTCAGATATATTAATTGCTAATTACATATCCAATACATCTTACAATATATTTAAAAAAACTGTAAGAATAGAAGAATGAAAGATAGATCAAAATAGATAATGTGAAGCCCAAGATACAATATTTTAGGTTTTATGCATTTATAATTATCATAGAAATTCATTTGAGTTCATTGGCACGAATAAATTTGCTCACAACTTAACATATTAATTTTATTTATTTTAAATAATGATTATGAGGTTAATTTATATAAATCTCTATCTAATTAATAGTCAATTATATGTTTCATACATAGCATTTGAATTGTCAAAATAATAAATGATAATAAATTATGACAATTAAGTGTAATTAGTTTATATACTTAATATAATTAAATGTTTTAATATAATTTTAAGGTTATATGATAATTAACATATGTATGATTATATATAAATTATATCATAATATTTAAATGTCATATTTCAAAATTAACAAAAATATGTGAAATTTTGTATTTTAGCCAAAGTCATTTTATAATTAAGGAATTTATATCTGATTTAATCTCCAACAAATTCCAAGGATTTTTTTCTTTTAATTTGATAGGTTACATGACCCACATTTGATCAAAATTAAATTTATTATGACTTTTGAAACATTAGTTGATTTTAATAATGAATGCATGCTACAAGCTTTGAATTTCTTAAGATACATATTTGATTATTTTTTACTTTCCCATATGAATAGCTGAATTTTGGCTATTTGAATTTAATATAAATAATATTTTTATTGAATACTAAATTATTATATGATAAAATGATGTTAGAATAATATATTTTTTGAAATAATTCAAAATGGCCTTCTTGCTTATAAATAGCCCTCATTCTCTTCATGAAAGCATTCCTCATTCAAATTTAAAATCCCTCCAGCAAATCTAAGAGAAAATTTCCTAGATTTTCCTTCCTAGTGTTCTCCAAATATTGCAACATCAAATTCTTGGTTTGAAAGTTTTAACATCTTTAATTAAGCAAACTTTCTCAAATTACTTGAGTTTGTTTTCTTGATCTTAATCCCTGTTTAGTTTTTCATACTATTTTCACCATCTATTTATTCTTTCCAATTTATGATTTTTGGTGGATTAGTCTTTGGACATCAAAGTCTAAGTTTTTCACATCAAAGTTTCTACGATCATTTTTTTTGTGAAAAATTCTTGTGATAGTTTGTAGGATTTATTTCAACTTGTTGAAATTTTTATCTTCCTTCAAATTTCTCTTGGTTTCTTGAAATATTTCTTCAATAGTCTTATTTGAAAGATCATTTATTCTTAGATCTATTTTAGAAGTATATTTTAAGCATTTCAAATTAATTTATTGTGCTGAAATTATTTTCATATTTGATAGATCTCTCTATTTAATTAAAAACTGACTAGTTTACTTAAATATATCATATATTAATTTTATGTAAGTATTTTGTGATTAGTTTCATTAATTAAAAGCTTCATTTTGTTTAAAATAAAATAAATTATTACTAGAATTTTAGAGTATATGCTAAATCTATTATAAATCATTTCTTTATCAAAATAAAAATTTATAAAAAATTAAATTATTTTATTTGTTAGTTAACATTTTATTTCAACTAATATCCTTTATTTTAAAATTTTTATCTTACTAAAATTTAGTATTGCTTGTTGTTTTCATTATTTAATAATTAAGAAAAAAGAAGTTTAGTAAGAAGTTAATCTTTTTTACACTATTATATACATACTAGTTATAGTTTCTCTTAAACTTAAAATTATTCCTTGCTGAAATTTAATTTATTATGCAATAGACTATTGTGAATTTATTTTAAAATCATTTTTATTTTAATCTATAAATTGTAATAACATAAACATCTTAGTTAGATCAGTTTAAGATTGTGAGATCACTTATCAAAATTAAGTGAGCATTCTATCTTGCCAAATTAGAAAGTTATAAAGTGGTCATTTATAAGTTGTGAGATTACTTTTTGAATTGGATAGCTTGGTATATTTGTGAGAGATATATTTTATCAAAATTTATTATTTTGTATTTTTCTTTTCATGATGTCAAATGTATATTAGGGTTGTACTCGCCCCTTTGTAGGAGAGTACATATTATTGTAGGAGTTGTACTTGCCCCAGTTATAGGAGAGTACTATTTACAAGCTATTTTGCACTTAGTTTTCTTCGTAGCCAAGGGTGGCTAGGCATGGACGTAGCCTAATTTTGTGGTTTGGCTGAACCATATAAAAATTGTGTGCCTATTGTCTCTCTTTACTTTATTGTACTTTTATTTTTGCTGCATGAAGAATTATATCTTATCATTATAAAATAAAAAAATTAATATTCTACTAAAACTTAAAATTTAAGATTTAACTTTTAAAATTTTTAAGTTGTGAGATTACTTTTTGAATTGGATAGCTTGGTATATTTGTGAGAGATATATTTTATCAAAATTTATTATTATGTATTTTTCTTTTTGTGATGTCAAATGTATATTAGGGTTGTACTCGCCCCTTTGTAGGAGAGTACATATTATTGTAGGGGTAGTACTTGCCCCATTATAGGAGCGTACTATTTATAAGCTATTTTGCATTTAGTTTTTTCCTAGCCAAGGGTGGCTAGGCATGGATGTAGGCTAATTTTGGGGTTTGGCTGAACCATATAAAAATTATGTGCCTATTGTCTCTCTTTACTTTACTGTACTTTTATTTTTGCTACATGAAGAATTATATCTTATCATTATAAAATAAAAAATTAATTTTCTACTAAAACTTAAAATTTAAGATTTAACTTTTAAAATTCTTAATATCGCCCAATTCACACCCCCCCCCCCCCCCCTCCACCCCCTCTTAGGTGCTATAGTAACTCATATTGGTGACATAGATTAAAAATGAGCATGCATAGACCAAATCAAAAACCTTAGATAAATAAAACTATTTCTATTGTAAAAATAGATAGTTCCATAAGAAATATATTGGATCGGTCGTTCTTCAGTATTTTAGTTCCCATCAGGACCACCCTGGCCTCTCGAGTAGTGGGCTCCACCATCATATCCTCGATCTCTCCCTCCTCCACCACCATAATTGTAACCTCTATCGCTCATCTTGCCTCCATAATAACCAATGCTCTGACCACCACATCCATATCCACCAGCATCTGCAGGTCCCCCATCACCAAAGCAATAATCACCCACCATCAAAGTAATAATCTAGACTGAGCATGGTTGACGGTGATGTTCCTGCAGTCAAGGTTCTGCCTATTCTTAGGGTTTATGTTTAGGCTTAGGTTTATGAGGTTTTAGGGTTTAGGTTTTTTTTTTAATTTATTTAGTTACTTTAAGTTTAACTTTAGGGTTTGGGGTTTAGGGTTTAGGATTTATAGTTAGGCTTTAGGCTTTAGGGTTTAGGTTTTACCATTTTAGGGTTTATGCTTTGAGGGTTTCGTGTTTAGGGTTAGGGTTTAGGATATTTTAGGGTTTAGGGTTTAGGGTTTAAGGTTTAGGGTTGTAGGTTTAGGGTTTAGTGTTTAGAATTTAGGGTTTAAAGTTTTTAAAAATAAAAAAAATAAGTTAATCAGTAGGTTTTGGTTTATTTAGTATATTTAGTTTATTTTTTATTTATTTTAGTTTAATTTTTATTTTTATTTTTATTAAGGATTATTTTTTATTTTTATTTAATTTAGTTTTTTTTTATTTTAGTTTAGGTTTTTTATTTTAGTTTATTTTTTAGGTTTAGGTTTTGGTTTATTTTTTAGTGGAGCTTTATTTTTATTTTATTTTTTAGGTTTAGGTTTTAGTTTTTATTTTTAGTTTTAGGTTTAGGATTTTATTTTATTTTTTTAGGTTTAAGTTTTAGGATTTTATTTTAGGTTAATTTTTGATTTTATTTTTTAGTTTAGGTTTAGATTTATTTTCTTTTATTTTATTTTAGGTTTAAGTTTAGGTTTAAGTTTTATTTATTTTATCTTAGTTTATTTTTGTTTAGGTTTAGTTTTATTTTATTTTATTTTTATTTTAGGTTTAGGTTTTTTTTTAGTCTAGGGTTTAGATTTTATTTTTTATTTATTTTTAGGATCTACTGTTAGGTTTATTTCTTAGGATTAGTTTTCTATTTAGTTTTTATTCTATTTAAGTTTTCTATTCTTAGGATTATTTTATTATTTTTAGTTTAATTTAGGTTTTTATTTATTTTATTTTAGTTTTTTTATTTTTTTATTTCTAGGTTTAGGTTTTGGTTGAGGTTTTATTTTGTTTTATTTATTTATTTTAGTTCATTTTAGGTTTTTTATTTATTTTATTTTTAGGTTGTATTTAGTTTAAGTTTAGGTTTGTTTTGTGGTTTAGGTTAGAGGTTTAGGGAGTGGTGGGTAGGGTTGGTATGGTTTAGGGTTTTAGGGCTCATTTTAGGTTTAGGATTTAGGATTATTTAGGACCAATGTAAGATTTAGCTTGCCTGTGGTTTATGGTTTGTGGTCAGGTTTAGGGTTCAGATGGGCCTGGGGGTTTAGGGTTTAGGTCAGCCTGAGTAGGGTTGTGGTTGCCTTGTGGTAGGTCTGTTATGGTTTAAGGTTGGTACAAAGGAGGGTAGTTAGTTAGGGTTTAAGATTTAAGATTTAGAGTGGGTTTAGGGTGTGGTTATGGTTTGGCTCAGGGTTTACAAGTGCTTTTTAGTGGTGGGTTAGGTTTAGGGTTTAGTGGTAGTGTAGGTTTAGGGTATTTTTTTAGGGTTTAGGGTTTAGGATTTAGTGTTTAGTTTAGTGGCATAAGCCAGGCTTTTTCTAAATTAAGTAAACCCAGGTTTGGTTTATTAAGTCTATTTTATATTTTTATTTAGGTTTATTTTTTAATTTTATTTAGTTTAGTTTATTTATTTTATGTTTATTTATTTTAGTTTTGGTTTTATTTTAGTTTAGGTTTTAAGTTTATTTTATTTTGTTTAAGTTTAGGCTTTCTTTTTAGTGTAGGGTTTATTTTATATTTATTAGTTATTTTTACATTTTATTTCAAGGTTTAATTTTTTGTTTATGTTTTTATTTTATTTTCTTTTCGGTATATTTGGTTTTTATTTTACGTTTAGTTTACATTTTATTTAGGTTTTTTTTCTTAGGTTTATTTTATTTTGAAGTTATATGTTTTATATATTTTATTTTAGTTTATTTTATTAGTTTATTTTTATTTTTTTAGGTTTAGGTTTAGGTTTTAGTTTATTTTTATTTTATTTTATTTTATCCATTTTTTTTATAAATTTTATTTTTAGGTTTTATTTAATTCAAGTTTAGGTTTTTAGGTTTTTAGGCTTTTAAGGTTTAGTGTTTAGGGTTTACTATTTAAGGTTTAGTGATTTAGGATTTAAGGTTTAGGGTTAGGGATTAGGGTTTAGGGTTTAGGGTTTACTGTTTAGGCCATAGGGTTTAGGGTTTTTAGTGTTTAGGATTTATGGTTTAGGGTTTAGGGTTTAGGGTTTTTAGGGTTTAGGGTTTATGGTTTAGGGTTTAAAGTTTAGGGTTAGCTTAGGGTTTAGGGTTTTTTTAAAGAATTAAGTAAAGTAGTGGGTTTAGGTTTATTTAGTTTATTTTTTATTTATTTTACTTTATTTTATTTTTTGTTTTTATTTAGTTTAGTTTATTTATTTTTGCTTTATTTATTTTAGTTTTGTTTTTTTATTTTAGTTTATTTTTTAGGTCTAGGTTTATGTTTAGGTAATTTTTTTTAGTTGAGTTTTATTTTTATTTTATTTTTAAGCTTTAGGTTTTATTTTTATTTTTTAGGTTTAGGCTTTTATTTTTTTTGGTTTAGGTTTTAGTTTTTCATTTTAGGTTTATTTTAAGGTTTTATTTTATAATTTAAATTTAATTTAATTTTAGTTTATTTTAGGTTTAGGTTTTATTTATTTTGGTTTAGTTTATTTTAGATTAGGTTTAAGTTTATTTTATTTTGTTTATTTCATTTTTATTTTAGGTTTAGGTTTCTTAGTTTAGGGTTTATGTCTTATTTTTATTTATTTATAGGTTTTATTTTTTAGGTTTAAAATTTTATTTAGTTGTTAGTTTATTTTATTATAAGTTTATTTTATTTTTATTTATGTTTAGTTTTTATTTTATTTAGGTTTTTTACTCTTAGGTTTATTTTAGGTTTTATTTAATTTAGTTCAGTTTATTTTTAGTTTAGGTTTAGGTTTATTTTATTTTGTTTATTTTAGGTTTAAGTTTTTTTATTTTAAGTTTAGGTTTTATTTTTTATTTATTTTTAGGTTTAGGTTTTTATTTAGGTTTCATTTTATTTTCATTTTATTTTATTTTAGGTTTATTTTATTTTTATTTTACATTTAGGTTTTATTTTATTTAGTTTTTTTATTTTTAGGTTTATTTTATTTTTTAGTTTATTTTAGGTTTTTATTTAATTTATTTTAATTTAGTATCTACTTTTTATTTTATTTAATTTTTAGGTTTAGGTTTTGGTTTCGGTTTTAGTTTAGATTTTTATTTTATTTTATTATTTATTTAGGCTTAGGTTTTCTTTATTTATTTTATTTTTAGTTTTTATTTAGTTTAGGTTTAGGTTTTTAGGTTTTTAGGATTTAGGGTTTAAGGTTTAGTGTTTAGGGTTTAAAGTTTGGGGTTTAGGGCTGGGAGGGATGTAGGTAGGGTTTAGGGTTTATGATTTAGGGTGGGTTTAGGGTTTGGGTGGCTCACGTTAGGGTTTAGGGTTTAGGGTATAGGGTTTTAGGGTTTAGCGTTTAGGATATAGGGTTTAGGTTTTAGGGTTTAAGGAAAGTATTAGGGTTTGGGTTTTTTTCCTCTTTTTATTATTTTCTAAATTAAGTAAACAAGTAGGTTTATGTTTATTAAGTTTATTTATTATTTATTTTTATTTAGTTTATTTTATTTTTATTTTGGTTTATTTTCATTTTTATTTATTTTAATTTATTTATTATAGTTTAAGTTATTTATTTTAGTTTACTTTTTAGGTTTAGGTTTAGGTTTATATTTACTTTTTAGTTTAGTTTTATTTTTATTTTATTTTTTTAAGTTTACATTTTATTTTTTATTTTTAAGCTTAGGTTTATGCTTTTATTTTATCTTTATATGTTTAGGTTTTAGGTTTTTATTTTAGGTTTATTTTAGTTTTATTTTTTAGTTTAGCTTTAGGTTTATTTTTAGTTTATTTTATTTAATTTAATTTAGGTTTACGTTTAAGCTTTGTTTATTTTAGGTTTAGGTTTAGGTTTTATTTATTTTTGTTTAGTTTATTTTAGTTTAGGTTTAGGTTTAATTTATTTTTATTTTTGATTTAGGTTTTTTTTTAGTTTAGAGTTTAGGATTTATTTTTATTTATTTTTAAGTTTTATTTTTAGTTTATTTATTAGGTTTACATTTTTATTATATTTAATTTTAGAGTTATTTTACTTTTATTTTAGGTTTAGTTTTTATTTTATTTAGATTTATTATTTTTTTTAGTTTAGTTTAGCTTTTTATTTATTTTATTTTAGTTTAGTTTTTATTTTTTATTTTATTTTCTTTTTAAATTTAAGTTTAGATTTAGGTTTACGTTTAGGTTTTAATTTAAGTTTTCATTTTATTTTATTTTTTAATTATATTTTTGTTTAGGTTTTTTATTTATTTTATTTTTAGGTTTTATTATGTTTATGGTTTGGGGTTTAGGGTTTAGTGTTTAGGGTTTAGGTTTTAGGGTTTAGGATTTAGGGTTTAAGGTTAAGGGTTTTAGGGTTTACGGCTTAGGGTTTATGGTTTAAGGGTTTTAGGGTTTAGCATTTACATTTTAGGTTTAGGGTTTAGGTTTTAGTTTAGGGTTTTTTGTTTTTTATTTTTTTTAAACAGAGAACAAATTTTGATTCAACATTTCTTCTTTTTGATTTCATCAAACAAGTAACACACCAAGTTTTCTAAGACACAAGCAAAGACATAGATAAAAAATGAGCACTCATAGAGAAAATTATAAATCCTAAATAACTAGAACCATCTCTATTATAAAGATACAGTTCCATAAGCAGAAGATCGAATCGGTCATTGTTTAGTTTCTCCATTTCCCATCAGAGCCACCATGGCCCCTCAGGTAGTGGGATCCACCATCATATCCCCGATCTCTTGCCCCCAAACCCCCATGACTGTAACCTTCATCGCTCCTTCCACCTCCATAACCACCACTACTTAGACCACCACCTCCATATCCACCAGCACCTCTAGATCCCCCACCACCACTGCGATAATCGTCGCATCACCTTCGCCTCCACCGATAGATCTAGACTGAGCCTGGTTGACGGTGATGTTCTTGCCATCAAGGTTCTCCGCATTCTTATGGTCTAGGTTTAGGTTTAGATTTATTTATTTATAGGGTTTAAGTTTAATTTTTAATTTATTTAGTTACTTTAGGTTTAGGTTTAGGGTTTGGGGTTTAAGGTTTAGGGTTTAAGGTTAGGGTTTAGGGTTTAGGGTTTAGGGTTTATGATTTAGGGTTAGTGTTTTAGTTTTTTTTAAGGTTGTAGGTTTAGGTTTTAGGGTTTGGGGTTTAGGATTCACGATTTAGGGTTTATAGTATTTTTTAAATTAAGTAAATTGATAGGCTTAGGTTTATTTAATTTATCTAGTTAATTTTTCATTTATTTTAGTTTATTTTATTTTTTATTTTTATTTTAATTTATTTTTTATTTTTATTCAGTTTAGTTTATTTATTTTAATTTAGGTTTTATATTTTCATTTTTTTTAGGTGTAGGTTTAGGTTTATGTTTATTTTTCAATTGAATTCTATTTTTATTTCATTTTTTAGGTTTCCATTTTATCTTTTATTTTTAGGTTTAGGTTTAGGTTTTTATTTTATTTTTATAGGTTTAGGTTTTAGGTTTTTATTTTAGGTTTATTTTTAGGTTTTATTTTTTTGTTTTGGTTTAGGTTCATTTTTTGTTTATTTTATTTAGTTTGTATTTCAATTTAGGTTTAGTTTATTTTAGGTTTAGGTTTAGGTTTTATTTATGTTAGTTTAGGCTTAGGCTTATTTTATTTTTATTTTAGGTTTAGGTTTTTTTTTTATTTTAGTTTAGGGTTTAGGTTTTATTTATTTATTTTTAGGTTTTATTTTTAGGTTTAGGTTTTTATCTAATTTTTATTTTATGTTTAGTTTTTATTTTATTTAGGTTTTTTATTTCTTAATTTAGTTTAGGTTTATATTTATTTTATTTTAGTTTGGTTTTTTTATTTTTAAGTTTAGGTTTATATTTTAGTTTATGTTTTTATTTTATTTTATTATTTGATTTTATGTTAGATTAGGTTATTCTATTTATTTTATTTTTAGTTTTTATTTTGCTTAGGTTTAGTTTTTTAGCTTTTTAAAATTTAGGGTTTAAGGTTTACGATTCAAGGTTAATTTAGGGTTTAGTGTTTGGGGTTTAGGGTTTGGGTTTAGGGTTTAGGTTTTTGGGTTTCGGGTTTCAGGTTTTGGAATTATGGTTTAGGGTTTAAGGTTGTATTTTTTAGGGTTTAGGGTTTAAGGTTGTATTTTTTTAGGGTTCAGGGCTTAGGGTTTAGGGTTTTAGGTTTATGGTTCATGTTTTAGGGTTTATGGTTTAGGATTAGAGTTTTAATTATTTATTTAGGGTTTAGGGTTTAGAGTTAGTTTAGTGTATAGGGTTGTATGTTTAGGGTTTAGTGTTTAGGGTTAGTTTTAGGGTTTATGGTTTAGGGTTTAGGATTTAGGGTTTATGGTTTTTTTTTAAATTAACCAAGCTGATAGATTTAAGTTTATTTAATTTATTTTTTATTTATTTTTGTTTAATTTATTTAATTTAGGTTTATTTTTTAGGTTTAGGTTTTTATTTATTTATTAGTTTAGTTTTATTTTTATTTTATTGTTTAGGTTCAGGTTTTTTTTAAGGTTTAGGTTAAGGTTTTTATTTTATTTTTTTAGGTTTAGGTTTTGGTTTTTATTTTAGGTTCATTTTTAGGTTTTATTTTTAGTTTAGGTTTATTTTTTGTTTATTACATTTTATTTAGTTTAAGGTTTAGGTTTAGTTTAATTTAGGTTTAGGTTTAGGTTTCATTTATTTTTATTTAGTTTATTTTAGTTTAGGTTTAGGTTTAGGTTTTTTTTTAGTTTATGGTTTAGGTTTTATTTTATATTTATTTTTATGTTTTATTTTTAGGTTTATGTTTTTATTTAGTTTTTATTTTCTTTTATTTTAGGTTTTTTTATCTTATGTTTAGTTTTTATTTTATTTAGGTTTTCTATTTTTAGGTTTATTTTATTTTTTAGTTTAGTTTAGATTTTTATTTATTTAATTTTAATTTAGTTTTTATTATTATATTTTATTTTATTTTTAAGTTTAGGTTTAGGTTTGGGTTTAGGTTTTAGTTTAGGTTTTTATTTTATTTTATTTAGGTTTAGGTTTTTTATTTATTTTATTTTTAGGTTTTATTTAGTTTTGGTCCAGGTTTTGTAGGTTTAGGGTTTATTTGGGTTTTGGTCTAGTTTAGGTTTATGGTTTGGGGGTCGATTTATGGTTTAGGGTTGAAGGTTTTAGGGTTTAGCATTTAGGGTTTAGGGTTTAGGTTTTAGGGTTTAGGGTTTTAGGTTTAGGTTTTAGGGTTTTAGGGTTTAAGATTGAAGGTTAAGGGATTAGGGTTTGTTTTAGGGTTTAGCATTTACTGTTAGGGTTTTTATTTATTTATTTAAGATTTAGGGTTTAGTGTTGTAGCTTAGGGTTGTGGTTTTAGTGTTAGTTTTAGGGTTTAGGGTTTAGGGTTGTAGGTTTAGTGTTAGTTTTAGTGTTTCTAGTTTAAGGTTAGGGCTTTTTTTAATATTTTAATATTTTTATTTTTTTTAATTAATAAACTTATAAGTTTAGGTTTATTTAGTTTATTTTTATATTTTTGTTTATTATATTTTTAATTTTTATTTTAGTTTATTTTTATTTTAATTTAGTCTAGTTTATTTAATTTATGTTTATTTATTTTATTATAGGTTTTTTATTTTAGTTTAATTTTCTAGATTTAGGGTTAAGTTTATGTTTATTTTTTACTTTAGTTTTATTATTATTTATTTTAGGTTTAGGTTTTATTTTTTTATTTTTAGGTTTAGATTTAGGTTTTTATTTTATTTTTTTAGGTTTAGGTTTTATGTTTTTATTTAGGTTTATTTTTAGCTTTTATAATTTAGTTTAGGTTTAGGTTTATTTTTGGTTTATTTTATTATATTTAGTTTAAGTTTAGGTTTAAGTTTAGTTTATTTGAGGTTTAGGTATAGGGTTTACTTATTTTAGTTTAGTTTATTATAGTTTAGGTTTAGATTTATTTTATTTCTATTTTAGGTTTAGGTTTTTTCTTATTAGTTTAGGGTTTAGGTTTTCATTTTTATATATTTTTTGGTTTTATTTATTAGGTTTAGGCTTTTATTTTGTTTTTTATTTTATTTTATTTTAGGTTTATTTCATTTTTATTTTAGGTTTAGTTTTTAAATTATTTAGGTTTTTTATTTTTTTACTTTAGTTTAGGTTTTTTATTTTATTTCTTTATGGGTTTAGGTTTAGGTTAAGGTTGTAGTTTATGTTTTTATTTTATTTCATTTTTTTTTCTTATGTTTAGGTTTTTTTAAATTTTTTTTTATTTTTAGGTTTTATTTGGTTTAGGTTTTAGGTTTTTATTTTAGGTTTATTTTTATGTTTTATTTTTATCTTAGGTTTAGGTTTATTTTGGTTTTATTTTATTTTATTTAGTTTAGGGTTCAACTTTAGTTTATTTTTGGTTTTGGTATAGGTTTTATTTATTTTAGTGTAATATATTTAAGTTTAAGTTTAGGTGTATTTTATTTTATTTATATTATTTCTATTTTAGGTTTAGATTTTTTTTTAGTTTTGGATTTAGGTTTTATTTTTAACAATTAGGTTTTATTCTTCAATTTCTCTAGTTCCCATCCGAACCACCCCGGCCTCTTGACTAGCGAGATCCGCCATCATATCCCTGATCTCTCCCTCTGCCAGCACTACAGCTGTAACCTCCATCGCTCCTCCTACCTCCATAACAACCAATACTCCGACCACCACCCTCCATAACCACCACTACTCTGACCACCACCTCCATATCAACAAGCACCTCCAGATCCCCCACCACCACTGCGATAACCACTGCCTTTCCCTTCGCCTCCACTGTTGGATATGGACTAAGCCTAGTTGATGGTGATGTTCCTGCCGTCAAGGTTCTTGCCATTCTTAGGGTTTAGTTTTAGGTTTAGGCTTATTAGGTTTTAGGGTTTAAGATTATTTTTTAATATATTTAGTAACTTTAGGTTAGGTTTAGGATTTGAGGTTTCCAATTTAGGGTTTAGGGTTTAGTGTTTTTTTTTTAAATTAAGAAAATTGGCGGGTTTAGGATTATTCCATTTATTTTTTATTTATTTTAGTTTATTTTATTTTATTTTTATTTAGGTTTTGTTTTTATTTTATTTAAGTTTTTTTATTTTTAGGTTTATTTTATTTTTTAGTTTAGTTTAGGTTTTTATTTATTTTATTTTAGTTTAGTTTTTATTTATTATTTTATTTTATTTTTAGTTTTAGGTTTATGTTTAGTTTTTGTTTTAGGTTTCAGTTTTATTTATTTATTTTATTTGTAGGTTTTATTTAGTTTAGGTTTAGGTTTTTAGGTTTTTAGGGTTTAGGGTTTAGGTTTTAGGGTTTAGGGTTTGGGGTTCAGGGTTTACGGTTTAGGGTTTAGGATTTTAGGATTTAGGGTTATAGGTTAAGGGTTTAGGGTTAGTTCTAGGGTTGAGGGTTTAAGGTTAGTGTTATTTATTTTTTAATTTATTTATTTATTTTATTTAGGGTTTAAGGTTTAGGGTTTAGGATTTTGGGTTAGTTTAGAGTTCAGGGTTTAGGGTTCAACATTGTAGATTTAGGGTTTAGGGTTAGTTTTAGGGTTTAGGGCTTAGGGTTTAGGTGTTTTTTTCAATTAAAAAAACCAGTTGGTTTAGGTTTATTTAGTTTCTTTAGTTTAATTTTTATTTATTTTTATTTATTTTAATTTTAATTTTTATTTAGGTTTATTTTTTATTATATTTATTTTAGTTTATTTATTTGAGATTTATTTATTTTAGTTAGAGTTTTTTATTTTAGTTTATTTTTTAGATTTAGGTTTAGGATTAAGTTTATTTATTAGTTTAGTTTTATTTTTATTTTATATTTTAGGTTTAGGTTTCATTTTTTATTTTAAGTTTAAGTTTAGGTTTTTATTTTATTTTTTTAGGCTTAAGTTTTAAGTTTTTATTTTAGGTTTATTATTAGGTTTGATTTTTTAGTTTAGGTTTAGTTTAATTTTACGGTTTAGGTTTCATTTATTTTAGGTTTAGGTTTAGGTTTAGTTTATTTAGGTTTAGGCTTAGGTTTTATTTATTTTAGTTTAGTTTATTTTAGTTTAGGTTTAGGTTTATTTTATTTTATTTATTTTAGGTTTAGGTTTTTATTTTGTTTTCATTTTATTTTATTTTAGGTTTATTTTATTTTTATTTTACATTTAGTTTTTATTTTATTTAGGTTTTTAAGTTTATTTTATTTTTTAGCTTAGTTTAGGTTTTTTATTTATTTATTTTATTTTTAGTTTTATTATTTTATTTTAGGTTTATGTTTAAGTTAAAGTTTTAGTTTAGGTTTTTATTTTAATTTATTTTTTTATTTTATTTATGTTTAGGTTTATTTATTTATTTTGTTTTTAGGTTTTATTTAGTTTAGGTTTAGTTTTTTAGGTCTTTCAGGTTTTGGGATTAGTGTTTAGGGTTTAGGGTTTAAGGTTTAGTGTTTAGAGTTTAGGGTTGTAGGTTTTAGGGTTTAGGATTTAGGTTTAGAGTTTAGGTTTTAGGGTTTAGGGTATAGGGTGGGGTTTTAGGGTTTAGGGTTTAGGGTTTAGGGTTTAAGGTTTAGGCTTTAAAGTTTTAAGGTTTAGGGTTTAGGGTTAGTTTTAGTGTTTAGGGTTAGGTTTTTTTAATTTTTTTTAAAATTTAAAAACCTAGTAGGTTTATGTTTATTTCATTTATTTTATTATATATTTATTTTATATTTATTTAGGTTTATTTTTATTTTCATTTTTATTTAGGTTTTTATTTAGTTTTTACTTTAGTTTAGTTTAAGTTTATTTTATTTTTATTTTTAGGTTTAATTTTTATTTTATTTTAGTTTTTATTTTTAGTTTAGTTTAGGCTTTTATTTATTTTATTTTATTTTAATTTTTAATTTTTAATTTTTTTCCTTTGTTTGTTTTGGTTTTAGTTTATGTTTTTATTTTATTTTATTTTATTTTATTTTATTTTTTTGTGGTTTAGGTTTTATTTATTTATTTTACTTTTAGGTTTTATTTAGTTTAGGTTTGGCTTTAGCTTTTAGGATTTAAGGAGTTTAGGTTTAGTTTAATAAGTTTTGGGTTTAGGTTTATTTTCAATTTATTTAGTTACCATAGGTTTAGGTTTATGGTTAGGGGGTTTATTTTAGGGTTTTAGGGTTTAGGGTTTTGGTTTAGGGTTTAAGGTTTTTTAGGGTTTAGGATTTAGGGTTGCAGGTTTAGGGTTTCGGATTTAAGGTTTAAGGTTTGTTTTTTAAATTAAGTAAATCGATAGGTTTATGTTTATTTAGTTTATTTTTTATTTATTTTATTTCTCTATTTTTTATGTTCATTTTACTAAATTTTGTTTATTTATGTTAGCCTAGCTTTTTTATTTTAGTTTATTTTTTAGGTTTAGGTTTAGGTTTAGGTTTAGGTTTTATGGTTTATGATTTAGGGTTGTTGGTTTTACGGTTTAGGGTTTAGGGTTTACGATTTTATTATTTTTTTTATTTTTTTATTTTTTATTTTTATTTATTTATTTATTTTTAATTTTTTAATTTTTTATTTAATTTTTGTTTTTTATTTTTTTGATTTTTTTATTTTCTATTTTATTTTATTTTATTTTTTGTTTTTTTATTTATATTTGATTTTATTTTATTTTTTTAATTTTTTTTAATTTTTTTAATTTTTTTAATTTTTTTAATTTTTTTTAATTTTTTCTTTTTATTTTTTATTTTTTATTTTTTATTATTTTTTATTTTTTTATTTTGATTTTTTTGTTTTTTTTATATTTTTAAATTTTTTTAAATATTTTAAATTTTAAATTTTAATTTATTTTATTTTATTTTTATTTTTTTTGTTTTAAGGTTTTACAATTTAGAGTTTAGGGTTTAGGGTTTAGGGTTGTAGTGTTTAAGGTTATAAGTTATGGGTTTAGGGTTAGGGTTTTTATTTTTTATTTATTTTTTTATTGAGAGTTCAGGATTTTTGGTTAGTTTAGGTTTAGCGATTAAGGTGTAGGGTTGTATGTTTAGGTTTAAAGATTTAGGGTTTAAGAGTTTTTTTTTTTGAATCTTTAAATTATGTAAACTGTTAGTTTAGATTTATTTAGTATATTTAGTATATTATATTATTTATTTTAGTTTACTTTATTTTTTTATTTTTATTTATGTTTAATTTCTATTTTAATTTGATTTAGTTAATTTAGTTTAGGTTTATTTATTTTAGTTTAGGTTTTCTATTTTAGCTTATTTTAAGGCTTAGGTTTAGGTTTAGGTTTAATTTTTAGTTGAATTTTATTTTAATTTCACTTTTTTGTAAAGATTTTATTTTTTTTATTATTAGGTTTAGGTTTAAGTTTTCATTATTTTTATCTTTTTTCAATTTTTATGTTTTATGTTTTTATTTTTGGCTTATTTTTTGGTTTTATTTTTTAGTTTAGGTTTATGTTTACATTTAGTTTATTTTTTTTATTTTAGGTTTAGGGATTCAGTTTAGTTTATTTAAGTTTTAAGATTAGGTCTTATTTATTTTAGTTTAGTTTACTTTAGTTTGGGTTTAGGTTTATTTTATTTTTATTTTAGGTTTAGGTTTATTTTTTTGTTTAGGGTTTCTGTTTTATTTTTTTATTTATTTTTAGGTTTTTTTTAGGTTTAAGTTTTTTATTTTATTTTTATTTTATGCTTTATTTTTATTTTATTTAGGTTTTTTATTCTTAGGTTCGTTTTACTTTTTAGTTTAGTTTAGGTTTTTATTTATTTTATTTTAGTTTTTTATTTTTCTATTTTAATTTATTTTTAGGTTTAGGTATTTTATTTATTTTAGTTTCATTTACATTTTTATTTTATTTAATTTTTCTATTTTATTTATGTTTAGGTCTTTTATTTATTTTATTTTTATGTTTTATTTATTTTAAGTTTAGGTTTTTAGGTTTTAAGGTTTAGGGTTTAGGATTATATGTTTAGGGCTTAGGGTTTATGATTTTAGGGTTTAGTGTTTTAGGCTTTAAAGTTTAGGGTTAGGGTTTAGGGTTTAGGCCTGTTTAGGATTTTTTGGAGCCCAGGTCAGCTTAGGGTTTATGGTCAGAAGGGTTTAGCCTAGTTTAGGTTTAATTAGTATATTTAGTTGGTAGGTTTAGGGTTTGGGTTTAGGGTTAGGATTTAGGGTTTAGGTTAGGGTTAGTTAGTAGTGGGTGTTTATGGTTAGGTTTGGTTTAGGAGTTTAGTTTAAGTTTAGTTTAGTAGGGAGTTTAGGTTTAGGGTGGGTTTTAGGATTTAGGGATTAGAAGTGTTTAGAGTTTAGTGTTTAGTGTGGTTTAGGGTAGTGCAAGTTTAGGGTATGTAATGTTTAGGGAGTTTAGGTTTAGGGCTGGTAGGCTTAGCATTTAGATTTTATTTATTTCAGCTTAGTTTATTTTAGTTTAGGTTTATATTTATTTTATTTTTCTTATTTTAGGCTTTAGTTTTTTTTTTGTGCTTAGGGTTTATGTTTTATTTATTATTTATTGTTAGGTTTTTTTTAATTTTTTTATTAGGTTTAGGTTTTTATTTAGTTTTTATTTTATTTTATGTTTAGTTTTTATTATACTTAGGTTTTTTATTTTAGGTTTATTTTAATTTTTTGCTTAGTTTAGGTTTTTATTTATTTTATTTTAATATAGTTATTATTTTTTATTTTATTTTATTTTTAGGTTTATTTTTTGGTTTTAGTTTAGCTTTTTATTTTATTTAAGTTTAGGTTTTCTATTTATTTATTTTTTAGGTTTTATTTAGTTTAGGTTTAGGTTTTTAGGTTTTTAGGGTTTAATGTTTATGGTTTAGGGTTTATGGTTTAGGGCTTAGGGTTTAGGTTTTCGGTTTATGGTTCAGGGTTTTAGGGTTTATGGCTCAGGGTTTAGGTTTTGGGTTTAGGGTTATTTTTTTAGTTTAGTTTTAGTTTTTATTTATTTTATTTTAGTTAAGTTTTTATTTTCTATATTATGTTATTTTCTTTTTAGGTTTAAGTTTAGGTTTAGGTTTAGGTTTTTATCTTTTTTAGGTTTTTTTAGGGTTTAGGGTTTAGGATTTAGGGTTTAAGATTTTTATGGTTTGGGGTTAAAGGTTTAGGGTTTAGGTTTTAGGTTTAGAGTTCAGGTTTTAGTTTAGGGTTTAGGATTTTTGGTTTTTATTAATAGAGAACAAATTCAGATTTACAACATTTCTTTTTTTGTTTATTTACTTTATTTAGTTTATTTTATAATTATTTTATTTATTATTTATTTTTGTTTATGTATATTTTTTATTTTTATTTTGTTTATTTTATTTATTTTAGGATTATTTATTTTAGTCTAGGCTTTTTATTTTAGTTTATGTATTTTATTTTTAGTTTATTTTTTTAGGTTTAGGTTTAGGTTTAGGTTTTATATTTTATTTTTATGTTTAAGTTTAGGTTTTATTTTATTTTTTAGGTTTATGTTTTAGGATTTTATTTTAGGTTTATTTTTTGGTTTAATTTTTTAATTTAGGTTTAGGTTTATTTTTAATTTATTTTATTTTATTTATTTTAGGGTTTAATTTTTGATTTAGGTTTTATTTATTTTAGTTTAGTTTATTTTAGTTTAGGTTTAGGTTTATTTTATGTTGTTTATTTTATTTGTATTTTAGGTTTTGGTTTATTTTATTTAGTTTATTATTTAGGTTTTATTTTTAGGTTTATTTTTTAGGTTTATGATTTTATTTAATTAATATTTTATTATATTTTAGGTTTATTTTATTTTTATTTTAGGTTTAGTTTTTATTTTATTTAGGTTTTTTATTCTTAGGTTTATTTTATTTTTTTAGTTTAGTTTAGGTTTTTATTTATTTTATTTTAGTTTACTTTAATTTATTTTTTTGTTTAGGTTTAGGTTTTAGCTTAGGTTTTTATTTTATTTTATTATATTTATTTGTTTAGTTTAGGTTTTCATTTATTTTATTTTTAGTTTTTATTTAGTTTAGGTTTAGGATTTAAGGTTTTTAGGGTTTATGGTTTAGTGTTTAGGTTTTAGGGTTTATGGTTTAAGGGTTTATGGTTTATGGTTAGTTTAGGGTTTAGGGTTTAGGGTTTAGGGTTTAGGGTTTAGGGTTTAGGGTTTTACGGATTAGGGTTTAGGGTTTAGGGTTTATGATTTTATGGTTTAGGGTTTAGGGTAAGGGTTATTTTTATAATTTTTTTATAATTTTTTTAAAATTAAGTAAACTGGTAAGTTTAAGTTTATTTAGTTGATTTTATTTTTTATTTTGATTTAGGGTTATTTTTATTTTTATTTAGTTTAGTTTATTTATTTTAGGTTTATTTATTTTAGTTTAGGTTTTTTATTATATTTTATTTTTTAGGTTTAGGTTTAGGTTTAGTTTTATGTTTACTTTTTAGTTTAGTTTTATTTTAATTTTATTTTTTAGGATTAGGTTTCATTTTTTATTTTTAGGTTTAAGTTTAGGTTTTTATTTTATTTTTTTAGGTTTAGGTTTTAGGATTTTATTTTAGGTTTATTTTAAGTTTTATTTTTTAGTTTAGGTTTAGGTTTATTTTTAGTTTATTATATTTTATTTAGTTTAGGTTTTGGTTTAGGTTTAGTTTATTTTATGTTTAGGTTTAGGTTTTATTTATTTTAGTTTTGGTTTTGGTTAATTTTATTTTTATGTTAGGTTTAGTTTTTTTTTAGTTTAGGATTTAGGTTGTATTTTTTTATTTTTAGGTTTAGGCTTTTATTTAGTTTTAGTTTATTTATTTTATGTTTATTTTTTTTAGGTTAAGTTTTTATTTTATTTAGGTTTTTTATTTTTTAGTTTAGTTTAGGTTTTTCTTTATTTTATTTTAGTTAAGTTTTTATTTTTTATTTTATTTTCTTTTTAGGTTTTGGTTTAGGTTTATGTTTAGGTTTTAGTTTATGTTTTTATTTTATTTGATTTTCTTATTTTGTTTTGGTTTAGATTTTTTTATTTATTTTATTTTTAAGTTTTAATTATTTTTGGTTTAGGTTTTAAATTTTTTAGGGTTTAGGGTTTAGAGTTAGTTTAGGGTTTATGGTTTAGGTTTTAGGGTTTGGGGTTCAGGGTTTAAGGTTTAGGGTTTAGGGTTTAGGATTTAGGTTTTAGGGTTTAGGGTTTATGGTTTAGGGTTTAGTTTTAGGGTTCACATTTAAGTTTAGGGTTTAGGGTTTTTGATTTTTTTTAAACATAGAAAAAATTTTGATTTACAACATTTCATATTCTGTTTAATTAGTTTATTTTTTATTTTTATTTTTAGTTTATTTCTTTTAGGTTTACTTATTTCAGTTTTGGTTTTTTTATTTTAGTTTAGGTATTTTATTTTAGTTTATTTTTTAGTTTAGGTTTAGGATTTAGGGTTTAGAGTTTTAAGGTTTAGGATTTAGGGTTTAGGGTTGTAGGTTTAGGATTAATTTTAGGGTTTAGGGTATAGGGTTAGGGTTTTTTGTTTATTTATTTTTAGGGTTTACTATTTAGGGTTTAGTGTTTAGGGTTTAGGTTTTAGGTTTAAGGTTTAGGTTTTAGTTTAGAGTTTAGGGTTTTTGTTTTTTTATAGAGAACAAATTCAGATTCAACATTTCTATTTTTTATTTCATCAACCAAGTAACACACCAAGTTTTTTAAGACACGAGTGACGACATAGTTGAAAAATAAGCACACATTGAGGAAATTGAAAACACAAGATAACTAGAACCGTCTCTACTATAAAGACACAGTTCCAAAATCACCAGATCCGATCGGCCATTCCTCAGTTTCTCTAGTTCCTATCAGAACCACACCGGCCTCTCAAGTAGCGAGATCCACCCGTCATATCTCTGATCTCTCCCTTTTCCACCACCATGGCTGTAACCTCCATCACTCCTCTCGCCTCCATAACCACCACTTTTTTGACCACCATCTCCATATCCACCAGCACCTCCACATCCCTCACCACCACTGCGATAACCGCCACCTCTGCCTTCACCTCCACAACTAGATCTAGACCGAGCCTGGTTGATGGTGTTGTTCCTATCGTCAAAGTTCTACCCATTCTTAGGGTTCTGGTTTAGGTTTTGGTTTATTAGGTTTTAGGGTTTAGGTTTCTTTTACAATTTATTTATTTATTTTAGGTTTAGGTTTAGGGTATCAAGTTTAGTGTTTATAGCTTAGGGTTTAGGGTTTACAGTTAGGATTAGGGTTTAATGTTTTAGTGTGTAGGGTTAAGGGTTTAGGGTTTAAGCCTTAGTGCTTATGATTTTGGGTTTTAGTTTTGGGTTTTAGGGTTTTATGCTTTAGGGTTTAGGGTTTATGGTTGTTGGTTTAGGGTTTAAGGTTTAGGGTTTAGGGTTTAGTGTTAGTTTTAGGGTTTAAGGTTTAGGGCTTCATTTTACTTTAAGTCTGGTGTTTTAGTTTAGGATTTAGGGTTTTTGGTTTTTGTTTTTAACAGAGAACAAATTCAGATTCAAAATTTTCTCTTTTTGATTTCATCAACCAAGTAACACACTATGTTTTCTAAGACACAAGCGACGACATCAATAAAAAATGACCACGCATAGAGCAAATCAAAAGCCCTGGATAACTAAAATCGTCTCTACTATAAGGACCTAATTCCATAAGAAGCAGATTGGATCGGCCATTCTTCAATTTCTCCAGTTCCCATCTGAACCACCACGCCTCTCTAGTAGCAGGACCCACCAGCATATCCTCGACTTCTCCCTCCACTACCACCATGGTTGTAACCTCTGTTGCTCCTCCCGCCTCCATATCCACCAATGCTCTGACCAGGACCTCCATATCCCCACCAGCACCTCCAGATCCCCCGCCATAATTATGATAATTGCCACCTCAGCCTTTGCCTCCACCACCATAAATAAACTGAGCTTGGCTGATGGTGATGTTCCTACAGTCAAAGTTCTACCAATTCTTAAGGATTAGGTTTAGGTTTACGTTTATCAAATTTTACAGTTTAAGTTTATTTTTTAATTTATTTAGTAACTTTAGGTTTAGGTTTAGGGTTTAGGGTTCACGGTTAGAGTTTAGGGTTTTTGGTTTATGGTTAGGGTTTAGGATTTAGGGTTTAGGGCTATTTTATTAAATTTTAAACTCAAATGATTCCAAAATAAATAAGAAATTACCAAATCAAACATGACATTATCTTCTAACAACTACAAAAATAGGATAAAATAAAATGCAATTCAAAAATTCACAAAATTGTATTTCACAAAATGATTTAACTCTAGATGATAAAATTTGATTTTATAGAAGGCCAACAAAGCTTAGTGAACAAGTTGAGACCCATATCATCATCATATTCCTCAGCATGCTCTTCCTTCTTCTCTTCCACTACAGTAGCCGGAGCAGTAGCAATAGTAGGAGTAGCAGAAGCATCAAGTGCAGCAGGCACATCAAATTTACTAGGATCCTTCAAATACTCCTTGACCATCATGGTGTGTAGGTATGTGTAATTACTGGCAATCACGATGGTGAGGACATTCTTGTAAGAGTTGATGAACATGTGGGTGCTGCAACAAGGGTGGGATAAGAGAGGGCCAGTGAGAGAGAAGTGATCATTGAAAGGCCTGGTGAAAACTTCTCGATGAGATCATCTTCAGTGAGGCCAAGAACCCCAAGATTGAGCACCGAACCATCATCATACACAAATTGGATGATTAGGCCATAAGGGAATGGTCTAGTCCCCAACTTAGTGAGGAGAGCAGCCTTTGAGGATCCCACCTTATTGCCTTTTTTAACCTATCAGAGTGATAATTTCAACAGTACCCTTGTTGATCTTAGTTGGGATGTTGAGATCCTAGAAGAGAGAAGTTTGTGAAGGATCTAGACCAATGTTGCTTAGATGAACCACAACATCAATATGTGCAACAAGACCAACATGGGTAGGAGCACCAACTTTCTATTTCGCAACCTCTTCGCTGACTTCTTTCAGATCACCTTTCGTAAAAATCTACTCAACCAAGGTTTAGGGTTTAGGGTTTAGGGTTACGGTATAGGGTTTAGGGTTTAGAGTTTAGGGTTTAGGGTTTAGGGTTTAAGGTTTAGGGTTTAGGGTTTAAGGCCTTTTAGGGTTTAGGGTTTAGGGTTTAGCGTTTATGATTTAGGGTTTAGGTTTTTCTTTTAAATTAAGTAAACCGGTAGGTTTAGGTTTATTTAGTTAATTTACATAATTTTTTATTTATTTTAGTTTATATTTTATTTTACTTTTATTTAGGTTTATTTTTAATTTTTATCTAGTTTAGTTTATTTATTTTAGGTTTATTTATATTTAGTTTAGGGTTTTTATCTTAGTTTATTTTTAAGGTTTTGTTTTACTTTTTAGTTGAGTTTTATTTTTATTTTATTTTTTAGGTTTAGGTTTTATTTTTTATTTTTAGGTTTAGGTTTAGGTTTTTATTTTATTTTCTTAGGTTTTAATTTTAGGTTTATTTTTAGTTTATTTTATTTTATTTAGGTTAGGTTTAGGTTTAGGTTTAGTTTATGTTAGGTTTTAGTTTATGTTTTATTTATCATATTTTAGTTAATTTCACCTTAGGTTAAGGTTTATATTATTTTTACTTTAGGTTTAGTTTTTTTAGTTTATGGTTTATGTTTTATTTATTATTTATTTTTAGGTTTATTTTTTAGATGTAGGTTTTTATTTAGTTTTAATTTTATTATATTTTAGATTTTTTTATTTTTATTTTATGTTTAGTTTTTATTTTATTTGGGTTTTTTATTCTTAGGTTAAATTTATTTTGTAATTTAGTTTAGGATTTTTTTTATTTTATTTAATTTTATTTTTAATTTTAGGTTTAGGTTTCAGTTTATGTTTTTATTTTATTTTGTTTAGGTTTATGTTTTTTATCTATTTTATTTTTAGGTTTTATTTAGTTTATGTTTAGGTTTTTAGGATTTTAGATTTCAGGGTTTAGGGTTTAGGGTTTAAGGTTTAGGGTTTAAGGTTTTAGGGTTTACGGTATTAGGGTTTACAATTTAGGGTTTAGGGTTTATGGTTAGGGTTTAGGGTTTAGGGTTTAGGGTTTAGGGTTTAGGCTTTAGGGTTTTTAGGGTTTTGGGTTTAAGGTTTAGTGTTCAAGGTTTTTTTAACTAAAAGGAAATAATTGCTCAAAAAAATAAGTACAAGAAGACCATATTAAAGACTAAAAAAAAACTACTGCTCAAATGAGCTACAGAAAAATCCTAAAGAGTTTAGTCAATAAACTAATACATCGAAGAGCAATAAAGAAAAAAAAAACAAAGACAACTAACAAAACCAAGAAAAGTCAGCTAAGGGGCAGAATCCACGGAGCTCCGAAAGAACGTTGGAAGAGATGAAGATCCCTAAGAAAAGGAAACTTGCAACCTGCAACTAAACAGAACTCCAGCCATCTAAGAAAAAAGAGACCATGAGTAAGACTTAAGCTCCCTACAAGAAAAAGAAGAGACCAACTGAAAAAGAGAGCTTGCAACCTGCACGAAATCTCAGCCAGAAGGAGATCAAAAAACATAAAAAGAAAAAACCTCAAGCTCAGATATCAGGATAGAAGGATAATCACAATAATGAGGGGCATCAAATCCTAAGTGTATCTAGCTTCAAAGAAGGGTTACAAATAGGAAAAGTCACCTGCCACAAAAATATTAAGGAAAATATCCATCATATCATCATATCCCTCCCAACCAATGAATAATACAAACCTATCATAATAGCCACCCAGCCAAAGAAAAAGTGAAGCTAAGGAAAGAGAAAGAGAGAGGAGAGCAACATATAAAATTAACATAAGGAAATCCCAACAACCAAATATGAACACCTCTTAAAAAAGAGGGAGAAAAGTTGCTCACAGTCTAAAGAAAATATGAAAAGAGCCCTCAAAGACAAAATAACAAAGCCCACAAAACAACAATCCAAAGCCACCAAGGCACCAAGCCAATAGAGGAATCAATCAACTAATAGAAACCCACCAAGACACCAACTAAAAGAAAGGAAATAACCATGAAGCGACACAATAGAGCACCGAGGAAAAATACCCCAGGAAAGAGCAAGAGAACCAATCCAACCAATAGAAAAAAAAAGAAGAAGGCGGGCAAAAGCAAAAATAAACAACTAGAGAAATAGTCAACCAATGGACAAACCACATGCCAATAACAAAAAGCCCAACCTACCACTTACAAAGAGAGAAAAAGCACCAACCAAAGAAAGGCAAGCCAACAGGAACAAGCTACCAACACAAAACCAACAAGCCAAAGAGCACCAAAAAAATGCAGCAAACATGAAAGCCAGAAACACCAAGCCAGAATGAGGAAAATTAGCCTAGAAGCCAATACTCTAGCGAGCAAGAAAACACAGCAAAAGCTCAACCAATAAAGAAAAAGCCAGCCAAAAGCAAAAACCACCCAAGGACAAGAGAGATTATTTCCAAGAAGCTTTGGAACGTGTAACACTCTGCAAGTGAGGAGGGGCATAAATCTGAACACTTTTTTCTTTTTCTTCTTGTAAATAGTTTTATAAAGATGGCCTTTCTCCAAAAAATCTCCATCCAAAAATGAATCAATATTATTATAAAAGGCATGTGGATTAGTAGAATTTATCAATTTCAAAGAAGAGCAATTAGAATCATCCACAGCATTCGACATAGGAAAAATCAGAAATAGTATGCATTTCAAAATTAGAAGTGAAAGAAGGAGAAAAACAACTTTATTAAGAAGACAATTATCAATATTTTCATCTTCCAATAAAATCTGAAGAGTATCCTCTCTATCTTCATTCTTAAAAGAAGAAAGAGAAGCAAAATCTAGATTTTTAGTACAATCTTCATGTAAGAGATTAAAATAAGATTCAAATCCCCTAGAAACATATACCATATTACCAAAATTCTAAACATAATTACTAGCCATAGAAAAATTGTCATTTTGAATCGAAATAGAACTATTCATAATGAGAGAATTGTCACAGGTATCTAAATCTTATTTTTTAAAAGAAGGATCACCAATATTAACAATATTGTTCGGACTAGAAGTTAAAATATCAAAAATATGAACATTCTTTTCACCACCATTCTCAATCAAAGAAGGCAAAGAGATTATCTCTTCCCCATGATCTAAAGTAGACATAGGAGAAAGAGAAATAACATCCAACTCATTGGAAGAAATGGTGTTAGCATCAATAATATTCAAACCATCAACATGAAAGGACTTATGCACAACATCAAAACCATTAGAATCATTAACCACGGCCTTTAAAGTCTTCCCCTTAACAAAATCATAAAAAGAAACACTTAGAACATGGTTATTAGTTATAACTTTTTCAGAAACATCAAAATTACCTTTCGCATTAGACAAATCATTAATAGGTAAAACTTTTTTAAAAGATTCAGAAATCTGGTTTAATAAAACATCAAAATTTTGAAAGCAGATTTTCCTTTATCCAACTTGAGAAAATCATTAATTTTTTCAGCATTTGAATTCTTACTAGAGATTTTCTTCCTAAGAGTGGGATGAGCAATAAAGCATTCAGAAATTTGATGGCCAAGAATCTTACAATGATTACAAAAAATGGGAAAGCTCTCAAAAATAACTTTCTAAAAATAACCGCATTTCTTTGAACCCAAACAAATTTCATTCAGATATCTTTTAGTAATATCAATCTCTATAAGAATTCTAGCAACATATGGTCTAGAAGAAATAGTTGTTGGTTGATCAACTTGCGAAGGCCGACTAAAAATCAACCCAATAGCATAAAGAATATGATAATTAAATAGATGAATCCATAAGTTAGGTAAATAAATCCAAATGGGAACAATAGGAGACTCTTCATTAACATCAAACATAGGCGTCCACTTTAGAATATGCTTTTGACAATTAAAAACATAGTAAAAATGCCTAGAAAAAATTATTTTGTAATCAAAGTCATTAGAAAGTTTAATCACAACATGCTTTGTATCAATCAGCCCAATGGAAAAAGAACTACACAAATTTAATCTATGAAAGAAAGAACGAATATTATCCATCTTTGGTCATTTAAATGAAAACTTTCCAATCAAATAAAAAGCAAAAGGCTCAGCTAATCTTTCAATATTCTCATCTGAAATCATAATTGTTGGAGTACCTTTAAAAGTTGTATGAAGCATATTCAATGGAGGCTCGGTGGAGGAATTCTTACCAGCTAAAGCCTCTTTGAAAGATTTAGTAATAGCAGGTAATTTAGATGTAGGATTACCCAAAAAATCTAATGCCCTAGCAGGATCCATCGGCACATGGGATTTATCCCATGAATTTGAAGAAGCCGATGCCATGAGTCATGGCCCCGTGACAAGAATAAGTCAAGATCAGCCCAAGGTCAATAATCTATAGGGAATCCAAGAGAGAAAGAGCTTAAAAACTCACCAAGAATGTGAGGGATCCCAAAATCACCTAATAATAGGGTTTAGTTTAGTTTTAGGGTTTATGTTTTAGGTTTAGTGTTTATTAATTATTATTAGGTTTTATTATTTTTAGGATATTATTAATTTATTATTAATTTTAGGTTTAATTTAGTTAGTTTAGTTTTAGTTAGGTTATTAGTTTAATTTTATTAGTTTTAGTTTTAGTTATTATTATTTTAAGTTAGTTTAGGGTTTAGGCTTAGTTTATTAGTTTATTTAGTTAGTTTGTTTAAGTGGGTTTAGTTTATTTTAGTTTATTTATTAGTTATTATTAGTTATTTTAGTTATTATTAGTTAGTTAGTTATTTATTTAGTTTTGTTAGTTATTATTATTATTTAGGTTTTAGTTAGTTTTAGTTAGTGGTATAATTTTATTAGTTTAGTTTTGTTAGTTTATTTATTACTTTATTCATTTAGTTTATTAGTTTATTAGTTAAGTTATGGGTTTAGGTTTATTAGTTTATTATTATTAAAGTTTTAGTTTAGTTTATTGTTTAGATTTTTTAGTTATTATTAGTTATTTATTATTTATTATTATTGTTAGTTTTGCAAGTTAGTTTATTATTAGTTTTGTTTTAGTTTATTTTTTCCTTTAGTTTATGTTTATTATTATTAGTTTTATTATTATTATTTAGTGTATTTATTTAGTTAGGGTTTATGGTTTAGTTATTTAGTTATTTATTAGTTAGTTTATTATTAGTTTTATTATTATTAGTTTATTAGTTTAGTTAGTTAGTTATTAGTTATTATTATTATTATTAAATTTTTTATTAGTTTAATTATTGCTAGGTAGTTTTATTATTACTAATAGTATATTTATTACGTTTATTAGTTTAGTTATTTAGTTTAGTTATTTAGTTAGTTTTGTTTTATTTAGTTATTAATTTATTAGTTTATTATTATTTAGTTATTTTAAATTTTTTTAGTTAAGTGTTTTATTATTAATTTATTATTAGTTATTAATTAGTTTATTAGGTTTAGTTATTATTATGTTTATTTATTAGTTAGTTTTCATGGTTTATTAGTTTAGGTTTAGGGTTTAGTTTTAGTTTTTTATTTAGTTATTTATTATTAGTTATTATTATTAGTTTATTAGTTTAGTTTTAGTGTTTATTATTTATTAGGGTTTAGGTTTATTTATTAATTAATTTAGTTTTATTAGTTAGTTTTTTTAGTCAGTTTGTTTATTAGTCTATTAGTTATTAGTAATAGGTTATTAATTAGTTATTATTAGTTTTATTTAGTTTATTATTAGTTTTAGTTTTTTATTAGTCATTATTAGGTTTTTAGTTTATTAAGTTTTTTTAGTTAGTTATTATTTAGTTTTAGTTTAGTTTTATTATTACTTTATTATTTTTTAATTATTGTTTAGCTATTATTATTAGTTTTATTAGTTTAGTTATTAGATGTTTTATTTTAGTTTAGTTTGTTATCATTAGTTTTATTATTATTAGTTTTATTAATTGAGGTTTAGGGGTTTAGTGTTTAGTTAATTTAGTTTTATTATTATTATTATTATTATTATTATTATTATTATTATTATTATTATTATTATTATTAGTTTATTAGTTTTAGATAGTTTAGTTATTAGTTATCTATTTAGTTAGTGTTGTTATTAGTTTGTTTTTATTTAGTTTATTATTATTTATTAGTTTAGTTTGTTTTATGTTTAGTTTAGTTTAGTTTTAATTATTTATTATTTAGTTTATTATTATTGTTATTAGTTAAGTTTAGTTAGTTTTTATGTTATTAAGTTTTGTTATTATTTAGTGTGTTTTTAGGTATTATTAGTCTTTAGTTTAGTTCATTTATTATTATTATTATTTATTTATTTATTAGTTTAGTTAGTTTTATTACTTTATTATTATTAGTTAGTATCTTAGGTTTGTTTATTATTAGATTTAGTTTTATTTGGTTTTATTAATTATTTAGTTTATTAATAGTTTAGTTTATTATTATTAATTTAGTTATTAATTTTATTTAATTTAATTTATTATTACCTTATTAGGTTAGTGTTAGTTGTTATTAATTATTTAATTTTAGTTTATTAATTTTTTTAGTTTTATTATAAGTTTTAGTTATTATTATTTAGATAGTGTATTATTAGGTTTGTTAGTTTATTAGTTTAATTTAGTTTAGTTATTAGTTTTAGTTATTAGCTAGTTATTATTATAAGTTATTTATTATTATTAGTTATTTATTAATTATTTAGTTAGTTTATTAGTTTTAGTTTAGTTAATTTAGTTATTATTAGTTTAGTTATTGGGTTTAGTTTTATTATTAGTTAGTTATTTGTTATGTTAGTTATGTTTAGGGTTTAAGTTTATTAGTTAGTTATTATTATTAATTAGTTATTTATTAGGTTTAATTTAGTTAGTTTATTAGTTTAGTTTTAGTTAATAATTTAGGTTTATTTTAGTTTTTATTAGTTTTATTAGTTTAGTTTATTTTTAGTTTATTTATTAGTGGGGATTTTTTGTTTATGTTTAATTTAGTTATTAGTTTGTTTATTAGTTTATTTCATTTTTGTTATTATTAGTTTATTAGTTTTTTAGTTTTTATTTAGTTAGTTTAATTTAGTTAGTTTTATTAATTTTTGTATTAGCTTATTATTAGTTTTTTATTATAATTTTATTAATTTTAGTTTGTTATTTATTTGTTTTAGCTTATTATTTATTAGTTTTAGTTTTTGTTTATTTAGTTTAGTGTATTATTAGTTTCTATCAAAGTTTAGAGTTTAGGGTTTATGGTTTAGGGTTTTAGGGTTTAGGGTTTGAGGATGAGGGTTAGTTTTAGGGTTTAACATTTAGGGTTGGGGTATTTTTATTTTATTTTGATTTATTTTATTATGTTTAGGGTTTAGTGTTTAGGGTTTAGGTTTTAGGTTTAGGGCTCAAGTTTTAGTTTGGGCTTTAGGTTTTTTGATTTTTTTTAACAAAGAACAAATTCAGATTCAACATTTCTTCTTTTTGATTTCATCAATCAAGTACACACTAAGTTTCAAAGACAGACAACATAGATAAAAAATAGGCACACATAGAGCAAATCAAAATCCCTAGAAAATTAGAACTGTCTCTACTCTAAAGACAGAGTTCTATAAGCAGGAGATCAAATCGACCATTCTTTAATTTCTTTAGTTGCCATCAAAACCACTTCGGCCTCTCAAGTAGTGAGATCTGCCATCATATATATAATCTTTCCCTCTGCCACCACAACTTCTATAACCTCCGTCACTCCTCTTACCTCCATAACCACCAATGCTCTGACCACCATCTCCATATCCTCTAGTACCTCTAGATCACCCACCACCACTATGATAACTATCACCTCCCCCTTTGCCTCCACTGTCAGATCTAGATTGAGCCTGGTTGACGGTGATGTTCCTACCATCTAGGTTTAGCCCATTCATAGGGTTTAGGTTTAAGTTTATTAGGTTTTATGGTTTAGGTTTACTTTTTAATTTATTTATATACTTTAGGTTTAGGTTTTGGATTTGGGGTTTAGGGTTTAGGGTTTATGGTTAGGGTTTAAGGTTTAGGGTTTAGCATTTAAGGTTTAGGGTTTAGGGTTCAGAGTTTAAGGTTTAGGGTTTTAGAGTTTATGCTTTTAAGGTTTAGGGTTTAGGGTTAGGGTTAAGGTTTAAGGTTTATGGTTTATGGTTTATGGTATAGGGTTTAGGGTTTAGAGCTTAAGGTTTAGAGTTTAAAGTTTAGGGTTTAATGTTTTTTAGGGTTTAGGGTCTAGGGTTTGTTTTTTTAGGGTTTTTCTTTAATTAAGTAAATTGGTAGGTTTATGTTTATTTAGTTTATTTTTTATTTATTTCAATTTATTTTATTTTTTATTTTTATTTAGGTTTATTTTTTAATCTAGTTTAGTCTATTTATTTTAGGTTTATTTATTTTAGTTTAGGTTTTTTAGTTTAGTTTAGGTTTTATATTTTAATTTATTTTTTAGGTTTAGGTTTAAGTTTAGATTTATTTTTTGGTTGAGTTTTATTTTTATTTTATTTTTTAAGTTTAGGTTTTATTTTTTATTTTTAGGTTTAGGTTCAAGTTTTTATTTTATTTTTTTAGGTTTACGTTTTCGGTTTTTATTTTAGGTTTATTTTGAGGTTTTATTTTTTGTTTTGGTTTTGGTTTATTTTTAGTTGAGTTTTATTTTTATTTTTTTAGGTTCAGGTTTATTTTATGTTTTCAGGTTTACGTTTAGGTTTTTATTTTATTTTTTTTTAGTTTTAGGTTTTAAGTTTTTATTTTAGGTTTTATTTTTTAGTTTAGGTTTAGGTTTACCTTTAGTTTATTTAATTTTATTTAGCTTAGCTTTAGGTTTAAGTTTTAATTATTTTTGTTTATTTTATTTTAGTTTAGGTTTTGGTTTATTTAATTTTGTTTATTTTTTTTTAATTTTAAGTTTAATTTTTTTAGTTTAAGGTTTAAGTTTTATTTTTAATTTATTTTTAGGTTTTGTTTTTGGGTTTATTCTTTAGGTTTAGGTTTTTATTTAGTTTTTATTCTTTTTTATTTTTATTTTATGTTTAGTTTTTTTTAATTAGGTTTCTAATTCTTAGGTTTATTTTATTTTAAAGTTTATTTTATGTTTATATTTATTTTATTTTATTTTATTTTATTTTTTTATTTATTTTAATTTACTTTTAGGTTTAGGTTTTTATTTTATTTGGGTTTAAGTTTATTTATTTATTTTATTTTTAGGTTTTACTTAGTTTAGGTTTAGGTTTTTAGGATTTTAAGGTTTAGGGTTTAGGGTTATAGGGTTTAGAGTTTTAGGGTTTCAGATTTAGGATTAGGCTTTAGGGTTTAGGTTTTAGGGTTTAGTGTTTATGCTTTTAGGTTTAGGCTTTTTAGGGTTTAGGGTTAGTTTGAATTTTTGGATTTATGGTTTTAAGATTTATTGTTTTTAGGTTTAGGGTTTAGGGTTAAGGTTAGGGTTTAGGGTTAAGGGTTTAGGCTTTAGGGTTTAAGGTTAATTTAAGGTTTAGGGTTTAGGGTTTATGGTTTAAGGATTTAGGGTTTAGGGTTTATGGTTTAGGGGTAAGGGTTTAGGGTTTAGGGCTTAAAGTTTAGGGTTTAGGGTTTTTGGGTTTAGGGTTTAGGGTATATGGATTTTTTTTTTGAATTAAGTTTAGGTTGAGGTTTAGGTTTTTTTTTTATTTAGTTTAGGTTTAGGTTTATGTTTCAATTTATTTGTTTTTAGTTTAGTTTATTTTCTATTTTATTATAGTTTAGGTTTTATTTATTTTTTATGTTTTTATTTTTAGTTTAGTTTAGGTATAAGTTTATTTAGGTTACTTTATTATTTATTTATATAGATTATTTTTTTAGTTTATGTTTAGGCTTAGGTTAATGTTTTATTTTTTATGCTAATTTATTTCCTTATTTTAGTTTAGTTTAAGTTTTATTTTAGTGTAGTTTATGTTTATTTTTGTTTGGGTTTTTAGGTTTAGGTTTATTTAAGTTTAGATTTTATTTCCTTATCAAGGTGAGCAACCACAAATGGATAAATAGCTCAGAAATGAAACCATTAACTGATGCAAAAATAAGCTATTGCCAATGCAAATCACTAGAGGAAAAAATAACCACACAAAAGGGGGCCAAAGGCAGCCACCAACCACTAGAAACCAAAAGGTCCAATCCAAAAGGATCAACAAAGATTCAACCAGCTCAGGAAAAGGCTCTTGCAAATTATTGGGTTTAGGTTTTAGTTTTAGGGTTCAGGTTTTAGTTTAGGGTTTAGGGCTTTTTATTTCTATTTTTTTTAATAGAGAACAAATTCAGATTCAACATTTCATCTTTTTTATTTCACTAGCCAAGTAACACACTAAGTTTTATAATACACAAGTGGCGACATAGATAAAAAATGAGCACGCATAGATCAAATCAAAACCCCATATAACTAGAACTGTCTCTACTATAAAGACATAGTTTCATAACAACAGATCAGATTGGCTGTTCTTCTATTTTTCTAGTTACCATTTGAACCACCCTGGCCTCCCGAGTAGCGAGATCCACCAACATATCCCCAATCTCTCTGTCTACGACCACCATGACTGTAACCTCCATCGCTTCTCCCACCTCCATAACCACCACTATTGTAACCACCACCTCCATATCCACCAGCACCTCCAAATCCCCCACCACCACTGTGATAATTGCTGCCTCCACCTTCACCTCCACCGCTAGATTTAGACTGAACCTGGTTGACGGTGATGTTCCTACCATCAAGGTTTTGCGTATTCTTAGGGCTTAGGTTTAGGTTTAGGTTTATTAGGTTTTAGGGTTTAGGTTTATTTTTTATTTTATTTAGTTACATTAAGTTTATGTTTAGGCTTTGGGATTTAGGGTTTAGAGTTTAGGGTTAGAGTTTACGGTTTGGGGTTTAGGGTTTAAGGTTTACAATTTTAGGGTTTATGCTTTAAGGGTTTAGGGTTTAGCGTTAGGGTTTAGGATTTAGGGCTTAAGGTTTTATAGGGTTTAAGGTTTCGGGTTATAGGTTTAGGGCTTAGGGTTCAGGGTTTAGTGTTTAGGATTTAAGGTTTAAGGTTTTTTTCAAAAAAAATTAAATAAACCAATAGGTTTAGTTTTATTTAGTATATATTGTTTTTTTATTATTTATTTTAGTTTTCTTTATTTTTTAATTTTATATAGTTTCATTTTTTTTTTTTATTTAGTTTAGCTTTTTTTTATTTTAATTTCTTTATTTTAGTTTATCTTTAGGTTTAGGTTTAATTTTTAGTTTTATTTTTATTTTATTTTTTGGTTTAGGTTTAGGATTTTTTATTTTCTAGGTTTAGGTATTAGGATTTTATTTTAGGTTTATTTTTTGGTTTTATTTAGTTTAAGTTTAGGTTTATTTTAATTTATTTTGTTTTGTTTAGATTTAGGTTTTAGGTTTAGTTTAGTTTATATTTTATTTATTTTATTTTATTTTATTTTAGTTTATTTTAGTAGTTTTAGTTTAGGTTTTATTAGTTTTATTATTATTTTATTTTAGTTTATTTTAGGTTTATTTTATTTTTTTATTTTTTATTTTTATTTTTTTATTTTATTTTATTTTTTTTTAGTTTAGATTTTATTTTAGGTTTTTTATTTTTTTTATTTTTTTATTTTATTTTATTTTAGGTTTAGGTTTTTTAGTTTATTTTTTTATTTTATTTAGGTTTATTTTATTTTTAGTTTAGGTTTCTAGGTTTTAGGGTTTATGGTTTAGGGTTTAGGGTTTAAGGTTTTGGGTTTTGGATTTTTTTTTTAGAAAACCCATGGAGGGGAGAATTTTATTGGCCCAAATAAAGGAGTACACGTTCCTTATGAGGGGAAAATTTTCTTAATTACTGCTCAAAGAGCTACATTCAACCTAGAGAAAAAAGTTCCCTATCTAATGCAACAAAAGCAAGGAAAAAACCTAGGCAAAAGAAATAAAAGACCAAAAAACAACTAAGCAACAACATAGTAAATAGGAGGATCAGCCAAAGCCCACTACTAGAATCAGAAGTCTTTTGAGAGTTGCACAATGCACATTCAGGATCCGAAACCTGCAAAGAACCTATAAAAGAATCCCGAAAGCAACAAGAAGATGTAATTAGCACAGCTAGAGAAAATCAAGCTTAAGCACATAATAAAGAGCAATATAAGAGAAAATTTCATTTAAGGCTCAGGCTCAGTCACCTTCATCTTAAGGGGAAACCATAAATGTGAGCATCCAAACTTCAAAAGAAGGGTTACAGTCACATATGCTATACCATCCAAAATATAATAGGAAATCATCCCAACCATCATCGCCCACTTACCTCAACGAAGGCAATCCGCCAAAGAGTGAAAGTGAACAATTCTCTAGTACATGCTGCCCAAGCAATAGAAACAGCTAGCCCACAAATCACCCAGCTGACTAAAGGCCACCAAGCCTGAAAGGAAGTAGCATCAACAAATCCACCACAATAAAAATGAAAGAGTAGCTTCCAAGATTTCACCCAGAAGGAAAAGCCACCATGGATAGGAACCAAACCACTAGTGTCACTAGACAACCACAACCAACAACCCAAAACCAAAACAACAACCTACAACAAGCACCAAGAAACTAGCAATTTAAAACTAGATCAGAGAACAAGGCCAACACGTATAGTAGCCACCAGTCCAACCCAGACAATAGAGGCAAGAAATAAAAATGTAGTCGCAATACCTCCTTCAAAGATAGAAAGATAGCCATAAAAAAACTATAGCACCAGAGAGAGGAAAAATAACCCATTTGGAGACCAAAGGGGCATCCAGAAAACACCAAAAAATCACCACCAAGAGTAGCAGGGAAAACAGCCAAGCCCACCCTACCAACCAAGAGGCAAGACACAAGAAACAAAGGAGCTAAAGAAACCAAAAGTAGTCCAAATCCTCAGCCAAAATAACAGACCAAGCCAACAACACTCAAGCAAAAAATGGGAGCCACCCAATTGAGCAAACAACCTGAATCAACAACTAATAAAAACCAACATAAGGTTAAAACAAAAATAAATAAAAACCACCAAAAAGGCAACCCTACTAGCTAATAATAGTTCAGAAAGGAAACCAAAAAGAAAATTGACCAAACTAGCTAGCACAACCAACCAAACAAGCTAGCCCACAAAGCCACCCAACTAATTAATTAAGCAGCATATGAGCCAACATTGATAAGGAAGCAGTCAATCCAAAGGGGAGGCAATTCCAACATAGAGAAGACAAGCCTAGTGACAAACCAATGGGAAGCCTTCAAAAACAACAAAGAAATAAATGGTAATCACCAAACCAGACAAAAAGTTGCAGTATGGGAGGACCACCCAACCACCAACAATCAACCAGAGTGGAAAGGAAAATAAACTAAGGCCTCTTCTAGACTCCATGGATAAAAAAACCAGTACCAAAGAGAGAACAAGTTACTAATGACCACCAATTCGTACCCTTCCAGCTACAAGATAAAGGAAGAAACCAACAAACAAAAGCCACCAAACCTAAAAAGGATGAAGAGACAAATACCACCAAAAGGCCTAGCATAAACTCAATAGTGAAAAGATCAATAGTAGCCATCAAATAATAGCCACCAAAGATAGCCAGGTAGAGGGTAGTAGCAAATAGCAGCACCCACCAGGCCTAAAAATAGTTGCAGAAAAACCTTCCTAAGTAAGAAAATAGCCAACCAAAACCAAAGGAAAAACTAATACCAATTAAGAAAAGGGAAAAGACAGAAGCAGGTAGAGGCATAACCTAAAAGGAGGCCACCACAAACTCAAGGAAGCACTTGAACAAACTATTGACATTCAGATCCCTAAATAAAATAGTCAGCCAATGAGAACAGCTCTCCAACAATAAAGGCTGAATGGCCAGCCACCACCTCAAAGAGATCTCCCAAATATTACAGCACAAACTAGACAAGAGAGTAAACCAGCCAAAGGAAAGCAACAAAATGAAAATGCACACAGAGAAAAACATAGAAAAGCAAAAAAAAACACAAAGAAAAATTATTTTTTGAGATAAGGTAATCCGGTGTTATCCAAATTAACCAACCCTCTCAATTGTTTAGGTAAATTAAGATGATCATAAAAAGTGAGATCATTTAATTAGCACCTAGATTAGCTAGAAAATATACACAGACATTTCTTTCAGGCCAAATATGAGAAATTTTAAAGCATACTTGAAAGATGAGTGCTCTAGTATGATTAAGAAGATAGAATAAATCTGCATTCCCCATCTTAGTTGAAGTCAACATGTCAATGAGTAAAAGAGCATCAACTTCAATCCAAATATTGAAGAAATTTTTTTGCAAACAAATGTCCATAGCTTTGTTTACAGCTAATAATTCAACATAGATAGCAGAACAAGCTTTAAGAGGATAAGAAAAAGCACAAATGACATTACCTTCAAAATCCCTAAAAATACTGCCACAAACAAATGTATTCTAAGTGATAGAGCCATTTGTATTAATTTTAATAATATAATTATGAGTTTTTATCCAATATATAATCCTATCTTCTTTACAAGAGGTGATCTCAGGTAGGTAAAGACCCAATTTTTTGGCCACAAATTTGCAACCTCTAAAATGTGTGTTACAAATTAAATTAACATTAAATAAAGCAAGAATTTTTTTTCTTTGGTTCTAGCAATAATCCTTTTATGATTTATAGGAATACCATGATATTTAACATCATTTCTATTTATCCATATGAACCAAATAAGCATAATGGCTATTAAAACTTTGATATGACCCATCACAATTTTGTGGAAATAAGCTTCAAGAAGTTGATATAAATAAAGAAAGCCACGAAAATGGTTAGTATTAAAAAATCATAACAAACTCATAATTCGAGATAATAGCACCATTGACAAAAACATGATTAACATTTTCGATATGAAAATAGCAATGACATTTAGAAGGCAAATGAAATCCTTTATCCTAGAGTAAGGAATCAACATGAATGAAGTTTTTTAGAATTTTCCAATTGAGGACATAATAAGAGATAGGGATGATATTATTCCAAAGTTTAATAAATATATTGGAAGAAATATGAGCATCTCTAATATAATTCCAAGCCTCTTTAAGAATAAAATCACCAATATAAGATAGCTTAAAAAGAATTTGATCAGGCTTGTTGGAAAAGACAGGAATATCACTAAATTTATCAAAAAGAGAGGTAAGAATAAATTCGCTAAGTTTACTATCATTCCACTTGTTATTAAGCCAAAAGGAGTTAACTTTAGTAGCAATAGTAGAATGGGTAGATAAAAAAGAATCAATATAACCACCACCAATCTAGTTATCTTGCCAAAAGAAAGAAGATCTCAAATTTATACCCCAAGATATCAAGGATTCAGCCTCCCATTTAATGGGGCAAAGCATTTTACAAACTGGGGAGTCACCAACTTTATAAGTACAGATTAGAGGGTGCCCTAGCAGTATTTAGCTGTCATAAAATTAGCCAAGAGGCTATCATTTTTTCAAAAATTCCACCAGAGTTTATGGGAGAGGGTAGTTATAACTTCACGAATAGGTTTGCATCCAAGTCCACCTTCACCCAATGGACCACAACATTTATGCCAAGAAGTCCAATGCATCCTTTTAATAGAATTATTAGAGCCCTAGAAAAATTTATTAAGGAGATGATTAATTTGATTTAAGATAGAATTAGTAGGGATAATGGTTTGAATAAGATATAAAGGCATCAAATTAAGAGTACTCCTAAGCAAAGTAAGCCTGCCACCAAAAGAAAGTAAGTGAAGTTCCCACACTAAAATGTTTTTAGAATTTTTTTGGATAAGCTCATCAAAAAGATGGGATTTTTTTTGACCTTTGAAAAGAGAAGCACTCAGATATTTAATAAAGAGTTGTTAGCAATTAAAGTTATTGATTCTCAAGATATGATTGATGTTATTATTAGAAATTTTAGAAGTAATAAAGTATATCTTGTTTTCATTAATAGAAAGACCACTTTCCCTACCAAAATTATTTTAAAATTTCTTATGTCTTTTGATATGATGAAAAGAAGGATTACAAAAGATAATGAAATCATCAGCAAAGCTAAGATGAGAAACAGGATACCACCAAGTGTTATAAAGTACATGCTAGGATTATTATTGAATAACTAATTTAAGCTTCTATAAAGGTGTTCCACAGCAATAATAAACAAAGAAGGGGACAAAGGATCACCTTGTCTCAATCCATGAAAAAAAGGGAAGAAGCCTAAAGCTTCACCATTATGAAGAATAGAAAACTAGGCATTATTAATACAATTTTAATAAAGTTAATGAAATTAGTAGAAAAACCAAATAAATGTAGGATATTTAAAAGGAAATCGTAAGAGATATTATCAAAGGATTTTGAAATATCTAATTTAAAAAGGATTTTACCACCTCTAGTTGGAACATCCCAATCATGAATAAGCTCTTGAGCAAGAAGAATGTTATCAGATATAGATCTCCCCAAACAAAACCAGTTTGGTTGAGAGAGATAAATTTTTGAAGTAAAGGACTAAGTCTATTTGTAAGAATTTTAGAAATCAATTTATTCAAGAAAGTGCAAAGACTAATAGGTTTGAAATCACTCTTAAAATTTGGATTATCTTTTTTAGGTATGAGAACAATGGAAGTGCTTGAAAAATATTTAAGAAGAGGATTACCAATAAAAGAAATCAACAATAACATCGATTAGGCCATGCTTAATAATAAACCAACAATTTTGAAAAAATTGAGTAATATAACCCTCAAGACCAGCAAGGAAATCAAAGATCATGCTATTGAGAGCATTACCAATCTCATCTTTAGTAGGCAATCTAGTAAGCCAATGATTATCATCCTGGTAATAATAGAGGGGATCCAATGTGAATTAGAAATAGCTTCATAAGAGTGGCTTTTATTAAGTGAATTTTTAGGCGATTAATAACATAATCTTTAATAACATTAATATCAGTGATCCAATCTCCAATATCATTTTTCATTTTTTGTATATTATTTAAAGCTCTCCTTTTATTAAATAAAGCATGAAAATACCTTGTATTCCTATCCCCATCAGCAATATGTTTACTAGCATCTTTTTTCTTCCAATAGGTCTTTTCCACATTCTCATAATTAATAAGTTTATCTTTAGCTTCATTCAAATCCATAAGCTTAGAAGAGTCAGTGAGAATAGTATTTTCAAGATCAAAAACCAAAAGTTCCATGTTTTTTATATTAGCAAAAAGATTTTTAAAATAATGTTTATTCCACCAAAAACAATTTTTCTTAGCCTTTTAAGATTAAACCATAATCTATTCATACCCCTAATCGAATTATCAGGGTGTAAAGGGGCAATCCTATTAATGGCCATGACTTTAAGAAAATCTAGATGGTGAATATACATATTTTGAAATCTAAAATAGGGCGAGATGTTTAATATTTTAGAGTCTTCTTTAACATAAATTGAAAGTGGGTCATGATCAAATAAAGTTCTACTAAAATGGTCAATAGAGATAAGAGGTCATTGATTAATCCAATGAGAGTTGAAAAAAATTCTTTCTAAATGTTGCCAGAGCTTAGAGTTTTGCCAAGTATAATTAGAGCCTTTAAAACTAATGTAAAAAGATTGCATTCAAGAATCATATTAGAAAATTCTTCCATATAATGAATATTAAGAGAGAAAGCACTCATTCTTTCTGAAGAATATAGAATAGTATTGAAATCACCCCCAACCAAATAATGTTTGTTAATAGAAAGAGCAAAACATCTCAAATTCTCCTAAAGAACATTTTGACCAGCTCTATTGCAAGAAGCATAAACAAAAGAGCCCAACACACAAGAGTCACCAAAAGAAATTTGAGCATTGATAACTTGTTATAGATCATCAAAAATTAAAACATTTAAGAAGCTATTCCAAAAGCACCAAATTTTTTTACTGATGTTAGAGAAAAAATTACTAAAGCCAAGCATTCTATCAACATGATTGATTTTATTAGCATGTATAAGAGGTTTAATAATAATAAGTTAAGAGATATTATTAATTTTGCAGAGATTTCTAATTTGATTACGAATAGTGAGGGTAGCAATCCATGTAACATTCCAAATAAAAGAATTAAAAATTAAGAAAATTGTAAAAGGAAATTAAAGGATAATAATAAAGAGAGAGAGAGAGAGAGAGAGAGAGAAAGAATAAAAAATCCTCTTCATAGCAAAAATTGAAACAACACATTATTTATGTGAAGAGGATCCAAGTCTAGTAGATCTCGCAAGAGTAGGAGGTTACATCTTAGAGTTCTTAGTTTTCTTCTTAAGGATAGTTTGGAATTTTTTGTTTTTATTCAAAGTGTCACCATCGGATAGAGATTGATTAGAAATATTATTAATAGGATAAGGATCAGCAAGAACATCTTTAATTACAACTTCCCCCTCTTCCAAATTAGCATTTTTTAAAAAGTGGGATTAGAATGAAGATTAATCTAGGAATTAGGGGAAGGAGAAGAAATTATACCATTCAAAGCACAAATACCAATGTTAGAATTAGTGTTTTGCTCAAGAATTTCAGCCACATTCATGTTATCATTTAAATCATTATTCTCATCAATTAATGCCAATAAAGAAGTAGGAATAGACTCATTAGAGATTGAATCATCATTTTTTAGCCTCTTTCATTTTGGAATTAGCCATAATAGGCATATTCTCATTTAAACAAATCTTGTTTGGCAAACCATCTTTTTCAACATTATCAATACCTTTGTCATGGTTGGAATGAGAAGTAGAATCAACAATTTTAAGAACATAAGAAGATTCCAAAGAATCCAACCTAATATCAACATTTAAGTTATTTTTAAGCACAAAAATAGTTTTATTAACTTATGAGAAGCTAATTTCGAGTTATGAGCATAAAAAAAAATTTTAAGATGCAGCTGAAGAACAAAACACTCTGAATTATCATGACCATGTATGAACAAAAAACTAAATATTTTTCAAATTCGACCTTTTATAAATAACCAAACTTTTTAGATCCAATCTAGACATCCTTACGATGTTTTTTAGATAGGTCAAGTTCAACCAATATATGAGCAACAGGACAGATCTCAGAAGCACTGATCGATTTGGAGTGGAACGAAAAGAGCCTAAAGAAATAAAACCTAGAGGTTAACATAATGGATTCTCATAATTGGAAGAGCTAACAACACAGGAACAATAAGTTATTCATCCTTTATATTAAAAAGGGGAGACCACTTCAACAAACGCATTTGATAGTTAAAGACAAAATAAGATTGACACAAGAAAACCATTGAATAATCCAAATCATTCATAAGTTGAATCAGAATATGTCTTGGATTGATCAAGCCAACAAAGAAAGCACTTGAAAGTTTAAGGTTATGAAAAAAGGATCGGATCTTTTCCAAATTTGGTAGGTGCAATGCAAATTTTCCAACCAAAATAAATTCGAAATGTTTTGTAGCTTTTCGACATCATGATCTGAACACATGATCACAAGCATACCACGAAAAGAAGTCAAAATCAGATTCATCGAGATAGAAGAGGTAAAGCTTTTACTAGAAAGGGCTTCCTTAAAGGATTTAATAGCAAAAATGGCATTGGGTTTAGGAATCCACAAAAAATTGGATGCCCTAGCTAGATCATCCGAATTGGGAGATGTAATCTGTGGGTTTGAGGTCACCATAGCCATATTCAGAAGAGACACATCACATGAGCAGCTAGAGATTCAAAAGGCCATAGGAAATGGTCGACAATGATGAAGGATCCACTAAAAACACAAAATGGGGATGCAACAAAGGGGAAATTAAAATTTCCATAGCACCATAGGGGAGAACTATGGTTATCAGGTTTAGGTTTCAGAGTCTAGGGTTTCAGGTTTAGGGTTTTATTTTTAGTTTAGGTTTAGGGTTTAGGGTTTAGGTTTAGGTTTAGTTTTCAAGTTTAGGTTTTGGGTTTAGTTTAGGAGGTTTAGTTTAGGCTAGTCCAGTTTAGGTTTAAGTTTAGGTTTAGGTATGGTTTAGGTTTAAACTTAGGTTTGGTTTAAGTTTAGTTTAAGGTTTGTGAAGGGTTAGCCATGGGATTAGGGTTTAGGGTTTATGGTTTTGAGGGTTTGGGTTTAGGTTTAGATTAGGCTTAAGGTTTGGGTTTGGAGTCAGCATTTAGGGTTTTTTTAAAATTAAGTAAACCGGTAGGCTTAGGTTCATTTAGTTTAGTTTATATTTTTATTTAATTAATTTTTTCTTTTTATTTAGTTTAGTTTCTTTATTTTAATTTAGGTTTTTCATTTTAGTTTTTCTTTTAGGTTTAGGTTTAGGTTTATGTTTATTTTTTAGTTTAGTTTTATTATTATTTTTTTAGGATTAGGTATGTTTTTTATTTCAATGTTTAGGTTTAGCTTTTTATTTTATTTTTTTAGGTTTAGGTTTGAGGTTGTTATTTTAGGTTTATTTTTAGGTTTTATTTTTTATTTTAGCTTTAGGTTCATTTTCAGTTTATTTTATTTTATTAAATTTATGGTTTCGGTTTAGTTTATTGAAGGCTTAAGTTTTATTTATTTTAGTTTAGTTTATTTTAGTTTAGCTTTAGGTTTATTTTATTCTGTTAATTTTATTTTTATTTTAGGCTTAGTTTATTTTAGTTTAGAGTTTATGTTTTATTTTTTATTTATTTTAGGTTTCATTTTTAGGTTTATTTTTTTAGCTTTAAGTTTTTATTTAGTTTTTATTGTATTTTATTTTTGGTTTATTTGGTCTTTATTTTATTTAGGTTTTTTTCTTAGGTTTAGTTTAGGTTTTTATCTATTTTATTTTATTATATTTTTATTAGTTTATTTTTTATTTTTAGGTTTGGGTTTAGGTTTTTATTTAAGTTTTTATTTTATTTTTATTTTATTTTATTCAAGTTTAAGTTTTTTTATATATTTTATTTTTAGGTTTTATTTAATTTTGGTTTTTACATTTTTAGGTTTAGGGTTTAGGGTTTAAGGTTTTGTTTTTTAGGGTTAAATGTTTAGGATTAGGGATTAGGGTTTAGGGTTTAGTGTTTAGGCTTTAGGATTTAGTGTTTTTTGGGTTTTGGGTTTAGGGTTTAGGGTTTAGGGTTTATGGTTAGCTTAAGGTTTAGAGTTTTTTTTTAATTAAGTAAACCAATAGGTTTAGGTTTATCTAGTATACTTAATTTATTTTTATTTATTTAATTTTATTTTTTATTTATGTTTATCTTTAATATTTATTTATGATAGTTTATTTATTTTAGTTTAGGTTTTTTATTTTAGTTTATTTTTTAGGGTTAGGTCTAAGTTTAGGTTTATTTTTTAGTTGAGTTTTTTTTAGGTTTAAGTTTTATTTTTTTATTTTAAGGTTTATGTTAAGTTTAGGTTTTATTTTATTTTTTTAGGTTTTTTTTTATTTTATTTTTTTATTTTATTTTTTAGTTCAGATTTTGGTTTATTTTTTGTTTATTTTATTTTATTTAGTTTAGGTTTAGGTTTATTTTAATTTTTTTATTCCATTTTTATTTTAGGTATAGGGCTTAAGTTTTATTATTTATTTATTTTTAGGTTTTATCTTTTAGGCTTAGGATTTTATTTAGTTTTAATTTTAGGTTTATTTTAGGCTTATTTTATTTTTATTTTATGTTTAGTTTTTATGTTATGTAGGTTTTTTATTCTTAGGTTTATTTTTGAGTTTTATTTTTTAGTTCATGGTTTAGGGTTTTTTTAAATTAAAAATTAAGTAAACCTGTAGGGGTTTATTTACATTACTTGGTTTATTTTTTATTTATTTTAGTTTATTTTATTTTTAATTTTTTTAGGTTTAATTTATTTTTATTTAGTTTAGTTTATTTATTTTTGTTTAAGTTATATTTTATTTCAGTTTATTTTTTAGGTTTAAGTTTATGTTTAGGTTTATTTTTTAATTTTGTTTTATTTTTATTTTATTTTTTAGGTTTAGGTTTTATTTTATTTTTTTAAGGTTTAGGTTCTAGGTTATTATTTTTAGTTTAGACTTAAGTTTATTTTTAGTTTATTTTATTTTATTTAGTTTAGGTTTAGGTTTAGGTTTAGTTTATTTCACATTTAGGATTAGGTTTTTTTTTGCTTAGTTTATTATAGTTTAGGTTTTGGTTTAATTTATTTTCTTTATTTTATTTTTATTTTAGGTTTAGGATTTAAGTGTTATTTTTATTTGTTTTTAGATTTTATTTTTAGGTTTTTTTTATAGCTTTAGGTTTTATTTAGTTTTATTTTATTTTATCTTAGGTTTATTTTATTTTTATTTTATCTTTATTTTATTTTTTTATTTCATTTAGGTTTTTATTCATTTTATTTTAGTTTAGTTTTTATTTTCTTTTTTATTTTATTATTAGGTTTATGCTAAGGTTTAGGTTTAGGTTTTAGTTTAAGTTTTTATTTTATTTTATTTTATTCTATTTTCTTATTTAGGTTTAGGTTTTAGGCTTTGGGGTATAAGGTTTATGGTTTAGGGTTTCAGCATTTTGGGTTTTGTGTTTTGAGTTTAGTGTTTAGGATTTAGGGTTTTTAGAGTTTAGGGTTTAGGTTTAGTGTAGAGAAGGGAGGTTTAGGTTAGTTTAGGGTTTGGTTTTCAACAGAGTTTAGAGTTTAGGGTTTAGTGTTTATGGTTTAGGATTTTAGGATTTTAGGGTTTAGGTTTCAGGGTTTAGGTTTTAACGTTTAAGGTTTAGGGTTTAGGGTTTAAGGTTTGGGGTTAGGGTTTTTTTGTGTTCTTTTATTTTTTTTAATTTTTTATATTTTTGTTAATTTAAGTAAAACAGTAAGTTTAGGCATGTTTAGAGTTTAGGGTTTAGTGTTTATTTTAGTTTATTTAATTTTTTATTTTTATTTAAGCTTATTTTTATTTTAATTTAGTTTAGTTTATTTATTTAAGTTTAAATTTTTATTTTAGTTTATTTTTATGGTTAACATTTAGGTTTAGCTTTATTTTTTTCATTAGTTTTATTTTAATTTTATTTTTTGATTTATATTTTATTTTTTATTTTTTGGTTTAGGTTTAAGTTTTTAATCTTTTTTTTAGGTTTGGGTTTTAGGTTTTTATTATAGGTTTATTTTTAGGTTTTATTTTTTAGCTTTGGTTTAGGTTTATTTTTGTTTATTTTAATTTATTAGGTTTAGTGGTGTAGTATATATGTTTAGGTTTAGGTTTTATTTATTTTAGTTTAGTTAATTTTAGTTTAGGTTTAAGTATATTTTATTTTTATTTTAGGTTTCAATTTTTTTTAGTGTAGGATGTATGTTTTATTTTTTATTTATTTTTAAGTTTATTTTTTAGGTTTAGGTTTTTATTAATTTTTATTTTATTATATTTTGGGTTTATTTTATTTTTAATTTAGGTTTAGTTTTTATTTTATTTAGGTTTTTATTATTTTTTAGTTCATTTTGTAATTTTATTTATCTTATTTTAGTTTAGTTTTTATTTTTTATTTTTATTTTCTTTAGGTTTAAGTTTTGGTTTTAGTTTAGGTTTTAGTTTATCTTTTTATTACATTATTCTATTTTCGATTAGTTTTTTTATTTATTTTATTTTTAGGTTTTATTTAGTTTAGGTTTAGGTTTTTAGCTATTTAGGGTTTAAGGTTTAGGGTTAGTTTAGGGTTTTAGTTTTAGGGTGCAGAGTTTAGGGTTTAGGGTTTAGGGTTTAGGGTTTTTATTTTTATTTTTTTTAATTTTGGGTTTTGGGTTTTGGGTTTAGTGTTTAGGGTTTAAGTTTTAGGGTTTATGGTTTAGAGTTTAGGGTTTAGGGTTTAGGGTTTAGGGTTTAGGGTCTAAGGTTTTTAGGGTTTATAGTTTAGTGTTTAGGGTTTAGGTTTTAGGCTTAGGGTTTAGGTTTTAATTTAGGGTTTAGAGTTTTTGGTTATTTTTTTAACAGAGAACAAATTTAGATTCGACAGTTCTTCTTTTTGAATTCATCAACCAAGTAACCCACCAAGTTTTCTAAGCCACAAGCGACGACATAGATAAGAAATGGGCATGCATAGAGCAGATCAAAAACTCTAGATAACTAGAACCCTCTCTACTGTAAAGACACAGTTCCATAAGCAGCAGATCGGATCAATTATTTTTAAGTTTCTCAAGTTCCCATCAAAACCACCCTGGCCTCTTGATTAGCGGTATTCACCATCATATCCCCAATGTCTCCCTCCGCCACCAACATGACTGTAACCTCCGCTGCTCCTCCCACCTCCATAACCACCACTGCTCCAACCACAACCTTCATATCCACCAGCACCTCCAGATCCCCCATCACCACTACGAAAACCGCTACCTCCATCTTCACCTACACTGCCAGATCTAGACTAAGCCTGATTAACGATTATGTTCCTGCCATCAAGGTTCTACCCATTCTTAGGGTCTTTTTTCTTAAAATCAAAAGTGGGGAATTATATTGCCAAAAAGAAAGGGATAAAAGGTCCTTAAAGGGGATAAATTTCTAAATTACTGCTCAAAGAGCTACAATTAGCCTTAAGAAATAAATTTCTTACCTATTATAAGAAAACCAAAGTAAAATAAAGAAAAGACAAAAATGAAGAAAGAAATAACACCAAATTCCAAAAAGGGAAACCAAATCCAACTATATCCCAAAATCTTCTAGAAGATGTACAAACCACCTACAGCCCCAAAACCTGCCACAAACCTGCAATGAACTTAAGATACAGGTAAACATTTATAAATAAGACAAGCTAAGTACACAAAAGGAACAAAAGGATAAAAATCTTAGATAAGGCTCAGGCTCAATCACATTCTTCTCAAGGGAAAATAGAATATGTGAGCATCCATACATCATAAGAAGGGTTACAATGACATATGGTGCTACTAGCCAAAATGATAATAGGGAAACATCCCAACCAACATAACCAACTTACCTCAATTAAACCAAATAGCCAACAACCAAGAGCTCGCCAAGTTGTAGTATCTATCATCAGGATTAAATAGGCAACTAACCAACAAAACATCCATCCAAAATAGAGAAAAGAAACCAACCAAACAAGACAATAGCCAAGAAATAACCACCATCAAAGCCACCCAAAACAAATAAAGACCAAATGTAAAGAACCAAAAATTCTATAGATCCAACAACCAATAGCTCAGTTGCAGCCAGCCATCAAGGCCACCCAGCCAACCATAGCAGCAGGAATCAATAGAAATAATAATAGAGCTAAGGACATCCAAAACCATATACATGTTCATTCCATAATATAAAGAAATGACAAGTTAATGGGTCATCGAACCAACAGGAAAACACCACAAAAAAGTTCAAAAAAACCACCAAAAAAGGGAACAAAAAATAGATGACAGGTAATAGCTCCAGATAGTGTAAACTCAGTCCAGGAAGAAACAAAGCCCATAGCCAGGCCCAACCAATAATCATGATGCTAGATAGCCAAAACCAAAACCAAATGGCTAGAAAAAACCACAGCCATCAAGCAACCACCAACAAATAAACCCTCACAAGAAAAAAAGAGGCTAGGGAAAAAGGCAAATAAATAAGCTCTAAAGCCTGCCAATCACCAAGCCATCCTAAAACCAACATAGCAGAAGACCAACAAGAGGAGAGAGCAAGCAAACCCAGAGGCAACTAAATCTCAACAGTACCAACTAGAAATAATCTCGCCCTCCATCAAAAAGAGATATCATTCTTATGGTTTTAGGTTTAGGTTTAGGTTTATAAGGTTTTAGGGTTTGGGTTTATTTTTTAATTTATTTAATTAATTTTGGTTTAGGTTTAGGGTTTGTGGTTTAGGGTTTAGGGTTTAGGGTTTAGGGTTAGGGTTTAGGGTTTAAAGTTTGAGGTTTGGGGTTTAGGGTTTAGGATTTTTGGTTTAGGGTTTTAGGGTTTATGCTTTTAGTTTATGGTTTAAGGTTAGGGTTTAGGGTTAAGGATTTTTAAGGGTTTAGTGTTTAGGGTTTATAATTTAGGGTTTAGGGTTTATGGTTGCAGGTTTAGGGTTTAGGATTTAGAATTTATGGTTTTTGTTAAATTAAGTAAACCAGTAGGTTTATATTTATTTAGTTTACATTTTATTTATTTTAGTTTATTTTATTTTTTATTTTTATTTAGGTTTATTTTTTTATTTTTTAGTCTAGTTTCTTTATTTTAGTTTGTTTTTATATTTTAGTTTTTTTAAGCTTAGGTTTAGCTGTAGGTTTATTTTTTAGTTTAGTTTTATTTTATTTTTTAGGTTTAAGTTTTACTTTTATTTTAGGTTTAAGTTCGTGTTTTTTTATTTTGTTTTATTAGGTTTAGGTTTTAGGTATTTATTTTATGTTTATTTTAGGTTTTATTTTTTTACTTTAGGTTTATTTTTTAGTTTATTTTATTCGATTTAGTTTAGGTTTAGGTTCTATTTTAGTTTAGTTTATTTAGTTTAGGTTTAAGTTTATTTTATTTTGTTTATTTTATTTTATATTTGGTTTAGTTTTTCTTTTTTAATTTTGGGTTTAGGTTTTATTTTTAGGTTTATTTCGTAGGTTTAAGTTTTTTTTATATTTTATTTTAGGTATATTTTATTTTTATTTTACGTTTAGTTTTTATTTTATTTAGGCCTTTTATTCTTAGGCTTATTTTCTTCTTATTAGTTTAGTTTAGGTTTTATTTATTTTATTTTCATTTAGTTTTTATTTTTATGTTTAGGTTTTAGTTTAGGTTTTTATTTTATTTAGATTTAGGTTTTTTTATTTATTTTATTTTTAGGTTTTATTTAGTTTAGGTTTTTAAGGTTTAGGGTTTATGGTTTAGGGTTTAGGGTTTAGGCTTTGAGGTTTAAGGTTTAGGGTTTACAGTTGTAGGTTTAAGGGTTTAGGGATTAGGGTCTAGGGTTTAGCATTTTAGGGTTTAGGGTTTAGGGTTTGGGTTTTAAGATTTAGGGTTTAAGGTTTATGATTGTAGATTTAGGGTTTAGGGTTTAAGGTTCAAGTTTTAGTTTAGGGTTTAGGGTTTTTGGTTTTTTTAATAGAGAAAAAATTTAGATTCAACATTTCTTCATTTCTCTTTCATCAACCAAGTAACACACCGAGTTTTTTAAGACACAAGCGATGACATAGATAAAAAATTTGCACGCATAGAGTAAGTCAAAAACCCTAGATAACCTGAACCGTCTCTATTATAAAGATACAATTCCATAAGTAGCAGATCAGATTTGTCATTCTTTAGTTTCTCTAGTTCCCATCAGAACCACTCCAGCCTCTTGAGTAGTGGGATCCACCATTATTTCCCCGATCTCTCCCTCCACCATTACCACGGTTGTAACCTCCGTCGCTCCTCCTGCATCCATAATCACCAGCACCTCCAAATCCCCCACCACCACTGCAATAATCACAGCCTTTGCCTTCGCCTCCATCGCCAGATGTAGACTGAGCCTAGTTGACAGTGATGTTCTTACCATTAAGGTTTTGCCCATTCTTAAGGTTTTCATTTGGTTTAGGTTTATTAGGTTTAAGTGTTTAGGTTTATTTTTTAACTTATTTAGTTACTTTAGGTTTATGTTTAAGGTTTGGGGTTTAGGGTTTAGAGTTAGGGTTTCAATTTTAGAGTTTAAGGTTTAGGGTTTTAGGATTTAGGTTTTATTCTTTTAGGGTTCTGGGGTTTAGGGTTAGGGTTTATGGTTTAGTATTTAGGGTTTAGTGTTTAGGCTTTTTGGTTTAGGGTTAGTTTATGGTTTAGGGTTTAAGGTTTTAGAGTTTAGGGTTTAGGTTTTTGGGTTTAGTGTTTGGGTATAGGGTTTAGGGTTTAGGGTTTAGGGTTTAGTGTATTTTTTGGAAAGTTAGAATTTTATTACCATAAAAAGAAAAGATACAATGTCCTTAAAAGGGGTAAAACTCTAAAATTCTATTGCTCTCAGAGCTATAAGAAACCTAGAGAGCTAAACCCCCATCTAAGTACATTAGAAAAAGAAAAGGAAACAATAAATCAAATATAATGCCTAAAAAGCATAAGAGAAAAATACATAGAGTAAGACAAATAAATCCTAAAAATAGTAAAAGGATGAGTCAGCAGCAGTTCATGATTCCTTTGAAAAAGCAAGATAAGCAAGATCCATAGCAACATCACTTGGGTTGACTGAGCAACGACCATTCCCTATGTAAAGTTCCAACTTGTAAAAAAAATCTGTAAAACACTACAAAGGCAAAAGTCATAGCTAAAAATGATAAGGTTAAAGAGAGGAAAAGGAGAGAGGGTAGAAAGAAAAGGCTCAAGCTCAGTTTGGATCATCTCAAGGGGCAACAATACATACGAGCATCCAAACTTTATAAAAAAGGGTTACAATCATATGTAATGCTACCAACCAGAGAGAAGATGTGAGTAACATCAAAGCCATCATAGCCAGCATACCTGATACAAGTAAACATCGAAGCCCAGTCCATAAAGATCTAGATCCATCACCATTGAACAAAAAGCAATCAACCAGCAATAAGCTAGCAGCCAAACCAATAAACAAAAACCACAATAGACAAATCATAAAAACCTAGAGAGAGGCAAGAACAAAGTCAGAACTCCAACAATAATAATTAACCAAATACCCATCCAAGTTCCAAACAAGAAAAAACCAAAACTATCCATCAGCAAGCACCAAACCAATGCCAACTAAATGAGTGAAATAGCCAACAATACCAAGATAGGAGCCCTCAACCCAAAGCCCCAACAATAAGCAGTCACCAAGCCAAACTAGGGTGACCAACCATAAATGACTAAATAGCTCAAAAATGAAACCATCAACTGAAGGAAACATAAGCTACAGTTAGTGTAAATCACCAAAAGACAAAACAACCACACAAAAGGGGGCCAAAGGCAGCCACCAACCAATAAAAACCAAAAAGTCTAATCTAAAATGATCAATAAAGGTTCAACCAACACAGCAAAAGGCTCTACCAAATTGTTGGGTTTATGTTTTAGGTTTAAGGTTTAAGTTTTAGTTTAGGGTTTAGGATTTTTGGTTTTTTTAATAGAGAACAAATTCAGATTCAATATTTTTTCTTTTCGATTTCATCAACCAAGTAACACAACAAGTTTTCTAAGATACAAGTGCGACATAGATCAAAAATGAGCATGCACAGAGTAATTCAAAAACCTTAGATAACTAAAACTGTCTCTACTTTAAAGACACAATTTCATAAGTAGCTGATCAGATTAGCAATTCTTTAGTTTCACCAGTTCCAATCAAAAATAACCTAGCCTCTCAACTAGAGGGATCCACCATCATATCCCTGATCTCTCCCTCCGCCACCACCACGACTGTAACCTCCGTCGCTCCTCCTACCTCCATAACCACCAGTGCTTCGACCACCACCTCCATATCCACTAGCACCTCCAGATCCCCCACAACCACTGCGATAATCACCAGCTCTACCTTCACCTCCACCATTAGATCTAGACTGAGCCTGGCTGACAGTGATGTTCTTGTCGTCAAGGTTCTACCCATTCTTAAGGTTTAGGTCTAGGTTTATGTTTATTAGGTTTTAGAGTTTAGTTTTATTTTTTAATAAATTTAGTTACTTTAGGTTTAGGTTAAGGTTTGTGGTTTAGGGTTTAGGAGTTTAGGGTTAGGGTTTAAGGTTTAGGGTTTAGGGTTCAAGGTTTAGAATTTTATGGTTTATGTTTTTAGGGTTTAGGGTTTAGGGATAGGGTTTTGTGTTTAGGGCTTTAGGTTTTTTAGGGTTTAGGGTTTAGAGTTTAGGGTTTAGTGATTAGGGTTTAGGGTTTATGGTTTAGGGTTGTAGGTTTAGGGTTTAGGGTTTAAGGCTTTTTTATTTAGTATATTTAGTATATTTATTATTTATTTTAGTTTAGTTTATTTTTTATTTTAATTTAGATTTATTTTTTATTTTTAGTTTATTTTTTAGGTTTAAGTTTAGGTTCACATTTTAGCTGAGTTTTATTTTTTTTAATTGTTTAGGTATAGGTTTTATTTTTTATTTTTAGGTTTAGAATTTTATTTTATTTTTTAGGTTTAGGTTTTAGGATTTATTTTAGGTTTATTTTTTGGATTTATTTTTTATTTTAGGTTTATGTTTATTTTTAGTTTATTTTAGTTTATTTAGATTAGTTTTAGGTTTAGGTTAATTTTATTTTCTTTATTTTATTTTTATTTTTGATTTAGGTTTTATCTTAGTTCGGGGTTTAGGTTTTATTTTTTATTTATTTTTAGGTTTTCTTTATAGGTTTATTTTCTAGGTTTAGTTTTTTATTTTGTTTTTTATTTTATTAAATTTTACGTTAATTTTATTTTTATTTTAGTTTAATTTTTATTTTATTTAGGTTTTTTATTTTTTATTTTGTTTAGCTGAGGTTTTATTTTATTTTATTTTATTTTAGTGTATATTTTTTTTTCTTTTTGGGTTTAGGTTCAGGTATAGGTTATAGTTTATGTTTTGATTTTATTTTATTTTTTTAATTTATTTAGGTTTAGGTTTTTTTATATATTTTATTTTTAGGTTTTATTTAGTTTATGTTTAAGTTTATTTTTAGTTTACTTTATTTTATTTTTAATTTTTATTTAGTTTTATTTTATTTATTTTTATGTTTTATTTTTAGGTTTATTTTTTGGGTTTAGGTATTTATTCAATTTTTATTTTATTTCAGGTTTATTTTAATTTTATCTTAGATTTAGTTTTTCTTTTATTTTTTAGTTTAATTTAGGATTTTATTTATTTTATTTTAATTTAGTTTTATTTTTATTATATTTTATTTTTTGGTTTAGGTTTAAGTTTTAGCTTAGTTTTTTATTTTATTTTATTTTATTTAGGTTTAGGTATATTTATTTATTTTATTTTTAAGTTTTAATTAATTTAGATTTAGGTTTTTAGGTTTTCACGATTTAATGTTCTACGGTTTAGTGTTTAGGGTTTGGGGTTTAGGGTTTAGGGTTTATGGTTTAGAGTTTATGTTTGTAGGTATTAGGGTTTAGGGTTTAGGGTTTAGGGTTTAAGGCTTAGGATTTAAGGTTTAGGGTTTAAGGTTGTAGGTTAAGGGTTTAGGGATTAGGGTTTTGGGTTTTGGGTTTGTTTTAGTGTCTGGGGTTAGGTTTTTGTATTTTTTTTATTTTTTTTTAAATTTAGGGTTTACGATTTAATGTTGTAGTTCTAGGGTTTAGGGTTTAGGGTTAGTTTTAGGTTTTATGGTTTAGGGTATAGGGGTTTGGGTTGTATGTTTAGGGTTAGTTTTAGGGTTTAGAGTTTTGTGGTAGGTTTTTTATATTTTTTTTATTTTTTAATTTTTTTTAAATTAAGTAAACTAGAAGGTCTAGCTTTATTTAGTTTATTTTATTATTTATTTTAGTTTATTTTATTATTTTATTTTGATTTTAGTTTAGTTTTTTTCATAATTTAGTTTATTTAATTTAGGTTTATTTATTATAGTTTGTTTTTTTATTTTATTTTATTTTTTAGGTTTAGGTTTAGGTCTATGTTTATTTTTTTCTTTAGTTTTATTTTAATTTTGTTTTTTAGTTTTAGGATTTATTTTTTATTTTTTTTATTTTTAGTTTTCAATTTTTTTTCTTAGGTTTAGCTTTTAGGTTTTCATTTTAGGTTTATTTTTAGAATCTATTTTTTAGTTTAGGTTTAGGTTTATTTTTGGTTTATTATATTTTATTTAGTTTAGGTTTAGGTTTAGGTTTAGGGTTTTTTTATTTTAGTTTAGTTTATTTTAGTTTAGGTTTTAATTTATTTAATTTTTATTTTAGATTTAGGTTATTTTTATAGTTTTGGGGTCAGGTTTTTTATTTATTTATTTTTATGTTTTATTTTTTAGGTTTGATTTTTATTTAGTTTTTATTTTAATTCATTTTAGGTTTATTTCATTTTTATTTTAGTATTAGTTTATAATTTATTTAGGTTTTCTATTTTTTCCTTAGTTTAGGTTTTAATTTATTTTATTTAATTTAGTTATTATTTTTATTTTATTTTCTTTTTGGGTTTAGGTTTAGGTTTAAGTTGTAGTTTATTTTTTTATTTTTTTATTTTTTTATTATATTTAAGTTTAGATTCTTCTTTTTATTTTTATTTTAGGTTTTATTTATTTTAGGTTTTTGGTTTTTATTTTATGTTTACTTTTAGGCTTTATTTCTTAGTTTAGGTTTAGGTTTATTTTTAGTTTATTTTCTTTTATTTAGTTTAGTGTTTAGGTTTAGTTTATTATAGGTTTAACTTTAGGTTTTATTTGTTTTAGTTTAGTTTATTTTAGTTTAGGTTTTAGTTTATTTTATTTTATTAATTTTATTTTTATTTTAAGTTTAGGTTTTTTAGTTTAGGGTTTTGGTTATATTTTTTATTTAATTTTTGGTTTAGGTTTTTATTTAGTTTTTATTTTAGTTTCTTTAAGGTTTATTATAGGTTTATTTTATTCTATTTTTTAAGTTAAGTTTTTATTCAAAGGTTTATTTTATTTTTTGTAGTTTAGTTTAGGTTTTTATTTATTTCATTTAACTTATTTTATTAGTTTATTTTATTTTATTTTTAGGTTTGGGTTAAGGTTTTTTTATTTTTTTTTCTTTTTAGATTTTATTTAGTTTATGTTTAGGTTTTTGGGTTTTTATGTTTTAAGGTTTAACGTTTAAGGTTTAGGATTTAGGGTTAGGGTTTAGGGTTTGCAGTTTATGGTTTAACGTTTAGTGTTTAGGCTTTAGGGTTTAGGGATTTTAGGGTTTAGGGTTTAGGGTTTAGGGTTTGCTTCATGTTTAAGGTTATTTTAGGGTTTAAGGTTTAAGGTTTAGGGTTTAGCCTTCAGGGTTTAATGGTTTTGCAGTTTAGGGTTTAGGATTTAGGGTTAGTTTATGGTTTATGGTTTAGGGATTAAGGTTCAGGGTTAGGGTTAGGGTTTAGGATTTAGGGTTTAGGGTTCAGGGTTTAGGTTTTTGTGTTTAGGGTTTTTGTTTTTTTTTAATAGAGAAAAAATTCAGATTCAACATTTCTTCATTTTGATTTCACAAACCAACACATCAAATTTTCTAAGACACAAGCGATGACATAAATAAAAAATGAGCACGCATAGAGCAAATCAAATATCTAGATAACTGGATCCTTCTGAACTATAAAGACAAAGTTCCATAAGTAGCAGATCGGATCAAGCATTCTTAAGTTTCTCTAGTTCCCATCAAAACCATAGTAGCCTCTAGGGTAGCAGGATCGACCATCTTATACCCAATCTCTCCCCTCTCGCCACCACCATGGTTGTAACATCCATCGATCCTCCTTCCTCCATAACCACCAATGCTCCGACCACCACCTCCATATCCACCAACAGCTATAGATCGCCCACCAGCACTATGATAACTATCGCCTCCACCGCCGATCTAGATCAGTTCTGGTGTTGTTCCGCCAAGGTTATGCCCATTCCTATGGTTTAGGTTTAGGTTTATTAGGTTTTAGGGTTTAGGATTATTTTTTAATTTATTTAGTTACTTTAGGTTAGGTTTAGGTTTTAGGGTTTTGGATTTAAGGTTTAGCATTTAGGACTTAGAGTTCAGGGTTTAGGGTTTTGTTTAAATTAAGAAAATTGATAGGTATAGGTTTATTTAGTTTATTTTTATTTATATTAGTTCATTTTATTTTCAATTTTTATTTAAGTTTATTTATTTATGTTTATTTAGTTTAGTTCAACAATTCTAAGTTTATTTATTTTAGTTTAGGTTTTTTATTTTAGTTTATATTTTAGATTTATGTTTATTTTTAAAATTAGCTTTTTTATTTTATTTTTTAGGTTTAAGGTTTATTTTTTTATTTTTAGGTTTATGTTTAGGTTTTATTTTCATTTTTTAGGTTTAGGTTTTAGGTTTTTATCTTAGTTTTATTTTTAGGTTTTATTTTTTAGCTTAGTTTTTTATTTTAGTTCATTTTTTAGGTTTAGGTTTAGGTTTATGTATATTTTTTACTTTACTTTATTTTTATTTTATTTTTTTAGGTTTAAGTGTTATTTTTTATTTATAAGTTTAGGTTTTGGTTTTTATTTTTATTTTTTTAGGACTAGGTTTTAGGTTTTTATTTTTGGTTTAATTTTAGGTTTTATTTTTTAGTTTAGGTTTAGGTTTATTTTTAGTTTATTTCATTTTATAGAGTTTAGGTTTATGTTTAGGTTTAGGTTTAGGTTTTATTTATTTTAGTTTATTTTATTTTAGTTTAGGTTTATTTTATTTCTATTTTAGGTTTGGTTTTATTTTTTAGTTTAAGGTTTAGGGTTTATTTTTTAGGTTTAGGTTTTTATTTAGTTTTTATTTTATTTTTTTAGCTTTATTTCATTTTAATTTTAGGATTTGTTTTCATCTTATTTAAGTTTTTTATTTTTTAATTTAGTTTATGTTTTATTTATTTTTTTAGTTTAATTTTTTATTTTTTATTTTATTTTTTTGGTTTAGGTTTAGGTTTAGGTTGTAGTTCATGTTTTTATTTTTTATTTTACTTATGGTTAATTTTATTTATTTATTTTATTTTCAGGTTTCACTTAGTTTAGGTTTTAGGTTTTTATTTTAGGTTTATTTTTAGGTTTTATTTTTTACTTTAGGTTTAGGTTCATTTTTAGTTTATGGTTATGGTTTAGTTTATTTTAGGTTTAGGTGTAGGTTTTCTTTATTTTAGTTTAGTTTATTTTTGTTTAAGTTTAGGTTTATTTCATTTTGTTTATTTAATTTTTATTTTAGGTCTAGGTTTTTTTTCATTTAGGGCTTAGGTTTTAGTTTTTATTTATTTTTAGGTTTTATTTTTAGGTTTATTTTTTTGGTTTACATTTTTGTTTAGTTTTTATTTTATTTTATTTTAGGTTTATTTTATTTTTATTTTAAGTTTAGTTTTTATTTTATTTATGTTTTTTATTCTTAGGTTTATATTATTTTTTTATTTTAATTTATTTTTATAGTTTATTCAATTTTTTTTAGGTTCATGTTTAGGTTTATTTATTTATTTTATTTTTAGGTTTTATTTAATTTAGGTTTAGGTTTATAGGGTTTAGGGTTTACAATTTAGGGTTTAAGGTTTAGGGTTTTAGGGTTTAGGGTTTTAGGTTTTATTATTTATAATTTTGGTTATGGTTTAGGGTTTAGGGATTAGTGTTTAGGCTTTATGGTTTATGGTTTTAGGGTTTAGGGTTTAGGGTTTAAATTTTAAGTTTTATGGTTAGCTTAGTGTTTAAGGTTAGTTTAAGGTTTTATGTTTAAAGTTTAGGGTTTAGGCTTCAAGGTTTAGGGTCAGTTTTGGGTTTAGGGTTTATGGATTTAGGATTTAGGATTAAGGTTTTAGGGTTTATGGTTTAGGGTTAGGTTTAGTGTTTAGGATTTAAGGTTGTAGGATTAAGGTTTACGATTTAGGTTATAGAGTTTAGGGTTTAGGTTTGGGTTTTAGGGTTTAGGGTTTAAGGTTTAGGGTTTAAGGTTTAGGATTTAGGCTTTAGGTTTAGGGTTTAAGGTTTTTGTTTTTTTTTAACAGTGAACAAATTAAGATACAACATTTCCTCTTTTTGATTTCATCAACCAAGTAACACACCAAGTTTTCTAAGATAAGCGATGACATAGATAATAAATGAGCACGCATAGTGTAAATTAAAAACCATAAATAACTAGAATCATCTCTACTGTAAAGACATAGTTCCATAAGCAATATATCTGATTGACCGTTCTCCAGTTTCTCTAGTTCCCATCAAAACCACCCTAGCATCATGAGTAGCGGGATCCACTATCATATCCTCGATCTCTCCCCTCCGCCACCCCCAAGGCTGTAACCTCCATCGCTTCCACCCACCTTCATGACCACCACTACCCCGACCACCACCTCCATATACATCAGCACCTCTAGATCCCCCATCACCACTGCGATAACTTGCCTCCACCTTGCCTCCATAGTGGATCTAGGCGATCTAGTTAGCAGTGATGTTACGCGGTCAAGGTTACTTTCTTAGGGTTTAGGATTAGGTTTAGGTTTGTTAGGTTTTAGGTTTTAAGACTAATTTTTAATTTATTTAGTTACTTTAGGTTAGGTTTAGGGTTTAGGGCTTAGGTTTTTTCTTTTTTAAATTAAGAAAATTAGTAGGTTTAGGATTATTTAAGTTATTTTTACTTATTTTAGTTTATTTTATTATTACTTTTTATATATGTTAATTTTTTATTTTCATTTAGTTTGGTTTGTTTATTTTAGGTTTATGCTTATTTTTTTAGTTTTGTTTTATTTTTTTATTTTTTAGGTTTAAGTTTTACTTTTTACTCTTAGGTTTAGGACTAGCTTTTTTTTTAGGCTTAAGTTTTAGGTTTTTATTTTAGCTTTATTTTTGGGTTTTATTTTTTAGTTTACGTTTTGGTTTATTTTTAGTTTATTTTATTTTATTTAGTTTAGGGTTTACGTTTAATTTATTTTAGGTTTATATTTAGGTTTTATTTTTAAATTTTAGTCTATTTTAGTTTAGGTTTAGGTTTGTTTTAGTTTGTTTATTTTAGGTGTAGGTTTTTTAAGTTTATGGTTTGGGTTTAATTTTTTATTTATTTTGGGTTTTATTTTTAGGTTTATCTTTTAGGATTAGGTTTTTATTTAGCTTTTATTTTATTTTATTTTATTTTAGGTTTATTTTATTTTTAATTTACGTTAAGATTTATTTTATTTATGTTTTTTATTTTTAGATTTATTTTATTTTTAGTTTAGTTTAGGTTATTATTTAATTTAGTTTAGTTTAGTTTTTATTTTTTATATTATTTTATTTTTTAGGTTTTGGTTTTGGTTTAGGTTTCTATTTTTATTCTTTTATTTTTAAAGTTTTATTTAGTTTAGGTTTAAGTTTTTAAGTTTTTAGGGTTTATGATTTCTGGTTTAGGGTTTAGTGTTTTAGGTTTTAGGGTTTAGGGTTTAGGGTTTAGGGTTTAAGGTTTTAGGGTTTATGGTTTAGAGTTTAGGGTTGTAGATGTAGGGTTTAGGGTTAGGGTTTTTCTTAAAATTATGTAAACTCGTAGGTTTAAGTTTATTCAGTTTATTTTATTTTTTATTTTAATTTGTGTTTATTTTTATTTTTATTTTTCTTTAAGTTTTTATTTAGTTTTTATTTTCTTTTATTTTAGGTTTTTCTTATTTTTATTTTAGGTTTAGATTTTATTTAGTTTATTTATTTTTAATTTTTTTAGGTTTTTATTTATTTTATTTTAGTTTAGTTATTATTTTTTATTTTATTTACTTTTTAGGTTTTGGTTTAGGTTTAAGTTTAAGTTTAGGTTTTAATTTAAGTTTTGATTTTATTTTATTTTTTATTTTATTTTGGTTTAGGCTTTTTATTTATATTATTTTTAGGTTTTATTTAGTTTAGGTTGAAGTTTTTAGCTTTTTAGGGTTTACATTTTAGGGTTTAGGGTTACTTTATGATTTAGGGTTTAGGGTTTAGGGTTTAGGGTTTATGGTTTAAGTTTTAGGGTTTTGGGTTTTGGGTTTAAGGTTTAGGGATAAGGGTTTAGATTTTAGAGTTTATGGCTTAGGGTTTAGGGTTTTAGGGTTTAGGGTTTAGGGTTTAGGGTTTATGGTTTAAGTTTAGGGTTTTGGGTTTTGGGTTTAAGGTTTAGGGATAAGGGTTTAGATTTTAAGGTTTATGGCTTAGGGTTTAGTGTTTTAGGGTTTGGGGTTTAGGGTTTAGGGTTTAGGGTTTTCATTTTAGGTTTTAGGTTTAGGGTTTAGGGTTTTTGGGTTTTTTAACAGATAACAAATTCAGATTCAACATTTCTTTTTTATGATTTCATCAACCAAGTAACATATCAAGCTTTCTAAGACACAAGTGATGACATAGAAAAAAATGAGCATGCATAAAGCAAATCAAAACCCAAGATTATTAGAGCCATTTATACTGTAAAGACATAGTTCCATAAGCAGCAGATCAGATCGGCCATTCTTTAGTTTCTCAATTAGATCGAACCACTGACCTCTCGAATAGATCCATAATCATATCACGATCTCTACACCACCACCATATGTAACCATCTCCCCATGCCATAATCACCTTGCTCGACTTACCTCCATATCCACCGGCACCTCCGGATCCCCCATCCACATGATAATCATCGCCTCTGCCTTCATCTCCTGATCTGGCGAGCCTAGTTGATGGTGATGTTCCTGCTGTGAAGGTTCTACCCATTCTTAGGGCTTAGCTTTAGGTTTAGGTTTATTAGGCTTTAGGCTTTAGGTTTATTTTTCAATTTATTTAGTTACTTTAGGTTTAGATTTAGGTTTTGGGGTTTAGGGTTTAGGGTTTAGCATTCTGGGTTTAGGGTTTAAGGTCATAGGGGTTTATACTTTTAGGGTTTAAGGTTTAGGGTAAGGGTTTAGGGTTTAAGGTTTTTTAGGGGTTTAAATTAAGTAAAATGGGTTTAGGTTTATTTAGTATATTTAGCTTAGTTTATTTATTTAAAATTTTAGTATACTTATTTTTGTACTTAGGTTTATTTTTAATTTTTATTTAGTTTAGTTTATTTATTTTAGGTTTATTTATTTTAGTTTAGCTTTTTTATTTGAGTTTATTTTTTAGTTTTAGGTTTAGGTTTAGGTTTATTTTTTAGTTGAGTTTTATTTTTATTTTATTTATTAGGTTTAGATTTTATTTTTTTATTTTTAGGTTTCGGTTTAGGTTTTTATTTTATTTTTTTAAGTCTAGGTTTATTTTATATTATTTATTTCATTTTTATTTTAGGCTTAGGTTTTTTTTTTTGTTTAAGGATAATGTTTTATTTTTAGGTTTATATTTTAGGTTTAAGATTTTATTTAGTTTTATTATATTTCATTTTAGGTTTATTTTATTTTTATTGAACATTTAGTTTTTATTTTATTTAGGTTTTTTATTCTTAGGTTCATTTTATTTTTTTAGTTTAGTTTTTGTTTTATTTTATTTTATTTTAGTTTATTTTTATATTTTATTAGGTTTTTTATTTATTTTAATTTAGTTTAGCTTTTAATTAAATTTTATTATTTTATTTTATTTAGGGTTAGGTTTTTTGATTTATTTTATTTTATGTTTTATTTAATTTAGGGGTTTGGGGTTTAGGGCTTAGGGTTTAGGGTTCATTGTTTAGGCTTAAGGGTTTAGGGTTTTTGGGGTTTAGGTTAGCTTAGGGTTTAGGGTTAGATTAGGGTTTAAGGTTGAGGGTTGAGGCTTTAGAGTTTAGGGTTTTTGGATTAGGATTTAGGGTTAGGGTTAGGGTTAGTGTTTAGGATTGTAGGTTTAGGGTTGTATGTTTAGGGTTTAGGGTTTAAGGTTTAGGATTCAATGTTTAACATATAGGGTTTAGGGTTTAGAGTTTTTTTTTTTTAAAAAAAGTAAACCCATTGGTTTTGGTTTGTTTAGTTTATTTTATATTTTTATTTAGGTCCATTTCAAATTTATATTTAGTTTGTTTTATTTATTTGATGTTTATTTATTTTTGTTTATGTTTTTTATTTTAGTTTATTTTAAGGTTTAGGTTTAGGTTTATGTTTATTTTATTAATTTAGTTTTATTTTTATTTTATTTTCTACATTTAAGTTTTATTTTTTATTTTTAGGTTTAGGTTTAGGTTTTTATTTTACTTTTTTAGGTTTAAGTTATAGGTTTATATTTTAGGTTTAATTTTTTAGTTTACGTTTAGGTTTATTTTTAGTTTATTTTTTTAAATTAGTTTAGGTTTAAATTTAGGTTTAGTTTATATTAGGTTTAGGTTTAGGTTTAATTTATTTTAATTTAGTTTATTTTAGTTTAGGTTTAAGTTTTTTCTATTTTAGGTTTAGTTTTTTTTGTTTAGGGTTTAGGTTTTATTTTTTATTTATTTTTAAGTTTATTTTAGGTTTATTATTTAGGTTAAGTTTTTTATTTAGTTTTTATTTTATTTTATTTTAGGTTGCTTTTATTTTTATTCTCCTTTATGTATTATTTTATTTAGATTTTTTTATTTTTAGTTTAGTTTAGGTTTTTATTTTTTGGGGTTTAGTTAATTTAATAAATTTTTTATTTTATTTTATTTTTAAGTTTAGGTTTAGATTTTAGTTTAGGTTTTTATTTTATTTTATTTTATTATTTTATTTTGATTTAGGTTTTTTTACTTATTTTCTTTCTAGGTTTTTATTTTTAGGTTTTTATAGTTTAGGGTTTAGTGTTTAGGGTTTAGGTTTTATTTATTTTAGATTAGTTTATTTGAGTTTAGGTGTATGTTTATTTTATTTTTTTTTATTTTAGGTTAGGATTTTTTTTAGTTTAGGGTTTAGGTTTAATTTTTTATTAATTTTTAAGTTTTATTTTTAGGTATATTTATTAGGTTTATGTTTTTATTTACTTTTTATTTTATTTTATTTTAGGTATATTTTACTTTTATTTTATGTTTTGATTTTATTTTATTTAGGTTTTTTATTTTTAGGCCTATTTTATTTTTTAGTTTAGTTTAGGTTTTTATTTTATTTTATTTTTAAGGTTTAGATTTTGGTTTATGTTTAGGTTTTAGTTTAGGTTTTTATTTTATTTAGGTTTATGTTTTTTATTTCATTTATTTTTAGTTTTTATTTAGTTTAGTTTTAGGTTTTTAGGCTTTTAGGGTTTATGGTTTAGGCTTTAGGGTTTAGGGTTTAGGGTTATATGTTTTATGGTTTAGGGTTTAGGGTTCAATGTTTATATTTTAGGGTTTAAGGTTTTATGGTTTGGGTTTAGGTTTAGGGGTGTAGGTCTAAGGTATAGGGTTAAGGTTTTGGGTTTAGTGTTAGGCTTTAGAGTTTAGGGTTTTTTGGGTTTAGCATTTAGGGTTAGCTTAGGGTTTATGGTTTAATTAAGGTTTAGAGTTTATGATTTAAGGTTTAGGGTTTATGGTTTTAATGTTTAGGGTTTTTGGTTTAGGGTTAGTTAAGGGTTTAAGTTTTAGGGTATATGGTGTAGGGTTTAGTGTTTAGGGTTTAAGTTTAAGGTTAAAGTTAGGGTTAGGGTTTAGGGTGTAGGGTTTAAGGATTATGGATTACAGTTTATTGTTTAGTGATTATGGTTTAGGGTTTAAGGTTTAAGGTTTAGGGTTAAGGTTTATTTAGGGTTTAGGGTTATAGGTTTAGGGTTTAGGGTTTTATTTAGTTTATTTATATATATTTTTATGTTTATTTTTTATTTTTATTTAGTTTAGTTTATTTATTTTATGTTTATTTATTTTAGTTTAGGTTTTTTATTTTTTAATTTATTTTTTAGGTTTAGGTTTAGGTTTATTTTTTAGGTTTAGGTTAAGGTATTAATTTATGTTTTTATTTTATTTTTATTGTTTTTATTTTATTTAGGTTTAAGTTTTTTATTTATTTTATTTATTGGTTTTATTTACTTTAGGTTTTTAGGTTTTTAGGTTTTTTGGTTTTTAGGTTTTTAAGGTTTAGGGTTTAGGGTGTATAGTTTAGGGTTTCTGGTTTAGGATTTAGGGTTTAGGGTATGGGGTTTATGGTTTAGGGTTTAGGGCTTAGGGTTGTATGTTTTAGGGTTTAGGGTTTCGGGTTTAGGGTTTAGGGTTTTAGAGTTTAGGGTTTAGGGTTTAGGGTTTAGGGTTTAGGTTTTAGGGTTTAGGGTTTAGGATTTAGGGTTTAGGGTTTAGGGTTTAAGAAAAATTTAAGTTTAATTTATTTTTGTTTAGTTTATTTTAGTTTAGGTTTATGTTTATTTTGTTTTGTTTAATTTAGGTTTAGGTTTAATTCTTTAAATATTTTTAGGTTTTATTTTTGGGTTTATTTTTTATGTTTATGTTTTTATTTAGTTTTTATTTCATCTTTATTTTATTTTTATTTTATGTTTAGTTTTTATTTTATTTAGGTTTTTTATTTGTAGGTTTATTTTAATATTTTTAGTTTAGTTTAGGATTCATTTATTTTATTTTAATTTAGTTTTTATTTATTATTTTATTTTTATTTCTGGTGTAGGTTTAGGTTTTTTTAATTTATTTTATTGATAGGTTTTATTTAATTTATTTTATTTTTAGGTTTTATTTAGTTTAGGTTTTGGTTTTAAGGTTTTTAAGGTTTATGGTTTATGGTTTAGGGTTTATGGTTTAGAGTTTAGGGTTTTGGGTTTGGGGTTTAAGGTTTAGGGTCTAGGGTTATAGGCTTTACGGTTTAAGATTTAGGGTTTATGGTTTAGGGTTCATGTTTTAGGGTTTAAGGTTTTGGGTTTTTGATTTTGGGTTTAGGGGTTTAGGATTAGGATTTAGGGTTTTGGGTTTAGGATTTTAGGGTTTAAGGTTTAAGGTTAGGCTTTATGTTTTAGGGTTTTACATTTAGTGTTTAGGCTTTAGAGTTTAAGGTTTTTGTGGTTTAGAATTTAGGGTTAGCTTAGGGTTTAGGGTTAGATTAAGGTTTAGAGTTTATGGTTTATGCTTTAGGGTTTAAGGTTTTTATGGTTTATGGTTTAGTGTTAGTTTAGGTTTTATGACTTATGGTTTTAGGGTTTAGGCATTAGACTTTAGGGTTTAGTGTTAGGGTTAGGGTTAGGGTTTAGTGTTTAGGGTTTAATGATTAGGGTTTGATTTAATGCTTAAGATTTATGATTTAGGATTAGTTTTGGGTTTAGGGTTTAGGGTTTATGGTTTAGGGTTAAAGGGTTTTTTAGGGTTTAGGGTTGTAGGTTTTGGGTTAGTTTTAGGGTTTAGGGTTTAAGATATAGTGTTTAGGGTTTAGGGTTTAGAGTTTAAGGTTTTTTTTTAAAAAAAAATTAAAAGAACCAATAAGTTTAGGTTTATTTAGTTTGTTTAGTTTATTTTATAATTTAATTTAGGAAAATTGTTTATTTAGTTTAGTTTATTTATTTTATGTTTATTTATTTTAGTTTACTTTATAGGTTGAGGTTTAGGTTTACATTTATTTTTTTAGTTTACTTTTAATTTTATTTTATTTTTAGGTTTAAGTTTTATTTTATATTTTTAGGTTTAGGTTTTATTTTTTATTTTTAGGTTTAGGTTTAGGTTTTTATTTTACTTTTTTTAGGTTTAGGTTTAGTTTTTTATTTTATTTTTTTAGGTTAAGATTTTAGGTTTTTATTTTAGGTTTATTTTTAGGTTTAAGTTTTTTTTGGTTTATCTTACTTTATTTAGTTGAACTTCAGGTTTAGGTTTAGGTTTAGTTTTTATTTATTTAGTTTAGTTTATTTCAGTTTAGGTTTAGGTTTATTTCATTTTATTTTAGGTTTATGTTTTTTTTAGTTTAGGGTTTAGGTTTTCTTTTTTATCAATTTTTAGGTGTTATTTTTGGGTTTATTGCTTAGGTTTAGGTTTTTATTTTGTTCTTATTTGATTTTATTTTATGTTGATTTTATTTTTATTTTACATGTAGGCTTTTTTTATTATTTTAGTTTAGTTTAGGTTTTCATTTATTTTATTTTAGTTTAATTTTTATATTTTATTTAATTTTATTTTAACATTTAGGTTTAGGTTTATGTTTAGGTTTTAGTTTAGGTTATTATTATTATTTTATTTTATTTTATTTTATTTTATTTTATTTTATTTTATTTTATTTTATTTAGGTTTAGGTTTTTTTATTTATTTTATTTAGTTTAGGTTTTTCTATTTATTTTATTTGTAGGCTTTATTTAGTTTAGGTTTAGATTTTTAGGTTATAAGGGTTTAGGGTTTACGGTTTTTGGTTTAGGGTTTAAGGTTTAGGATTTAGGGGTTGGGATTTAGGGTTGAAGGTTTAGGGTTATAGGTTTTAGGGTTTAGGGTTTAGGGTTTAGGTTTTGTTTTAGTTTAAGGTTTAGGTTTTATTTATTTTTTACTTTTAGGTTTCTTTTTTAGCTATAGGATTTTTTTTAGTTTTTATTTTATTTTATTTTTATTTTACATTAAGTTTTTAGTTTATTTAACTTTTTTATGTTTATGTTTATTTTAATTCTTAATTTAGTCACCATTTTTATTTATTTTATTTTAGTTTAGTTTTCATTTTTTTTATTTTTTTTTCGATTTAGGTTTAAGTTTAGGTTATCATTTTATTTAGATTTAGGTTATTTATTTATTTATTTTTTTAGGTTTCATTTAGTTTAAGTTTATGTTTTTAGGGGTTTAGGGTTTAGGGTTTAGGGTCTAGGTTGTAGGTTTTATGGTTTAGGGTTTATGGTTTAGGGCTTAGAGTTTAGGGGTTTAGAGTTTAGAGTCTAGGTTGTAGGTTTTATGGTTTAGGGTTTAGGGTTTAGGGTTTACGATTAGTTTTAGGGTTTAGGGTTTTTGTTTAGGGCTTAGAGTTTAGGGTTTAGGATTTTACAATTTAGCATTTTAGGGTTAGGATTTAGGGTTCAGTGTTTAGGCCTTAGGGTTTAGTGTTTTAGGGTTTAGGGTTTAGGGTTAGCATTGGGTTTTGGGTTAGATTATGATTTTGGGTTTAGGGTTTAGGGTTTATTATTTTTAGGGTTTAGGGTTTAGGGTTTACGGTTAGTTTAGGGTTTAAGGTTTAAGGTTTTTTGGTTTAGGGTTTAGGGTTTAGGATTTAGGGTTAGTGTTAGGGATTATGGTTTAGGGTTTAGGGTTTAGGGTTTAGGGATTAGGGTTTTATTTATTTTATTTCAATTTATTTTAAATTAGGTTTATTTTTATATTCTATTTAGGTTTTTTTAATTTAAGGTTTAGGTTTTATTTTTATTTTTTTTAGGTTTATTTTTAAGATTCAGGATTTTCTTTTGTTTTTATTTTATTTTATTTCAGTTTTATTTTATTTTTATTTTACGTTTAGTTTTTAGTTCATTTAGGTTTTATTTTTCATTTTATTTTATTGTTTAGTTTAGTTTAGGTTTTATTTATTTTACTTTAGTTTACTTTTTATTTCTATTTTATTATATTTTTTGGTTTAGGTTTAATTTTAGGATATTATTTTATTTAGATTTAGGTTTTTATTTTTTTATTTTTCAGTTTTATTTAGTTTAGGTTTATGCTTTTAGGGGTTTTGGGTTTTGGGTTGTAGGTTTTATGGTTTAGGGTTTAGGGTTTAGGGTTTATGGTTCAGGGTTTTTGTATTTAGGGTTGAGGGTTTACAATTTAGGGTTTAGGGTTTATTATTTTTAGGGTTTAGTAATTTTAGGGTTTAAAGCTTAGGGTTATATGGTTTATGGTTTAGAGTTTCAAGTTTAAGGTTAGGGTTAGGGTTAGGGTTTATGGCTTTGGGTTTAAGGTTATGGTTTATTATTTAGGGTTTTGGGTTTAGGGTTTATTATTTAGGGTTTAGGGTTTAGGGATTATTATTTTGGGTTTAGGTTTAGGTTTAGGTTTGAATTTAGAACTTAGGGTTTAAGGTTTTAATTAGGTTTAAGTTTAGACTTAAAGTTGAGTTTAGTTTAGGGTTTAAGGTTTAGGTTTAGATTAGAGTTTAGGTTTATAGTTTAGACTTTTAGGTTTAGTGTTTAGGGTTTAAGTTTAGGTTTAGGTTTAGTTAAGTTTAAGTTTAGGTTTTGTGTTTACTTTAGTTTTAGGTTGGGTTTAGTTTAGGTTAAAAGTTTAGAGTTTAGGTTTTAGTTTAACTTTTAGGCTTTTTTGGGTTTTAGGTTTATAGTTAGTTTAAACTTAAGGTTCAGTTTAAACTCTAGGTTTAGGTTTAGGATTTAGGGTTAGTGTTAGGGTTTGTGGTTCAGGGTTTACGGTTTAGGGTTTAGGGTTTAGGGTTTAGGGTTAGTTTAAGGTTTAGGGTTTAGTGTTAGAGTTTAGGGTTAGTTTTACAGTTTATGGTTTAGAGTTTAGGGTTTAGGATTTTTTGTTTAGGGTTTGGAGTTTAGGGTTTTGGTTATTTTTTTAAATTAATTAAACTTGTTGGTTTAGATTTACCTAGTTTATTTTATTCATTTTATGTTTATTTAAATATGTTTAGGATTTTTATTTCAGTTTATTTTTAGGTTTAGGTTTAAGTTTATCTTTATTTTTTATGTACAATTTTATTTTTATTTTATTTTTTATGTTTAGATTTTATTTTTTATTTTTAGGTATAGGTATAGGTTTTTATTTTATTTTTTTAGGTTCAGGTTTTAGGTTTATTTTTATTTTTTATTTTTTAGTTTAGGTTTATGTTATTTTTTAATTTATTTTATTTTATTTAGTTTAGGTTTAGGTTTAGGTTTAGTTTATTTTAGGTTTAGGTTTAGGTTTTATTTATTTTTGTTTAGTTTTTTTTAGTTTAATTTGTTTATCTTGTCTTAATTTTTGGTTTAGGTTTTTTTTTAGTTTAGGGTTTATATATTATTTATTTATTTATTTTTAGGTTATATTTTTACTTTTATTATTTTGGTTTAGGTTTTTATTTTATTTTATTTTAGGTTTATTTTATTTTTATATTACGTTTAGGTTTAATTTTATTTAGGTTTTTTATTTTCAGGTTTTTTATTTTTGTTTAGCCTAAATTTTTATTTATTTTATTTTAGTTAAGTTTTTATTTTATTTTATTATATTTTTAGGTTTAGGTTTAAGTTTAGGTTTAGTTTAGGTATAGGTTTTAGTTTAAGGATTATTATTTAGGGTTTAGGGTTTAGGGTTTATTGTTTAGGGTTTAGGGTTTAGGGTTTAGGGTTTAGGGTTTAGGGTTTAGGATTTAGGGCTTAGGGTTTAGGGTTTAGGGCATTAAGGTTCAGGTTTAGGATTTAAAGTTGAAGGTTTAAGGTTTAGCGTTTAAGGTTTAGGGTTTATAGTTAGGGTTTAGGGTTTAGTGTTTAGGGCTTTTGGGTTTAGTGTTTTAGGGTTTATGGTTTTCGGGTTTTGGGTTTTGGGTTTAGTGTTTAGTCTTTAGGGTTTTGGGTTTCGGGGTTTAGGGTTTAGGGTTAGATTAGGGTTTAGGGTTTAGGCTTTAGGGCTTTTTGGGTTTATGGTTAGTTTAAGGTTTAAGGTTCAAGTTTTAGGCTTTAAGGTTTAGGGTTTAGGATTTAGGGTTATTGTTAGTGTTTGTGGTTCATGGTTTGATTTAGGGTTTAGGGTTTAGGGTTAGTTTAAGGTTTAGGGTTAGAGTTTAGGGTTAGTTTTACAGTTTATGGTTTAGAGTTTAGGGTTTAGAGTTTAGGGTTTTGGTTTTTTTTTTAAATTAAGTAAATTTGTTGGTTCAGATTTACTTAGTTTATCTTATTCATTTTATGTTTATTTTATTTAGTTTTGGATTTTTATTTCAGTTTATTTTTATGTTTAGGTTTAAGTTTATGTTTATTTTTTTGTACAATTTTATTTTTATTTTATATTTTAGGTTTAGATTTTATTTTTTATTTTTAGGTTTAGGTTTAGGTTTTTATTTTATTTTTTTAGGTTTAGGTTTTAGGTTCATTTTTATGTTTTATTTTTTAGTTTAGGTTTATGTTATTTTTTAATTTATTTTATTTTATTTAGTTTAGGTTTAGGTTTAGCGTTAGTTTATTTTAGGTTTAAGTTTAGGATTTTACTTATTTTTGTTTAGTTTATTTTAGCTTAAGTTTATGTTTATCTTATCTTAATTTTTGGTTTAGGTTTTTTTTTAGTTTAGGGTATAGATATTATGTTTTTATTTATTTTTAGGTTATATTTTGAGGTTTATTGTTTAGGTTTAGTTTTTTATTTTATTTTTATTTTATTTAATTTTAGGTTTATTTTTTTATATTACTTTTAGGTTTTATTTTATTTAAGTTTTTTATTTTTAGGTTTTTTATATTTTAGTTTAGCTTAAATTTTTATTTATTTTATTTTAGTTTAGTTTTTATTTTTTTATTTTATTATCTTTTTAGGTTTAGGTTTAAGTTTAGGTTTAGTTTAGGTCTAAATTTTAGTTTATGTTTTATTTATATTTTTTTATTTTTTTTGGTTTAGAAAATTTTATTTATTTTATTTTTACATTTTATTTAGTTTAGGTTTAGGTTTTTATCTTTTTATGGTTTAGGGTTAGTTTACAATTTAGGGTTTAGGGTTTAGGGTTTGTGGTTTAGGATTTAGAATTTTTTTGGGTTTAGGCTTTAGGGTTTAGGGTTTAGATTTTAGGGTTTACGATTTATGGTTTAGGGTTTAGGGTTTTAGGGTTTTGGGTTTAGGGTTTAGGGTTTTTATGGGTTAGGGTTTAGGGTTTTTGGTTTTTGTTATTTGAGAATAAATTCATATTCAAGATTTCTTCTTTTTGATTTCATCAACCAAGTAACACACCAAGTTTTCTCAGACGAAAGTGATGATAGAGAAAAAAATTAGCATGCATGGAGTAAATAAAAAACCCTAGATAAATAGAACGTCTCTTATAAAGACACATTTCCATAAGCAGTAGATCGGATCGGCCGTTCTTCAATTTCACTAGTTCTCGAGAACCACCTCGACCTCTCAGTAGAGATCCATCATATCACGATCTCTCCCAGTAGCCCCCATGGGCGTAACCTCCTTCACTCTTCCATCCGATAACCACCACTTCTTGACCACCTCCATATGCACCGGCAGGATCCCCACCACTATGATAACCGCAACCTCTGTCTGCCTCCCTTGGATCTAGGCAGCTTGGTTGTGTGATGTTCTGCCATCAAGGTTACGCCCATTCTTAGGGTTTAGATTTAGGTTTAGCTTTAGGTTTATTTTGTTTTAGGTTTAGATTTATTTTTAAATTTATTTAGTTACTTTAGGTTTAGGTTTAGGGTTTGGGGTTTGGGTTTTATTATTTAGGATTAGGGTTTAGGATTTAGGGTTTAGGGTTTAGGGTTTTAGGGTTTATTCTTTTAAGGGTTAGTGTTTTGGGTTAGGGTTTAGGGTTTTTTTGGTTTTAGGCTTTAGGGTTCAAGGTTGTAGGTTTAGGGTTTCGGGTTTAGCGTTTAGGGTTTAGGATGTATGATATAGGGTTAATGGTTTTTTTTTAAATAAGTGAACTGGTAGGTTTAGGTTTATTTAGTTTATTTTTTATTTACTTTAGTTTATTTTATTTTTTATTTTTATATAGGTTTATTTTAATGTTTATTTTGTTTAGTTTATTTATTTTAGATTTATTTATTTTACTTTAGGTTTTTCATTTGTTTTATTTTTTAGGTTTAGGTTTAGGTTTAGGTTTATTTTTTAGTTGAATTTTATTTTTATTTTATTATTTAGGTGTAGGTTTTTTTTAACTTTTAGGTGTAGATTTAGGTTTTTATTTTATTTTTTTAGTTTAGGGTTTAAGTTTTATTTTAGGTTTATTTTAGGTTTAATTTTTAGTTTAGGTTTAGGTTTATTTTATTTTATTTAGTTTAGGTTTAGGTTTTGTTTATTTTATGTTTAAGTTTAGGTTTATTTATTTTAGTTGAATTTATTTTAGTTTAGGTTTAGGTTTAAGTTTTTTTTGTTTTATTTTATTTTAGTTTAGGTTTTTTTAGTTTAAGGTTTAGGTTTTATTTTTTTATTTAGTTTAAGTTTATTTTTTTATGTTTAGGTTTTTATTTAGCTTTAATTTTTTTATTTTAGGTATATTTGATTTTTATTTTACGTTTAGTTTTTATTTTATTTAAGTTTTTTATTCTTAGGTTTATTTTATTTTTTAGTTTATTTTAAGTTTTTATTTATTTTGTTTTAGATTTTTTTTATTAGTTTATTTTATTTTATTTTATTATTTTATTTTATTTAGGTTTTTTATATATATATTTTAGGTTTTATTTTGTTTAATTTTAGGTTTTAAATTTTAGGGTTTAGGGTTAAGGTTTAAGGTTGGGTTTTAGGGTTTAGGGTTTAGGGTTTGGGTTTAGGGTTTGAGTTCTTGCTTAAGCTTTATGGTTTAGGATTTTTTATTTAAATTAAAACATATATGTTTAGGTTTATTTAGTTTATTTATTTTATTTTATTTTATGTTTATTTTTATTATTATTTATGTTTATTTTTTATTTTTATTTATTTTAGTTTATGTTTTATTTATATTTTTTTATTTTTTTTGGTTTAGAAAATTTTATTTATTTTATTTTTACATTTTATTTAGTTTAGGTTTAGGTTTTATCTTTTATGGTTTAGGTTAGTTTACAATTTAGGGTTTAGGGTTTAGGGTTAGTGGTTTAGGATTTAGAATTTTTTTGGGTTTAGGCTTTAGGGTTTAGGGTTTAGATTTTAGGGTTTGATTTATTTTAGGGTTTAGGGTTTTAGGGTTTTGGGTTTAGGGTTTAGGATTTTTATGGGTTAGGGTTTAGGGTTTTTGGTTTTTGTTATTTGAGAACAAATTCATATTCAAGATTTCTTCTTTTTGATTTCATCAACCAAGTAACACACCAAGTTTTCTAAGACGAAAGTGATGATAGAGAAAAAAATTAGCACGCATGGAGTAAATAAAAAACCCTAGATAAATAGAACCGTCTCTACTATAAAGACACATTTCCATAAGAAGTAGATCGGATCGACCGTTCTTCAATTTCACTAGTTCTCATCAGAACCACCTCAGCCTCTCGAGTAGAGAGATCCACCATCATATCCCTGATCTCTCCCCCCGTCGCCCCCATGGCTGTAACCTCCTTCACTCTTCCATCCTCGATAACCACCACTTCTTCGACCAGCACCTCCATATGCACCCGGCACCTTGATCCCCACCACCACTATGATAAGCAACCTGTCTTAGCCTCCCCGGATCTAGGCGAGCTTGGTTGACGGTGATGTTCCTGCCATCAAGGTTCTGCCCATTCTTAGGGTTTAGATTTAGGTTTAGCTTTAGGTTTATTTTGTTTTAAGGTTTAGATTTATTTTTAAATTTATTTAGTTACTTTAGGTTTAGGTTTAGGGTTTGGGGTTTGGGTTTTATTATTTAGGATTAGGGTTTAGGATTTAGGGTTTAGGGTTTAGGGTTTTAGGGTTTATGCTTTTAAGGGTTAGTGTTTTGGGTTAGGGTTTAGGGTTTTTTTTTGTTTTAGGCTTTAGGGTTCAAGGTTGTAGGTTTAGGGTTTCGGGTTTAGCGTTTAGGGTTTAGGATGTATGATTTAGGGTTAATGGTTTTTTTTAAATAAGTGGCGTAGGTTTAGGTTTATTTAGTTTATTTTTTATTTACTTTAGTTTATTTTATTTTTTATTTTTTATATAGGTTTATTTAATTTTATTTTGTTTAGTTTATTTATTTTAGATTTATTTATTTTACTTTAGGTTTTTCATTTGTTTTATTTTTTAGGTTTAGGTTTAGGTTTAGGTTTATTTTTTAGTTGAATTTTATTTTAATTTTATTATTTAGTTGTAGGTTTTTTTTTAACTTTTAGGTGTAGATTTAGGTTTTTATTTTATTTTTTTCAGTTTAGGGTTTAAGTTTTTATTTTAGGTTTATTTTTAGGTTTAATTTTTTAGTTTAGGTTTAGGTTTATTTTATTTTATTTAGTTTAGGTTTAGGTTTTGTTTATTTTATGTTTAAGTTTAGGTTTTATTTATTTTAGTTGAATTTATTTTAGTTTAGGTTTAGATTTAAGTTTTTTTTTTGTTTTTTTATTTTTATTTTAGGTTTAGGTTTTTTTTAGTTTAAGGTTTAGGTTTTATTTTTTTATTTAGTTTAAGTTTATTTTTTTATGTTTAGGTTTTTATTTAGCTTTAATTTTTTTATTTTAGGTATATTTGATTTTTATTTTACGTTTAGTTTTTATTTTATTTAAGCTTTTTATTCTTAGGTTTATTTTATTTTTTAGTTTATTTTAAGTTTTTATTTATTTTGTTTTTGATTTTTTTTATTAGTTTATTTTATTTTATTTTATTATTTTATTTTATTTAGGTTTAGGTTTTTTTATATATATATTTTTAGGTTTTATTTTGTTTAATTTTAGGTTTTTAAATTTTTAGGGTTTAGGGTTAAGGTTTTAAGGTTTAGGGTTTTAGGGTTTAGGGTTTAGGGTTTGGGTTTAGGGTTTTGAGTTTACTGTTTAAGCTTTATGGTTTAGGATTTTTTTATTTAAATTAAGTAAACATATATGTTTAGGTTTATTTAGTTTATTTATTTTTATTTTTATTTATGTTTATTTTTTATTATTATTTATGTTTATTTTTTATTTTTATTTATTTTAGTTTATGTTTTATTTATATTTTTTTATTTTTTTTGGTTTAGAAAATTTTATTTATTTTATTTTTACATTTTATTTAGTTTAGGTTTAGGTTTTTATCTTTTTATGGTTTAGGGTTAGTTTACAATTTAGGGTTTAGGGTTTAGGGTTAGTGGTTTAGGATTTAGAATTTTTTTGGGTTTAGGCTTTAGGGTTTAGGGTTTAGATTTTAGGGTTTACGATTTATGGTTTAGGGTTTAGGGTTTTAGGGTTTTGGGTTTAGGGTTTAGGATTTTTATGGGTTAGGGTTTAGGGTTTTTGGTTTTTGTTATTTGAGAACAAATTCATATTCAAGATTTCTTCTTTTTGATTTCATCAACCAAGTAACACACCAAGTTTTCTAAGGCGAAAGTGATGATAGAGAAAAAATTAGCGCATGGAGTAAATAAAAAACCCTAGATAAATAGAATCGTCTCTACTATAAAGACACATTTCCATAAGAAGTAGATCGGATCGACCGTTCTTCAATTTCACTAGTTCTCATCAGAACCACCTCAGCCTCTCGAGTAGAGAGATCCACCATCATATCCCTGATCTCTCCCCCCGTCGCCCCCATGGCTGTAACCTCCTTCACTCTTCCATCCTCGATAACCACCACTTCTTGACCAGCACCTCCATATGCACCGACCCTTGGATCCCCACCACCACTATGCAACCTCTCTTAGCCTCCTTTGCCGGATCTAGGCGAGCTTGGTTGATGATGTTCATCAAGGTTCCCATTCTTAGGGTTTAGATTTAGGTTTAGCTTTAGGTTTATTTTGTTTTAAGGTTTAGATTTATTTTAAATTTATTTAGTTACTTTAGGTTTAGGTTTAGGGTTTGGGGTTTGGGTTTTATTATTTAGGATTAGGGTTTAGGATTTAGGGTTTAGGGTTTAGGGTTTTAGGGTTTATTCTTTTAAGGGTTAGTGTTTTGGGTTAGGGTTTAGGGTTTTGGTTTTAGGCTTTAGGGTTCAAGGTTGTAGGTTTAGGGTTTTGGGTTTAGCGTTTAGGGTTTAGGATGTATGATATAGGGTTAATGGTTTTTTTTAAATAAGTGGCGGTAGGGTTTAGGTTTTAGTTTATTTTTTACTTTAGTTTATTTTATTTTTTTATTTTATATAGGTTTATTTTAATGTTTATTTTGTTTAGTTTATTTATTTTAGATTTATTTATTTTACTTTAGGTTTTTCATTTGTTTTATTTTTTAGGTTTAGGTTTAGGTTTAGGTTTATTTTTTAGTTGAATTTTATTTTAATTTTATTATTTAGTTGTAGGTTTTTTTTTAACTTTTAGGTGTAGATTTAGGTTTTATTTTATTTTTTTTTTAGGGTTTAAGTTTTATTTTAGGTTTATTTTAGGTTTAATTTTTTAGTTTAGGTTTAGGTTTATTTTATTTTATTTAGTTTAGGTTTAGGTTTTGTTTATTTTATGTTTAAGTTTAGGTTTTATTTATTTTAGTTGAATTTATTTTAGTTTAGGTTTAGGTTTAAGTTTTTTTTTTGTTTTTTTATTTTTATTTTAGGTTTAGGTTTTTTTTAGTTTAAGGTTTAGGTTTATTTTTTATTTAGTTTAAGTTTATTTTTTTTATGTTTAGGTTTTATTTAGCTTTAATTTTTTTATTTTAGGTATATTTGATTTTATTTTACGTTTAGTTTTTATTTTATTTAAGTTTTTTATTCTTAGGTTTATTTTATTTTTTAGTTTATTTTAAGTTTTTATTTATTTTATTTTTGATTATTTTTATTAGTTTATTTTATTTTATTTTATTATTTTATTTTATTTAGGTTTAGGTTTTTTTATATATATTTTTTAGGTTTTATTTTGTTTAATTTTAGGTTTTAAATTTTAGGGTTTAGGGTTAAGGTTTTAAGGTTTAGGGTTTTAGGGTTTAGGGTTTAGGGTTTGGGTTTAGGGTTTTGAGTTCTTGTTTAAGCTTTATGGTTTAGGATTTTTTATTTAAATTAAGTAAACATATATGTTTAGGTTTATTTAGTTTATTTATTTTTTTTTATTTATGTTTATTTTTTATTTTTATTTATGTTTATTTTTTATTTTTATTTATTTTAGTTTGAGTTTTTTTATTTTTTTATTTTTAGGTTTAGGTTTAGTTTAGGTGTATTTTTTGTTGATTTTTATTTTTATTTTATTTCTTAAGTTTATGTTTTATTTTTTGCTTTTAGATTCACGTTTATGTTTTTATTTTATTTTTTTAGTTTTAAGTTTTTGGTTTTTATTATTTGTTTATTTTTAGTTTTTATTTTGAATTTAGGTTTTGGTTTATTTTTAGTTTATTTTATTTTATTTAGTTTAGGTTTAGTTTTAGTTTATTTTAAGTTTAGGTTTAGGGTTTAGGGTTAGTTTAGTGTTTAGGGTTTATGCTTTAAGGTTTAGGGTTTAGCATTTAGGGTTTAGGTTTTAGGGTTTAGCATTTTAGGGTTTATGGTTCAGGGTTTTGGGTTTAGTGTTTTTAGGGTTTAGGGTCTAAGGTTTAGGCTTTAGGTTTTAGGTTTAGGGTTCAAGTTTTAGTTTTGGGTTTAGGGTTTTCGATTTTTTTTAATAGAGAACAAATTTAGATTCAAGATTTCATCTTTTCGATTTCATCAACCAAGTAGCACACCAAGTTTTCTAAGACACAAGTGACGACACAGATAAAAATGTGGACGCATATAGCAAATCAAAACTCAAGATAATTAGAACTGTCTCTACTATGAAGGCACAGTTCCATAAGCAGCAGATCGGATCGATCGTTCTTTAGTTTCTTCAGTTCCCATCAGAACCACCGTAGCCCCACCAGTTGTAGGATTCACCATCATATCCTTGATCTCTCCCTCTGCCACCACCATGGATGTAACCTCTGTGTCTCCTCATGCTTCCAGAACCACCAGTGCTCCAACCACCACCTTCATAACCACCAGCACCTCTAAATCCCCCACCACCATTGCAATTACCTCCACCTCCGACTCCACTGCCAGATCTAGACTGAGCCTAGTTGACGATGATGTTCCTGCCATTCTTCCAATTCTTAGTGTTTATGTTCACGGTTTAGGTTTATTTTTTAATTTATTTAGTTACTTTTGGTTTAGGTTTAGGGTCTAAGGGTTAGGGTTTAAGGTTTAGGGTTTAGGGTTAGGGTTTAAGGTTTAGGGTTTAGGATTTAGGGTTTAGGGTTTTAGGGCCTATGCTTTTAGGGTTTAAGGTTTACGATTTAGGGTTTTGGGTTTAGGGTTAGTTTAAGATTTAGGGTTTAGGGTTAGTTTAGGGTTTAGGATTTATGGTTTCATGTTTTAGTTTAGGATTTTTTAGGGTTTAGGGTTTAGAGTTGTAGGTTTAGGGTTTAGGGTTTAGGGTTTATGGTTAGTTTTAGGGTTTATGGTTTAGGGCTTAGGATTTAGGGTATAGGGTATAAGGTTTAGGATTTAGTGTTTTTTTTTTTAAATTAAGTAAACCAGTAGGTTTAGGATTATTTGGTTTATTTTTTAATTATTTTAGTTTAGTTTATTTTTTATTTTTATTTAGTTTAGTTTATTTTGTTTAAGTTTATTTATTTTAGTTTAGCTTTTTTCTTTCAGTTTATATTTTTTATTTAGGTTTATGTTTATTTTTATTTTTTAGTTTAGTTTTATTTTTATTTTATTTTTGAGGTTTAGGTTTTATTTTTTATTTTTATCTCTTGGTTTAGGTTTTTATTTTATTTTATTTTGGTTAAGGTTTTAGGTTTTCATTTCAGGTTTAGTTTTATGTTTTATTTTTTTAGTTTTGGTTTATGTTTATTTTTAGTTTAGCTTATTTTATTTAGTTTAACATTTAGGTTTACTGTACTTTAGGGTTAGGTTTAGGTTTTATTTATTTTAGTTTAGTTTATTTTTGTTTAGGATTAGGTTTATTTTATTTTGTTTATTTTTGGTTTAGGTTTTTTTTTGATTAGGGTTTAGGATTTATTTTTATTTATTTTTAGGTTATATTTTTACGTTTATTTTTTAGGTTTAGGTTTTTGTTTAGTTTTTATTTTAGGTATATTTTAGGTTTATTTTATTTTTATTTTATGTTTAGTTTATATTTTATTTTGTTTTTTTTGTTTTTAAGTTTATTTTAATTTTAATTTTACAACAACAACAACAACAACAACAAGCCTTAATCCCACTAGGTGGGGTCGGCTACATGAATCCTTCGTCTCCATTGTGTCCTATTATGTGTCAAATTCTCATTTATCATTTTTTATACATCTTAACCAAGTCTTTTTAGGTCTACCTCTACCTTTCTTAACATAAGGAAAATCTAATGCATCTACTCATCAATGGTACGCTTTATGTGGCCAAACCATCTAAGGCGACTCTCCCTTCTCTATCTTGGAGCTACTCCAACTTTTTCCCGATACTCATTTTGCATTCTATCTCTAAGGGTAAAGCCACTCATCCACAGCATCCTCATCTCTGTAACTTAACTTACTCTTATGTTTCTCTTTTTTGGCCATTACACCATAAGTCATTGCGGGTCTTACCACCATCTTATAAAATTTTCCCTTAAGTTTAAGTGGAACTTTTTATCACATAATAGGCCGGATGCATTCCTCCACTTCAACCATCCAACTTGAATTCTACTAATAATATCTCCATCTATTTCACCATCATTTTGAATAATAGAGCCTAAATATCTCACTCTTATTAATGACTTGATCACCTAAAGTCACACTACCACTAAAATTTCTACAACTAAAATTACACTCCATATATTGATTTTAGATCTCCTTATAAAACTTTTAGACTCTAAAGTTGACCTCCATAATTCAAGTTTCTATTGGACTCCCTCTAGTCTTATCAACAAGAAGAATGTCATCGACAAAAGCATACGTCATCTTCTTGTAAATGCCTCAAGAACATCCATAACTAAAGTAAAAAGATAAGGGCTTAATGTTGATCCTTGATGTAATCCAATGAAATAGGAAAATAGTTTGTCAATCCTCCTTGTGTTTGGACACAAGTGACGACTCTAGTATACATATCCTTAATGACTTGAATATAACCAATATTAACTTCTTTTGTTCTAGAACTCTCCAAAGAACATCTCTTGAGACTTTATCATAAGCTTTCTCTAAATCAATAAATATCATATGTAGATCCTTTTTATTTTCTCTATGCTTCTCCATCAAACCTCTTAACAAATGTAGCATCCATAGTAGATCTACGGCATGAAACCAAAGCGATTGTGAGAAACTTCAGTATCGTAATCTATGCTCAATTACTCTCTCCCATAATTTTAATGTATGGCACATTAACTTAATTCCTCTATAATTTGCACAATCTTGTGCATCACCTTTATTCTTAAATATAGGAACCAACAAACTCTTTCTCCACTCATCGGCATCTTTTTTAGTCTTTAAAATAACATTTAAAAGATTTGCAAGCCAAGAAATTCCTTGATCTCTTAAACATTTCCACACTTCTATTGGAATATTATCCGGTTCTATTGATTTTCCACATTTCATTTTCTTTAAAGCTTCACTAACTTCAGATTTACTAATACGACGATAAAAATGAAATTCTCTATTTTTGTTTAGGGTATTAACGTTGCTAAAATCAATTGTACTTTCAGATCCTTCATTGAAAAGTTTATTAAAATACCTCATCCACCTATTTTCAATATCTTTTTCTAAGAAAAGCACTTTATTATTTTCATCCTTAATACTCCTCACTTGAACTATGTCTTTACTTCTCCTATCTCTTTGGTTGGCTTATACATACATCTTTCACCTTCTTTGGTATCTAATCTATTGTATAAATCACTAAAAGCTAAATTTTTTGCATCATATATTGCTTTCTTAGAATCTCTACAGGCCATTTTATATCTTTCCCAATTTTCCGAGTTTTTACATCTAAACCAAGTTTTATTACAATGCTTCTTATTTCTTATCTTTTCTTGCACACTCGACTCCACCAACTATTCTTATTAAAAGAAGCTTTTCCTTTTGATTCAAGCACATTTTAGCAACTTGTTTAATAGCACTTGATACTTTTTCCCACATAACGTTAGCTTCCTTATGAACATCCCAAACTTTAATTTCTTGTAGCTTGCTCTTAAAATATTTTTATTTGTGTTTTTAAGTGTCCCCATCTAATCCTAGGACAATAATTTAGTTTATTTTTTCTCTCACAACATTTCATCTTAAAATCTAAAACTAATAGTCGATGTTGGGTACTTAAAATTTCACTTGGAATGACCTTACAATCTTTACAATCTAACGATCTATTTTTCTTATCAAAAAATAATCAATCTGTGTTTTACTAGATCCATTTTTATAAGTAATAATATGTTCATCTCTTTTCTTAAATAAAGTATTAGCAACTACAAAATCATAAGCTAAGGCAAAATCTAATATAGTCCTACCTTCTTCATTAGTCACTCCAAATCCATAACCACCATGAATACTTTTAAAATCTTCTACCACTCTACCAACATGTCCATTTAAATCTCCCCCAATAAATACTTTTTTTTCAAGAGGTATCTTTTGTATTAATCCCTCTAATTCTTTCCAAAATTTTTCTTTTGAACTTACCTCCAAACCTACTTGAGGAGCATAAACACTTATAACATTGATAATCTTAGTATCAACAATAATCTTTAAAGCTATAATTCTATCTCCACATCTATTAATACTTATAACATTATCCTTCAAACTTTTATCTATAATCACACCTACACCATTTCTAGTTTGACTTTTACCAGAATACCAAAGTTTAAAACCTAAACTATCAATCTCCTTAGCCTTCTCCCCAACCCATTTAGTTTCTTGAACACATAAAATATTTATCTTTCTATGAACCATAATATCTATTAATTCCATTAATTTACCTAAGTACCTATATTCCAAGATCCTAACCTAATTCTAGTTTCATGGACTAACTTCTTTGCCCACATCCATAATGTGGGAACCCTTGCTTATTTAACACGCATAGGCGTCGTGACTCTAGCACATTTTCACGTATTCAAGCCATCAGTAGCGTCACTTCGGGGACACCCAGCATTAACACAATGATTTAAAGGATTCATGTCATAATTATTTAGACAAATTTTCTGTTGGTATCACCTCCACTTTTGCATCCGGACTTGGGACCGGTAATGGTAGTGTTTTTAATTTTAATTTTAGTTTAAGTTTTTATTTATATTATTTTACATTCAGTTTTTTTTTTTATTTTTTTTTATTTTTTTATTTTGTTTAGGTTTTCTATTTTTAGGTTTCTTTTATTTTTTTTATTTTAGTTTAGGTTTTTATTTATTTATTTATTTATTTTTTTTATTTTAGTTTAATTTTTATTTTTTATTTTTTATTTAATTTTTTTTAGGTTTAGGCTTAGATTTTTTTTATTTAATTTATTTTTAAGTTTTATTTAGTTTAGGTTTATTTTTAGGTGTTTAGGGCTTAGGGTTTTGGGTTTGGGGTTTAGGGTTTCTTTTATTTTTTATTTTAGTTTAGGTTTTTATTTATTTTTTTTAGTTTAATTTTTATTTTTTATTTTTTATTTAATTTTTTTTAGGTTTAGGCTTAGATTTTTTTATTTAATTTATTTTTAAGCTTTATTTAGTTTAGGTTTATTTTTAGGTGTTTAGGGCTTAGGGTTTTGGGTTTGGGGTTTAGGGTTTAAGGTTTAGGGTTGTATGTTTTAGGGTTTAGGGTTAGAGTTTTTTTAATTATTTTTTAATTTTTTTTAATTTTTTAATTTTTTTTAATTTTACTTAAATGAAGTAAAGTCGTTGATTTAGGTTTCTTATTTTTGTTTGTTTATTAGGTTTAGGTTTAGGTTTAGGTTTATTTTTAATGTTTAGGTTTTATTTTTTATTTTTAGGATTAGGTTTAGGTTTTTATTTTATTTTTTTAGGTTTAGGTTTTATGTTTTTATTTTAGGTTTATTTTTAGGTTTTATTTTTTTGTTTAGGTTTATTTTTAGTTTATTTTATTTTTTTAGTTTAAGTTTAAGTTTAGGTTTAAGTTTTATTTATTACAGGTTAGTTTATTTTAGTTTAGGTTTAGGTTTATGTTTAATTTATTTTCATTTTAGGTTTAGTTTTTATTTTTTTAGTTTAGTTTTGGTTTTTATTTAGTTTATTTGAGTTTAGTTTTTATTTTTTATTTTATTTTCTTTTTAGGTTTAGGTTTAGGTTTTAGTTTATGTTTTCATTTTATTTTATTTTATTATTTTATTTAGGTTTATATTTTTTTATTTATTTTATTTTTAGGTTTTAATTAGTTTAGGTTTATGCTTTTTTTGGTTGTTAGGGTTTAGAGTTTAAGGTTTAGGGTTTAAGGTTTAAGGTTTAGGGCTTGGGGTTTAGAATTTAGGGTTTAGGGTTAGTTGATCAAAGAATTTTATTCCATCCAATCTAGCACCCAGATTGGCTAAATAATCAGCACATGCATTACCCTCACGCCATACATGAGTGATTTTAAAGTAGAGTTGGGCAAGGAGAGTTCTAGTTTGCTTAAGAAGGTAGTACAATTCAGTATTGCCCATTTTGGTGGAAATCAAGAGATCAATCAGCAGAAGGGCATCCACCTCAATCCAAATATTGAGCCAACCTTTTTGATTGAAAATCTCAAGAGCTTTGTACACTGCCATGAGCTCAGCAAAGGGAACAGAGTACGGATTGAGGGGTAAGCAAAGGCGCATAGGACTTTACCATTAATATTTTTGAAATTACCACCACAGCCTTAACCTTTATGAGAGACAGAGCCATAAGTGTTAACTTTAATAGTGTTAACATGAGGTTTTACCCAATAAACAATCTTGTCATCTTTACAGATGTGGTGATCCGGCAAGTTAAAACCCAATTTATTGGCCACAAATTTGCAACCTTTGAATTGTTTGTATTTAATTAAATTGGCATTAAATAAGTCACGAATTTTGTTTTTAGTTCTAGCAATTATCCTCATGTGATTCATAGGGATCTCATGATGTTTTGCATCATTTGATCCATCCATATGAACCAAATAAGAGTGATAGTAGTTATGACTTTAATGTGTCCTTTAATAGTGTTGTCAAAATAAACTTCAAGAAGTTGGTATAAATTTAAGGAGCCATTGAAAATGACAATGTTAAAGAGGTCATCATACCAAATCCAAAGTTTAGAAGCAATGGCCCCATTCACAAAAATATGATTCACATTCTCAATGTGAAAATATCATTGGCATTTTGAAGGTAATTAAAAACCTTTACCCCACAACAAGGAGACCATAGGGATGAAGTTTTTCAAAATATGCCAAGTAAGAACAGAGTAAGAAGTAGGGATATTGTTGTTCCATAGTTTGAAAACACATTGGAAGAATCAAGAGTTTCTTTAATGTGAATCCAAACATTTTTAAAGTTGAAATCACCATTATGTGAGAGCTTAAAAAGGATCTGGTCTTGATTGGTAGGAATGATAGGAATAGTAGTAAGCTTGTTTAAGAGAAAGGAAGGAATATAATCAATAAGCTGAATAATGTTCCACATATTATTCTGCCAGAAAAATTTCACTTTAATAGCAGCAGTGGAATGGGTGGAAAGTAAGTCATCAATGGAGCCACATCCAGTCTAGTTATCTTGCCAAAAGAAGGAGGAGCCAGAGTTAATCCCCCCAAAAATTAAGGATTATGCATCCTATTTGACGGAACAAAGTCTTTTACAAATAGGAGAGTCTCCTGCTTTATAGGGACAAATGAGGGGGTGCTTACCCTGGCAATATTTAGCAGTCATGCAATTAGCCCAAAGACTATTGTTACTCTTAAAATTCTACCAAAGCTTATAGGAAAAAGCAGTGATAGCTTCTTTGATTGGCTTACATCCAAGGCCACCTTTAGCTAGGGTGCCACAACTTTTAAACCAAGAGGTCCAGTGCATTCTTTTAGAGGAGTTATTAGAGCCCCAAAAAAATTTGTTAATGAGGCGCTCAATTCTATTAATGATAGAAATGGTCAGCACAATGGTTTGGAGGAGATATAAAGGCATGGAGTTAAGAGTGCTCTTATTCAAAGTGAGCCTACCACCAAAAGAGAGTAAATGGAATTCAAAAATAGAAATTTTATTAGAGATTTTCTGTATTACATCATAAAAAAGATGAGATCTTTTCTAACCTTTAAAAAGTGGAGCCCCAAGATAATTAATGGGAAGTTGATGTTGCTAAAAATTAGTAATTCTCAAGATTTGATTGATCCTATTAGAAGGGATTTTAGAGGAAGGAATGAAACAGTAATTTCCTTCATTGAGGAACAGACCACTTTTGTTGCCAAATTTATTTAGAAGGCTCTTAATAATTTTAATGTGTCAAATAGAGGCATTACAAAAGATTATAAAGTCATTAGTAAAACTATGATGAAAGACAGGAAGACCACCTTTAGTTTTAAAAAACATGAAAGGATTTTTGTAGAAAAGATCATTCAGGCTCCTTAAAAGATATTCAACAGCAATAATAGAAAGTTAGGGTGAAAGGGGGTCTCCTTGTCTCAAGCCATGCCTCGAAGTAAAGAAACCAAGGGACTCACCATTCATGATAACAGAGAACCCAACATTGGTAATACAATTTTTGATGAGGCAGATGGAATTATCAGAAAACTCAAACAAATGGAAAATTTGAAAGAGGAAATCCCAAAAGAGGTTATCAAAATCTTTAGAGATGTCCAATTTGAAGAGGATGTTGCCACCTCTAATAGGAACATCAAGGTCATGAACCAGCTCTTGGGCTAGAAAGATATTGTCAGATATAGCTCTACTTTACAAAAAATTTGTTAGGAGAAATAATTTTAGGGAGCTGGAATTATCTTATTATTAATTAATTTAGCAATGAGTTTTGAAAGAAGGTGCAAAGGCGATAGGGGTCTAAAATCTCCCAAGTATCAGGATTATTAGTTTTGGGAATGAGAATAATGGAAGTGCTAGAAAAGTATCTAGGTAAAGAGTTGCAATCAAAGAAATCAACAACAGCATCAATAAGGTCAGACTTAATAATAAGCCAACAATGCTGAAAGAAATGAGTCGTGTAGCCATCAGGGCCAGCAACAGAGTTAGTGTTCATGCTATTGAGAGTACTACTAATCTCGATTTTCGTAGGACTCAAAGTGAGTAAATGGTTTTCATCATTAGTAATCATAGAGGAGATCAGGTGAGAGTTGGAGAGGGGTTCTTAGTTAGGGTTATTTTTTAATAAATTTCAAAAATGTTGAATGACAGATTTTTTAATTTCATTATTATCAGTGATCCAGCTACCATTAATATTTTTTATATTTTGAATAGAGTTTAAGGCTTTCCTTTTTTTGAAAAGAGCATGGAAATACCTTGTATTTCTCTCACCATCAACAATATGTTTGCTAGCGGCCTTTTGCCTCCAGTACGTTTCCTCCATATTCTGATAATTAATCAAGTTATCTTTAGCAGTGTTCAACTCATCAAGCTTACTAGGGTCAGTTAACATAACATCTTCAAGGGAGCAAACTAATTGTTCCATATTTTTTAGATTGGCAAAAAGATTTTTAATATGGTGCTTGTTCCACCAATTTAGGTTTTGTTTATCTTTTAAGCTTAACCCAAAGTCGAATCATGCCTTTAACAAAATTGTCCGGGTGAATAGGGGTTAGTGGATTAATGAAACAACATTAATGAAATCAATATGTTGGGTATTTTGGAATCTAAAAGGAGTGGGGATGATATAGTCTGGAAGGAATTTTGATGGAGATCAATAGCGAGCATGGTCAAAGTTACGCTCAAATGCTCAACAAAGTGAGGGGCCATTGATTGATCCAAAGGGAATTAAAGAGGGTCCTATCAAGTGCAAGTCTAGAGTTATGCCACATTAGTGAAGCCATAAAACTAATATCAATCAGTTATGAGAATCATATTAGAAAAATCTTTCGTGGAGTGGATGTTAGGAGAGCAACCTCCCCTTCTTTCTAAGGAAGCGATAATAGTGTTGAAATCACCCCCAACCAACTAGGGTTTATTGACCAAGGAGGCGAAAGTTCTTAATTGATCCCAAAGGATGTTCCTACCAGCTCTATTACAAGATGCATAGATAAAGGAACTAAGAGCGGAAAATTCACCCAATGAGATTTGAACATTAACCAATTGTTGGAGATCATCAAGGATAGAAATGTTGATTAAATTATTCCAAAACACCAAATTTTATTACTAATATTATAAAAGAAATTTTGAAAGCCTAGTGTTGTAGCAACATGGGTAATCTTAGAAGAGTGAATGAATGGCTCAATAATAACAAGTAAGGCTATGTTATGAGTACGACAAAGGCTTCTAATATGATTACGGTGAGAGGATACCTCAAACATTCCAAATAAGAAAATTGATCATAATAAGTTGAAAGAAAAGAGAATAGATAACTGAAAAAATGAGAAATAAGAAGAAGAGAAACATGAAACAATTATTTATGGGAAGTTAGGAAGATCGAATGGTTCTAGTGGAGCTATTAGTGAACATTCTAGCTTTAAGGATTTTTTTTAATAACAGTTTGAAAAGGCCTATCTATGTCCAAAGTATCTCCATTTGAAAGAGACTGATTTGTGATATTCAGAATAGGACCAGTATCTGTCAAAGAATTCCTTCTTCGTTATCAGAGTTAAGTTGAGAAATAGAGTTAGCATGTGTATCACTTTATAGGATAATAGAAGGAGAGGTTGTGGCACCATTAATAGCGCAAAATTCATTTTCATTTCCATGAGTACTATTCAGATTTTGATTCGTCACCAAATTATCAAAATTTTTTAGAACAATTCCAGAATTAGTTTTGAGATTTTGATCCAACTTGAGATTCCCATTCAAATCACCATTATTATTCATATGAGTTAAGGGATTGTCTTGAGATGCCAAGTCATTACAAGTAGAGGCAATGTTAGGTAATTTATCATTAGTTTCCTCACAAACATCAATATCATTATTTTTATCAAGCTCAGATTGTTCTCCACAAATCAGTAGGTAATAAAGGAGGGGTAGGAGGGTGAGTTCCATTTTGAGTAACATTAGGCACATAAGTTTAACTTATTATTTTTTCATTTGTTAGAGGGATTAGGATCAAAAAATTTTCTTTTAAGATTAGGGTGTAACACAAAGCATTCGAGTGATCATGGATCTTACATCGCAAGAAATAAGGAAAATTTTCAAATTCCAATTTTGATTATACCCAAATTTTGAACCGATCCAAACTTCTTTAGCGTAATTTTTTGGTAATATCAATCTCAACCAAAATATGAGCACCTGATGGCCATGATCTCACGGCGATGGCTTGATCTATTTGAAGAGGCCTACAAAAAAGAGCCCCAACGGCAAATAGGACTTGATGGGTAACGTAATGTATCCTCATGTTTGGAAAAGCTAGCCATAGGAACAATTGGGGATTCCTCTTGACATCAAATAGAGGAGACCATTTCAAAAGCCTCATTTAATAATTATACATAAAGTAAGAGCAGCAAAGACTCGAGTAGTCTAAATCATTAGATAGAATAAGGATATGTCTAGATCAATCAATCCAATAGTAAATACACCCAAAAGCTTTAGGCTATGAAAGAAGGATCGGATGCTTTCAAGAGTTGGGCGACGCAATGAAAATTAACCAACTAATGAAAATTCAAAGGGCTTCGCCAGCTTTTCCACATCAAGATCTGAGCACATTACAGCCGACATTCCACGAAAAGAAGTTGAGATTAAATTGATTGAAGCATTAGCGCAAGTGTTCTTAACAGATAAAGCATCCTTGAAGGACTTAACAGCAGGCGCAGCAATGACTGGAGTCGGATCGATATTACCTTGAAAATTGAAAGCCTTAGCCGATGCCTCCAAGTTCGAAGAGCTTGACTGCGTGGAAAGTGGCACTTCCACATTGTAAGATCAAGGGAAACTTATATAAGCGACTAATCGAGAGTAGAAATATAGAAAGAATGATCAGGAATGGTCGAAACATGGCCTAGCCGCAAAGAAAAGGAAAGGGAACACGAAATCATGAGAGAGCACCGCGGTCGAGAGTAGGGGAGCGAGTTGAGTTTATGGTTTATGTTTGAGGGTTGAGGGTTTAGGGTTTTAGTTTTTATGGGTTTAGGTTTAGGGTTTAGGGTTTAGGGTTTAGGCTAGTGTTTTAGTTTAGCAAGGTTTTTTTGGTTTTTTTTTTTAGCAGAGAACAATTTCATATTCAACATTTCTTCTTTTTTATTTAGTTTATTTTTATTTATTTTATTTTATTTTATTTTTTATTTTTATTATGTTTATTTTAAATTTCTATTTAGTTTAGTTTATTTATTTTAAGGTTATTTAGTTTAGTCTAGGTTTTTTTTAGTTTTGGTTTTATTTTAGTTTATTTTAAGTTTAAGATTATGTTTAGTTTTGGTTAAGTTTACTTTATTTTCTTTTATATTTAATTTTTATTTTCTATTTTAGGTTTAGGTTTAGGTTTTTATTTTATTTTTTTAGGTTTAGATTATAGATTTTTATTTTAGGTTTATTTTTTGTTTAATTTTTTAGTTTAGGTTTAGGTTTATTATTAGTCTATTTTATTTTATTTTATTTTGGGTTTATGTTTTTTTTAGTATTTATTTATTTTAGTTTAGTTTATTTTAGTATAGGTTTCAATTTATTTTATTTTATTTGTTTTATTTTTATTTTAGATTTAGGTTTTTTTAGTTTAAGGTTTAGGTTTTACTTTTAGGTTTATTTTTTAGTTTAAGGTTTTTATTTAGTTTTTATTTTATTTTATGTTAAGTTTATTTTTTTTTATTTTATGTTTATTTTTTATTTTATTTAGGTTTTTTAATCTTAAGTTTATTTTAATTTTTTAGTTTAGTTTATGTTTTTATTTATTTTAATTAGTTTATTTTATTTTATTTTTAGGTTTAGGTTTAGATTTTAGTTTAGGTTTTTATTTTATTTAGGTTTAGGTTTATTTATTTATTTTATTTTTAGGTTTTATTTAGTTAGGTTTAGGTTTTTAGGTTTTTAGGGTTTAGGGTTTAAGGTTTAAGGTTTCTGGTTTAGAGCTTTAGAGTTTAAGGGTTTAGGGTTTAGGGTTTAGGGTTTAGTGTTTAGGTTTAGGGTTTAGGGTTTAGGGTTCAGTTAGTTTAGTGTTTAGGGTTTAGGGTTTAGGGTTTAGGGTTTTAGGGTTTAGGGTTAAAGGTTTAGGGTTTTAGGGTTTAGGGGTTAGGGTTTAGGGTTTAGGCTTTAGGATTTAGGGTTTAGGCTTTAGGGTTTGGGGGCTTTAGGGTTTAAGGTTTAAGGTTTAGGGTTTATGATTAGGGTTAGGGTTTAGGTTTTAGCTTTAGGTTAGTTTTAGGGTTTAGGGTTTTGGGTTTTTCTAAAAAATATTTAAGTAAACCGATAAGTTTAAGTTTATTTAGTTTATTTTCTTTTATTTTAGTTTATTTTATGTTTTATTTTTATTTAGGATTATTTTTATTTTATTTAGTTTAGTTTATTTATTTTAGGTTTATTTATTTTAGTTTAGGTTTTCTTTTAGTTTATTTTTTGGTTTAAATTGAAGTTTATGTTTATTTTTATGTTCTTTTTTAGGTTTAGGTTTTATTTTTTATTTTTAGGTTTAGGTTTAGGTTTTTATTTTATTTTATTTAGGTTTAGGTTTTAGGTTTTTATTTTAGGTTTATTTTTAGGGGTTTTTTTTAGTTTTGGTTTAGGTTTATTTTTGTTTTTTTTTGTTTAGGGTTTAGATTTAGTTTATCTGAAGTTTAAGATTAGGATTTATTTATTTTAGTTTAGGTTCATGTTTATTTTATTTTGTTTATTTTTGGTTTAGTTTCTTTTAGTTTACGGTTTATGTTTTACTTTTTATTATGTTTATTTTATTTATATTTAGTTTAGTTTATTTATTTTAAGTTTAGTTAGTTTAGTCTAGGTTTTTATTTTAGTTTTGGTTTTATTTTTAAGTTTAGGATTATGTTTACTTTTTGGTTAAGTTTTATTTTTATTTTCTTTTTTATATTTAAGTTTTATTTTCTATTTTAGGTTTAGGTTTAGGTTTTTATTTTATTTTTTTAAGTTTTTATTTTAGGTTTATTTTTGGTTTAATTTTTTAGTTTAGGTTTAGGTTTATTGTTAGTTTATTTTATTTTATTTAGTTTAGGGTTTATGTTTTGTTTTAGTATTTATTTATTTTAATTTAGTTTATTTTAGTATAGGTTTCAATTTATTTCATTTTATTTATTTTATTTTTATTTTAGGTTTAAGTTTTTTTTAGTTTAAGGTTTATGTTTTATTTTTAGGTTTATTTTTAGTTTAAGGTTTTATTTAGTTTTATTTTATTTTATTTTAAGTTTATTTTATCTTTTAATTTTACGTTTAGTTTTTTATTTTTTTAGGTTTTAATCTTATGTTTATTTTAATTTTTTTAGTTTAGTTTAAGTTTTTATTTATTTTATTTTAGTTTATTTTAATTAGTTTATTTTATTTTATTTTTTAGGTTTAGGTTTAGATTTTAGTTTAGGTTTTTATTTTATTTAGGTTTAGGTTTATTTATTTATTATATTTGTAGGTTTATTTAGCTGAGGTTTAAGTTTTTAGGTTTTTAGGGTTTAAGGGTTTAATGGTTAGGGTTTTGGGTTTAGAGCTTTAGAGTTTAAGGGTTTAGGGTTTAGGGTTTAGGGTTTAGGGTTTAGGGTTCGGTTAGTTTAGTGTTTAGGGTTTAGGGTTTGATTAGTTTAGTGTTTAGGGTTTAGGGTTTAGGGTTTAAGTTTTGAGTTTAGGTTAAAGTTTAGGGTTAGAGTTAAGGTTTAGGGTTCTAGGAAAACTTTAGGTTTAGTTTAGTTAATAAAATTAAGTTTAATTATTAGGTTTAGTTTATTTAATTTTTTTATTTTTATTTAGGATTATTTTTATTTTATTTAGTTTAGTTTGTTTATTTTAGGTTTATTTATTTTAGTTTAGGTTTTTTCTTTAGTTTATTTTAGGTTTAAATTTAAGTTTATATTTATTTTTATTTTCATTTTAGGTTTATTTATTTTTTTATTTTTTTTAGTTTAGGTTTTTTATTTTATTTTTTTTTAGGTTTAGGTTTTATTTTAGGTTTAATTTTTGTTTTTTTTTGTTTTGGTTTAGGTTTATTTTTAGTTTTTTTTTTAGTTTAAGGTTTAGGTTTAGTTTATCTTAGGTTTAGGTTTAGTACTTATTTGTTTTAGTTTAGGTTCATGTTTATTTTATTTTGTTTATTTTAGGTTTAGTTTTTTTAGTTTACGGTTTATGTTTTATTTTTTATTTTTAGGTTTATTTTTTAGGTTTAAGTTTTTTATTTAACTTTATTTTATTTTATTTTATTTTAGATTTCTTTTATTTTATTTTATGTTTAGTTTTATTTTTAGGTTTTTTTTTTTTATTTATTTTATTTTAGTTTAGTTTTGGTTTGTATTTATTTTATTTTATTTTAGTTGTTATTTTTTATTTTATTTTATTTTTTGGTTTAGGTTTTTATTTTATTTTATTTTCTTTATTTTATTTAGGTTTAGGTTTTTTTAGGTTTTATGTAGTTTAGGTTTAGATTTTAGGACTTAGGATTTATGGTTTATGGTTTAGGGTTTAGGGTTTTTAGGGTTTAGGGTTTATGGTTTAGGTTTTAGGTTTAGGGTTCAAGTTTTAGCTTAGGGTTTAGGATTTTTGATTTTTTTTAACATAGAACAAATTCAAATTCAACATTTCTTCTTTTTGATTTCATCAACCAAGTAACAAACTAGGGAAGCGAGGTAATCAAATGACCTCTTGTGGGCTAGCTAAAGCCTCGTGTTTGCAGGATGTCTAGACTATACACCCATTAGCATTCAATCTTATATAAATCAACACATTAATAGAGGAAAGAGAACTCAACATTCATACACTTAAGCTATAAGCACATGCATTTCTTATGTATTTATAACTAGGATCATAACACATATTATTATTCATTTATAAGATTTTGAAAAGTACATTTGGATTTAATAGTGATAATAACCACACCCATATTAAATTTAATCAACACATGCAAGCTTAGATAAAGAAAGTCCATTTTATTTTACTTGATTTTGAAAAGTTGGATGCACGAATTCAAATGACATACCAAATTTAACATGATTGGAAAGAGGAGAATCAAATATAAGCATGTGATTCATTCAACCAAACTAGTTCTTAAAGACAATTAAATCAAACAAGATTATTGAAAGCAAACCAAATCTTATTTATTAATTACGTTTTGGATTTGACTTGATTTAAGAGGAGAAGAGAAATCATCACTTATTATTTTAAACCCATTCCACACTAATGATTTTTATTTAATTTAAGTAAATGTAATTAAGTTTATTTTATGGGTTAATTAAGTTGAACCCTTAATTAGATAAAATAATTACCCTTACCTATGTCACCTTAAAGTAATTAACTAAATAATTATGAGCCAACATGATATGCATGGAAAATAAACTTGCAATGATTCTAGGAAATAAAAGGAGCCTAATGCAATTGGCTCATGATTAATAGTTAATTTGATTAAGGGACTTAATTAATGACTCTTATTATTTTCCCACACATATGGACTAACCATAATTTAATTAAACTCCTTTAAGTTATTAAACACCTAAAAATCTACCCCATGATTTAATTAATTAAGGTCTAATGTGATTATGATTTCAATTTGATCAAGTTATTTAATTAATTACTTAAATCTTAATTAATTTCATTTTAAAAAAAGGGTGAAATTAACTTAGTGAAAGGGGTTCCAACCCTATTAGTTCACTTACTATTGAACAATGATTAATAAACTTAATTAACCAATTTATTACTCTTCATGGGATTAATTAATCAATAACCCAAAGAGTAGTTAAGGTTTAATTAGTCAATTTTCCTAATTAAGCAAGCAATAAATCCCAAGAAAATCATGGGAGGCATAGGTCATCCCATTAAATTAACCCACAAAATTTGGGATTAATTACTCAAGTAATTAAAGAGTAATTAAGCTAATAAATTTTGCAATTAAACCTTAATTAAACTTTAATTACTATTCTAGTATAGTTAAGATCATTTGTAATTAATTATCCTCTAAAATACCATTAAAATGAGTATTTATTTGCATTTTTTTTATTTCTCTATGATTTTTTATTTTTTTAGAAGTTTTGGCAATTAAAAATGATTAATTAAGCATAATTAAAGCCTAATCCTGTTGATGCCCCATGGCATGCTGATGCAGCTCGCTTTCCACTTGGCGTTGTGGGATTGGCTACTTAAAACTTATCTGACTTAGCACCTGCATGGTGGTGGCGGATGTGCTTTCTAGTTTGATGGATGTGATTTCTCATCCGTCGTCCGATTTAAGATCGTATGGCTACGATTAATCCCACGGCTTAATAGGATTAAATAAGATCGATCTAGTAGATCGAATCACGGTCGTCCATTTTGATCACATGGAATGGATGGTGCTTGATCTAATGTCACGTGTGTGAGGGAGAATGGAGTCCATTCCTTGGGTCAGGTTGGGTAGTGTCTTAGGTGCTTAGGTGGACCATTGAGAGTACCAAGGGAATAGAAATGACCACTTACATGGGTGATTTGTCTCATGCTATTCCCTTGGCCTAAGTTTAGAATGATCATTTGGCATTGGATTTAATTTGGGCATATTTAAAATGAGCCAAAAGTGGTATAGCCCAAATTTCACTTCAATTGGAGTTGATTTGGTTAGGTTTTTCTCAATTTGACTCATTTAGGTCAAATTAGGTTAGGTTTGGTCAAGTTGACCAATTGGTCAAATTAGGTCAAACCAAGGGTTGGGTCAAGTTCATATGATTATTTGAGATGTTTTGGTTCAATTGGTTTGGTTTAGTTTGGCTTAGATTTGATTTTGGTTCATTTGAATTCATTTGGGTCAAATGGTTTAAGTTGACCAATTTGACCAAATTGGCCAAATTGGCTTGGGTTGGGTGTTGGTTTGGGTTTAGTTGACCAAATTAAGATGATTGTAGGCTTTAGTTTCAATTAATATGGATTTGGTTTTGATTTAGGCCAACTTGAACCTTTAGGTCACTTTGGGCTAAGTTGGTCACTTGGGTTCAATTGGGTCCAATCATGGCTTTGGTGAAGTTCAATAATCAATTTGGAATGAACTAGAGCCATTGTTTGCAATCAATTTGGTTTATCTTTTGATTTGACTCAATTTGGTCTTTTAGGTCAATTTGGATCAACTTGGGTCAAGTGGGCCAAATGGATTTGGTTTGACTCAATTGAAGGTCAAATCATATTGAAATATTGATTTTGATTAGGTATTAATCATTGGTTTCAAGGTATTTGTCTTATGTTATAATTTGGCAAGTTTGGGTTTATAATGTTTAACGGGTTGACTTGGTCAAATGACCAAGTTGATTTGGTTTGACCCAATTTAGACAATTGATCAACCTAGAGTGATCAATAATCATGATGGGAGGTTTTGATGGGATTGGTTCAATCCAATTTGTGTAGGATTAGACCTTGGCTCAAATAGGTCAAATTGGCCACTTTTGGTCAAGTGGACTAATCAGGTTTAGTTGGCTTGATTTTGGGTTGAGTTTGATTTAGTTGAGTTTATATATAGATTTGGGATTGATATATAAATTCAATTGCGTAACTTGGGTTCAAATGGGTTTTGGTTCATTTGAACATTTCAAGTCAAAAGGGTTAAATTTGGTTTGACTTGGGTTGATTTTGGTTTAGCTTGATTGTTGATTTCATTTATATTTGTGAATATGATAGATTCATGAGAAAATCAATTAAATTTGGGTTTTAGAATGAAGGAATTTGGCAAAATCCATTGAGTTGGGTCATGTGGCTTAGGTTTGAATTTTGATTTGGTTTGATTTAGTTTTATTGATTTAAATGTATATTTCATTTAAATTTGTGAAGATTATTGAAAATATGATTGACTTGTGAGAAAATCAATTGATTTTTACTTGATTTAGACTAAGATTTGGATAAGTCCATTGGATAGGTCATATGGCTTAGCAAGGTTTTTGATTTAATTTGATTTAGTTTGATTTAGTTTTGATTAATTGATTTTGGATTGATTTGGATTAAGATTTGGCTAAGTACATGGGTTAGGTCATGTGGCTTAGGAAGGGTTTCAAGTTTGGATTTGATCATGGGCTTCAATCATTTGGTTTTGGAATTTTGGTTTGGATTTGGATTTGAATTTAGTGTTTGAACTGAACTTGAGGTTTGGTTTGCAAAGGTGATAATGGATTGGATTTGGGTTGCAGGGTAGTTGGATTATCTTAATCCCTAAAGCATAACCTAGTCCTATGGTTAACCCTTCTAAGTCTTTTGGCTTTGGTTAAGTGTTTACCTAATTGTTAGAAGTTATCTAGGAAAGTCTTAGTGTCTAGAAGACTCCTAAGTCTAAGATGGGAAGATTGAATTCGCACTCCAAAAGTGAGATCAATAGGCCTTAGGCTCCATGGTGTTGCCCTTAGAGATAGATGATTGGAAGACCGAAGCCAAGTTTTACATTATAGACTGATATACATATTTCAACGCTTTGCTTGGGAGACTCGAGATACATGATAACAACATAGTTTCATTCCCTCTACATCAGTGTATAAAGTTCATGAGAGGTGGGATCATCTAATGTGTCAAAGGAGATCTCAAGCATTTTATAGTTCACGAGGTCGGCATATATGAGGATGCGACTTACTATCTCCCTTAAAATCAATAATTCTATTCTCGCGAACTTGGCTAAAGTTTAAAAATAAAAGAAAAAGAAAAATAAAAAGAAAAAAAAAAGAGTAAAAGAAAAAGAAAAGGAAAGAGAAAATGAAAAGGAAAATAAAAGGGAGCAGAAATAGACTTAGAGGAGGAAGTAGAGCCTGACATTAGATTTCGCCCATAGTTCCTTACTCCATTAAAACATATGGGTAGGATGACTTGACCTCCACCAGAAGAGGAAGAAGCCAATTTAGAGGCAGTACTAGGGGTGGAAAACCTCTTTATTGGCCACCCAATAGAACATATATCCCACCTATCAGGAGTACACATACTATCCATATAGACTTAGAATATAGTTCATAAGATGAGTCTTATATGGCTAGCACACCAGCCAGCTCTTCTCTGTAGTGGATTCTTTGGAGGTGAAACTTGAGTCAAATAGCAATGAAGACTGGATCCAAAGCAAAGCATAAGTGTATCAAAGTTTATATGTGAAATAGTTAGGCATCAGTTAGGAACCTTAGCTAACCCAACTTTCATTTCATAAAGTTGAGGGTTTGGTAGTTAAGGAAGCCCCTATGTCATCCACAAGTGTGAAGGCTCAGAGGTTCTTTCTAGGAGCATCATCCTAAAGTCAAGAAGTTGATGTAGAACTTGAGGATGATTCATATAAAGATTTAGTAGAATTACCTTTTGATTGGTACTTGCATTGTGTCCATAATTTAGCAAAGAAAGGGTTAATCCCACATACTTGGTCAAAGAACAGGTCAGACTACTTTGAAAGAATATGGAAGAACAAATGCAAAAGCTCTCAATCAAGACCGAGACTAGATTCGTATAGTGGGTCCAATCGATGATGATGATTCGCTAGTCATCACCAATCATTTGGAATATGATAGGTTTTTTCAAATCACATTAACTCATATGAGGCTATTCTTAGAAACTCCAAATGATCCGGATGATTTTGAATTCAAGAATGCACTGTCAAAGTTTGAAGAAGAGATCAAGTCAACCATCGACGAGCTCAAGGAATTCAACTTAGGAACTAAGAATATCCACGCCCGACATACATCAGTTCTTTGTTGAATGAAATTGAAACAAATGACTTAGTCGGCATATTGATTGAGTTTAAGGACTTATTTACATGAAGTTATGAAGAGATGCTTGGCTCACGTAATGGTCCATAAACTAGTAATAGAGCCTACTGCTAACCCTATCAAGCAAGCTCCTAGATGCATACAATTAGACATAGAACAATAGGTCATTTATGAAGTCAAGAAACCGATCAATGTTGGCATCATCTAGGAGGAAAAATATTTTACCTAGTTAGCCAGCACCATCCCAGTTAAGAAAAAGAATGGCCAAATTTACATATGCATCGATTTTAGAGATTTAAATAAGCCATGTCCAAAAGATGAATTTCCACTATGAATCCCGGAGTATATGGTGGACATTGCCTCATCTCATGCAGTCTTCTCTTTCATGGATGGCTTATCTTGAAATAATCAAATAAAGATGGCCCCTAAAGATGAAAAAAAACACTACTTTTAGAACCCCGATCGGAATCTATTTCTATAAGGTCATGACATTCAACCTTAAAAAAGCTAATGGTACATACCAGTAGGCTATGATTTGAATCTTTGAATCATCAAGTTGAGTGCTATGATGATGATCTTGTGGTCAAAAGTAGAGAAAATGAATACCATCTCTTTAACTTGAGAGTAGTTTTGGAATAGTTAAGAGAATTTAACCTCAAAATGAACCCCCTAAAGTTTGCATTCAGAGTATCTTTAGCAAAATTTCTTTGGTTTGTTGTCTGACACCAGAGAAATTGAAATCGATCTTGAGAAGATTAAGGCGATATTAAAAATGCCACCCCCTAAAAGTTTAACTCAACTCAGATCATTCCAAGGGAAGTTGGCATATCTAAGACGCTTTATATCCAACCTATCAGGAAGATGTCAGACATTCTCAGCACTTGTTAAAAAGGATGCTAAGTTCATGTGGGATGATAAGTGTGAGCATGCCTTCGAAGACATCAAGCATTACCTGATGATGTCGCCAATTCTAGCAGCCCCTTCCCCATGCAAACCGCTCAAACTTTGCATTGTTGTGTTAGATGACTCACTTGGTGCTTTGTTGTCCCAAGCCAATGATGAAGGGAAGAAAAATTCACTCTACTACCTCAGCCATCATCTAGTACCTGCTGAGGCTAATTATCCACTCATTGAGAAACATTGCCTAACTTTAATCTCAGCGACCTAAAAGCTACAACACTACATGCTTCCTCATAAGGTTAACTTAATCTCTAGGATCAATCCACTACAGTATCTCATGACACAGCCAAAGCTATCCAGACGATTGCACGATGGTCCATGATCCTCTCACAATAAAACATTACCTTTGTACCCCTCCATGCACTAAAAGGATAAGCACTAGAAGATTTCTTAGCATCTCACCCACTTCATGCTAACTCTCTGCTTAGTGATGTCTCCCCGATGAATAAATCATGAACTTATGGGATACCAACATTCATCATTGGGAGATGTTATTTGATGGTGTAGCTTCCTCTCAAAGAGGAAAATAACCACAATCTACCATTCCAGGAAAGCAAGGGGTAGGAATAGTTATCTTAACTCCATACCATGATGTATGAGATTCTCATATCATCTGTCCAACCCTTGCCCCCAACAACGAAGCTGAATTTGAGGCTATGATTGCCAATCTGAAGTTAACCATTACTCTAAGCATCTAAAACATCAACATCTTTGGGGATTCTCAACTAATTATCAACCAAATCTCTGGGTCCTATAAGGTTATAAAGCTTGAGCTCCATCACTACCATAAGTACACCATGGAGTTGTTGGCCCAAATCCAGAGGTTACCATTTATAAGATTCCTTGAGGAAAGAATGTTGTAGTATATGCTTTAGTCAACCCTGCTAAGGAGTTGGTAAGTCTAGAGGATGAGTCCATATCAATAAAGGTCTAAAATAGACAAGTATTATCCCATATTGATACTGAACTCTTCAAACAGTATTCTCTTAAAAGGGAGGTTTCCATTTCCAAGAAGGATGAGGAGTTATATTAGAGGCAACCATTCATGGATTACTTAAATAATGGAAAACTACCTCAAAAGAAATCCCAAGCCCATCGATGAAGTAGAGAGCACTTTCTTGTGCTCTTATGGATGGTGTCTTGTAGAAGTCTTCGATCACATGTGGTTACGTTGTTTAGACAAGCATGAATATCATAATATCATGATTGAGGTACACTCAAGGTTATGTGAAGCCAACTAATCCAGTCCAAAGATGAATGCCAAGATGAAGACACTAGGATACGACTAGTCATCAATGATCAAATATTGTATGGATACGACAAGGCGATGTCACCAATGTCAAATATAAAGTGTGGTGCTACACCAACCACTTAACAATCTACATCTTACAATGGCCTCATGGCTATTCGAGTGTTGGGGTTCTGACATAGTGGGTTCGATTGATCCTCCTTCTTTCAAGGGTCATCGGTTCATCTTAGCTGCTACTGACTACTTTTCCAAATGGGCGAAGCAATTCCACTCAGAGAGGTCACAACTTAGCATGTGCTCCAGGTTTTTAAGAACCATATTGTATATAGGTTCGGAGTGCCTTGACAAATTATATTTGATAATTATACTACATTCAAGAGCATCGAGATGAACAACTTTGCCCAAAGACACAACATAGATTGGAGATATTCTACCATCAACAACCTGAGGGAAAACAACTTAGCAAAATCCTTCAAAAAAGTCGTCATCCAAATATTGAAGAAAACACTTGACAATAACAAGTGTCAATGGCATGAGTAGTTAGTTGAAGCGTTGTGAGCCTATTGCACCACATATAGAACTCAAACTTAGTCTACTCCATTCTCCTTAGTGTGTTGGTCTGAAGCTGTTCTACCATTAGAAGTCCAACTCCCATCACTATGGATAGGCGTAGGTAGCAAGATCACAATAGAGTAGAATGCAAAGTTGCGTTAGAAGAGCTCAAAGGTTTGGAGGAGAGATGCCCACGGGCATGCCAAAACCTCGAGTTGTACAAAGCTAAAATTATTCAAGCTCACAATAAGTTGGCCCTTCCTAGAGCTTTCCAAGTAGAAGAGCTTATTTTAGTTCTAAGGAGACCGATTGTTACTCATTGTAAAATGGGAGGCAAGTTTGAACCCACTTCAGAAGGCCCTTTTGTCAAAGAGAAGGACTACCAAAAGGATATTATCATCCCATTAATCATAAGGAGAGCACCAATGCATCCAATCAATGAACTCTACTTAAAAAATATTACAAATCATGTTTGAAAATATTTATCATCAATGAAAATTCCATTTAGAATTCAATCTCTTCCATGTAGAATGTATTCTTATTTAAGATTCTACCGATGTATTTAGGGTAGGTGTAAGGAACCTGAGTTGCACCCTATCTTTCATCGACACAACACTAACACAAACTATACACAAGCATATAAAAAAAACACTTATCATTTATCTCGGGAAACTCTGAGTTGAGATAACGCCCCCAATGGTACTCACTCATTAGTCGCTCTAAGTCGATGAGCTACCCTACTAGCGTGTCAACCTAGTGGTCTTCTTTCTTTGGAGGATGTAAGTCCGTATCATTTTCTTCCTTACTTGGCCACTTCACACCAATGAGCCTTGTTAGTTTGGTAGGCCTTGCATGGTCGGTAAATTACCTCATGTTGGCTTCATTTAAGAGGATGTAAGTTTGCTATACTTTCTTCTTGGATTAACCTTTGTACACTGACTGGGTCGAGTATATTTGAGGTTTAGGATAAGTCCCCTAGTGGCTCCTTCCCTCTTGAAAGCTTCAATTCTAGGTTCAGTCCTTCCTCGAGGCTCCCCTCTTAGTAGTCACTCTAGGTCAGATAGTATATGTCCCATCGATGATAGACTATCTTGATGATCAATTCCACTTAGAAAGTTGTAAGCCTACATGCTTTCTTTCCATATTGATTATTCCACATTGATAGGAACAATAGGTTAGTCAGTTCTCACTATGCTAATGGATATACCAACCATGCTGACGGATACACCTTAGGTTGGTTGGTTGTCATACCCAAGGATACACCACTCATGGTAGATGTAAGTCTACTATGATTTCTCTTTGATCTAGCCACTATACACCTATAGGATTTCTTTTTTAGGTCTCAAGATAATGCTACTAAGATCACCTCATGTGTGGGCACTATATTTGGATCACATCCTTTGTGACCCCATTTAGACACTACCTGGGTTACTATCAGATTGGACAGTTTCCTTTTCCTAGTAACCACCCCTACGGTTGGAGAATTCATCCTTTGGATGTGCAGATTCTCCCTTGGTCTAGTAAATCTGATATAGGTCAAGGATGACATAGCCCCTTCTCAATAGTCCCTCGCACACCAATAGGGTCCACGAAAATGTATAATCAAAATATATATTCACTTGTGGATTAGAAGGACACCCCTAATGGTACCTTTTCCCAAGTAGGCATCCTATCTTTAAAGTAGTGCCAACAAAACTTCCTATAGGAATTTCCAAACTACTCTTGAGTTGATATAAGTCAGGTTCAATTTGTTATGTTACCAACATGTCACCCCAACAGTTGTTCCCTACTTTAGAAGATGTAAGTCTATTATGCCTTCTTCCTAGGACAACCGTTGCACACTGAAAGGAAACCCAGGTTGGTTAGCTCTACCCCATGACCGAGACTATCCATTTGGAATTATAAATCTGAGATAAGACAAGTCTGATATAGCCCCTTCTCAATGGGTCCATCGAACATCAACATTGTTCATAATTTAAATCTATCAAATTTGATCGAGCTCACATACCCAATGGATATACCCTCAACTCAAAATCAAACTAAACTAAACAAACCATAACAAGTCACATGAAATTAAGATAAATTTAATTTTGACTTCTTTTGAGTTGACATAAGTTGACATTCACTCAGAGTCACCCTAGGTCGTTCGATTTATTATGCATCCAAAAGGTCACCCAGCAGCTTGTTTTCACTTTGGAAGATCTAAGTCTACTACACGCCTTCTTTTTGCATAGCCATTGTACAAAGGCAACCCCTTAGGTTGGCTATCTCTACCCTATAGTCGGTAGACTATCCCTTTGGATTTGTAAACCTAAAGTATGTCAAGGTTGATATAGCCCCTTCTCAGTGGGTCCATCGCATATCGACATGGTCATACATTAACTTAGATTAAATTGAACCTAATTTGATTTTCCCCAATGGAGTTAAATCACACCCTTCTCCTCAATGGATTCCCAAATCATATATAAATAAGTCAAGCAAACAAATCAAATTCAAAACCAATCTCCCTAGTGGAGTCAAGTTAAACTAACTCCCTTGTAGAGTATAAATTAAAGAAATCCAACCAATCTCTTATCTCCAATGGATACATCCCCAAAAAAAATCTATGAAATAAAACTCAAATCCTAATCCAAAGTGGATAGCCCGATCCTGCTTCCCTAGTGCAAGGTTCATATTTCCGACCCCTAGTGGACTCGAGCCCATATCTCTAGCAGATATTCCTCCACATCTTAAAAGAGAACAAATTAAAGTTGATTCAATCTTAATCCCTGGAGGATTACAGATTATTATCACCAATAGATCTTCTTTCCACAAATCATATAATCAAATCAAATTCAAACCTTATCCCCAATAGATTTTCTTTTTCATATGCCCTCAACATAGACCCCTCACATGTCATGTCCAATGCATGTGTGATCCCGTAGTGGATCTCCCTCCATGTCCTTAACATGGAATTCTCATCAAATCTTATTTCTTCTCTTATGCACACCATTAATACTTCAAACAAAAGCCTTACAATGTATTTGTTCAAATTACATCATCAAAACATTGTAATCAACATTTTATGATTTTTGATGGTACAAGCTCAAACTAACTATACAATATCATGCTAAACATATTATAGTGAGAATTAACACACTATATTATATTATAAACTATGATATATTATAATTTGCTATAATATAATATATTGTCTAACATTACACCTCATTAGAATCACTTAAAAAGAACAAATAACAAAATTTTCTCAAAATATGAATAATGTTCATTTTGGATGTAACATTATTATTTTTCTATTACAAATAGTACAAAATAGCATAATTTTTGCATTGCTTCTTGGTGTGTGCCGTGAATTTGGCCAAATTCTTCCATCTCAACCTTCAAATTAACATTTTTGTGAGTTTTGACCAAATGTATTATAACAAATGTAAAACATACTAAAATGTTCAATAACATCTAGTAACACACCACCACATTCATATATATGTGAAGTTATATTGTTATGTACATTATATTTTAATATGCTTTCATATAATATGTTATCTTACATTACACCTTAAAATTAATCACTTTAAGCAAAAAATTTATAAAATTTGGTTGAAAATGAACATTTATTTTGGATGCAAAATTCCATTCTTTTGATTAAATGACACACCATAGCACACCCCCAATGATGTTCCCTAAATCTTACCTTAAATTTGACCAAATTCTATCATCTCTGCCAATAAATCATTATTTTTATGAATTATACCAGTACAAACTCTACTATATCATACTATAAAAAACTAAAATATGCTAAACAACAAGTACTAATACACTATAGAATTCTATAATGCATGATGCTACACTATGTTATGGCATCCTATATTATAATACACTATAACTTATTATATTATACTATATTGCATATCACATCACAAGGGATTGCTTAAGATTAAAAAAATCATAAAATTAGTTTAAATAATAAAAAGCTATATATTTTAATCGTATCACTAACATATTTTAAATTGAAATAATATATTATGATTCCATGCTCTACCTATTATGAATTTGGCCAAATTCTACCATTTTAAAGTCTAAAGCAACATTTTTATAAATAATGCTAGTGTAGGCTCGGCATGATTGTCAAATACTAAAAGAATTTAAAATGTGCAGAATAGTATATTATGATATATGATGCTATACTATTCTACAACATATAATATTATTTTGAACTTAAAATCTTACTTTTAGACTTCAAGTGGTAGCACACCTTTGGTACTACAACCTAATTCCCACTTCAAATTTCATCATCTAAGTTATTAAATCAATATTTTTAGGATTTATATTCATATAGACTATAGAGATCAATACCATAGTATACTAAAACATTTCAAAACATTATATAACACCCAAAAAAACATCACTAGATGCTCAAATATATGATTCTACATTATACTATAATATTTGGTATTTTAAATTGAATTAATATATTATGATGCCATGCTCTACCTATTATGATTTTGGCCAAATTCCCCCAGTTTAAAGTCTAAATAAACATTTTTATAAATAATGCTAGTGTAGGCTCGACTGCATGATTGTAAAATACTAAAAGAATTTAAAATGTGCGTAACAATATATTATGATATATGATGCTATACTACTACAACATATAATATTTATTTTGAACATAAAATCTTACTATTTAGCAAGTGGTAGCACACCTTTGGTACTACAACCTAATTCCCACTTCAAATTTCATAAATTTCATCATCTAAGTTATTAAATCAATATTTTTAGGATTTATATTCATATAGACTATAGGGCACAATACCATAGTATACTAAAACATTTTAAAACTTTTTATAACACCCAAAAAAATATCACTACATGCTCAAATATATGATGCTACATTATACTATAATATATGGTATTATAATAAGATTTAGGGTTAAGGTTTAGGGTATTCAAATCTCTAAAAGACAAGGGAAAGTCTCTTGAAGACATTTTCTTTAGCTATCATAACTATGTTAGGATTAGGTCATTCTTACATCTACTCCTTATAACATCTTTATTCAAGGCTTAGAGTTTAGGGTTTAGGGTTAGTTTAGGGTTTTGGGTTAGTTTAGGTTTTAGGGTTTAGCATTAGTTTAGGGTTTAGGGTTTAAGGTTTAAGTTTAGGGTATGGGGTGTAGAATTTAGGATTTAGGGTTATAGGTTTTAGGGTTTAGGGTTGTAGGGTTTAGGGTTTAGGGTTTAGGGTTTAGGGTTTTAGGGTTTAAGTTTTAGGTTTAGGGTTTAGGGTTTAGGGTTTAGTGTTTTTATGGTTTAGGGTTTAGGATTTAGGTTTTTGGTTTAGGGTTTAAGTTTTAGTTTGGTGTTCAGGGTTCAAAGTTTAATGTTTTTTTTTAACAGGGAAAAAATTTAGATTTAAGATTTTTTCTTTTCGATTACATTAACCAAGTAGCACCCCAAGTTTTCTAAGACATAAGGGACGACATAGATAGCACCCATAGAGAAAATCAAAATCTCTAGATAAGTATAATCATCTCTACTATAAAGGCATAGTTCCATAAGCGGTCATCGATCGATCTTCAATTTCTTTGATTCCCATCAGAACCACCCTGCCTCTCGAGTAGTAGGATCAGCCATCATATCCTTGATCTCTCCCTCCACCACCACCATGGTTGTAACCTCCATCGCTCCTTCAACCTCCATAACCACCAATGCTCTGACCACCACCTCCATATGCACTAGCACCTCCAGATCCCCCACCACCATTACGATAATTGCTGCCTCCACCTTCGCCTCCACCACCCCTAGTTGATGATAATTTTCCTTCTGCCAAGGTTCTATGCATTTTTAGGGTCTACGCTTTAGGGTTAATTTAGGGTTTAGGGTTTAAGGTTTTGGGTTTAGGGTTCAGGGTTTAGGGTTTAGGGTTTATGGTTTAGTATTTTAGGCTTTAGGGCTTAGGGTTTAGGGTTTAGGTTTTAAGGTTGTAGGGTTTAGGGTTTAGTGTTTAGGGTTTAGGGTTTTAGGGTTTAGTGTTTAGGGTTGTAGGTTCAGGGTCTAGGGTTTAGGGTTCAGGTTTAGGGTTTAGGATTTAGTGTTTAGGGTTTTTTAATTAAGTAAAGGTAGGTTTATGTTTATTTAGTTTATTTTTTTATTTATTTGAGTTTATTTTATTTTTTTATTTTATTTTGGTTTATTTTATTTAGTTTAGCTTATTTATTTTAGGTTTATTTATTTTTTGTTCGGGTTTTTTATTTTAATTTATTTTGAGGTTTAGGCATATTTTTTACTAGTGTTTTATTTTTATTATATTTTTTAGGTTTACTTTTACTTTAATTTATTTTATTTAGTTTAGGTTTAGGTTTAGGTTTAGTTTATTTTAGGCTTAGGCTTAGGTTTTAATTTTTTTAGTTTAAGTTTAGGTTTACTTTATTTTGTTTATTTTAATTTTATTTTAAGTTTAGGTTTTTTTTAATTATTTTTAAGTTTAGGTTTATATTTAGTTTATATTTTATTTTTTAGGTTTATTTTATTTTTATTTTATGTTTTCTTTTAATTATATTTAGGTTTTATTTTTAGGTTTATTTTATTTTTAGTTTAATTTAGGTTTTTTTATTTATTTTATTTTATTTAGGTTTAGGTACTTTTATTTATTTTACTTTAAGGTTTTATTTTGATTAGATTTAGGCTTTTAGGTTCTTGGGGTTTAGGTTTAGGGTTTAGGTTTTAGGGTTTAGGGTTTGTGGTTGTAGGTTTAGGTTTATTTAGTCTATTTAGTTTATTTTTTATTTATGTTAATTTATGTTATTTTTTATTTTAGTTTATTTTAATTTTAATTTTATTTAGGTTTATTTTTTATTTTTATTTAGTTTAGCTTTTTTATTTTAGGTTTATTTATTTTAGTTTTGGGTTTTTATTTTTGTTTATTTTTTTTAGGTTTAGGTTTAGGTTTATGCTTAATTTTTAGTTTTATTTTATTTATTTGCTTTAGGTTTTATTCTTTATTTTTAAGTTTAGGTTTAGGTTTTTATTTTATTTATTTAGGTTTAGGTTTTAACTTTTAATTTTATTTATTTTTAGGTTTCATTTCATTTTATTTAGTTTATGGTTTAGGTTTAATTTAATTTAGTTTTAGGTTTAAGTTTTATTTTTTTAGTTTAGTTTATTTTAGTTTAGGTTTTAGTTTATTTTTTATGTTATTTATTTTAGGTTTAGTTTTTTTTTAGTTTAGGGTTTAGGTTTTATTTTTTATTTATTTTTAGGGTTTATTTTTAAGTTTATTTTTTAGGTTTAGGTTTTTTTTGAGTTTTATTTTAGGTTTATTTTATTTTTATTTTATGTTTTGTTTTTATTTTACTTTGGTTTTTCATTTTTAGGTTTATTTTATTCTTTAGTTTAGTTTAGGTTTTTATTTATTTTATTTTAGTTTAGTTTTTATTTTTATTTTAATTTATTTCTACATTTAGGTTTAGGTTTAGGTTTAGGTTTAGGTCCTATTTTAGGTTTTTATTTTATTTTATGTTTTATTTTATCTAGGTTTAAGTTTATTAGTCTATTTTATTTTTAGGTTTTATTTAGTTTAGGTTTAGGCTTTTAGGTTTTTAGTATTTAGGGTTTAGGGATTAGGGTTTAGGGGTTTAGGGCTTAGGGTTTAGGGTTGTAGGTCTTAGGGTTTAGGATTTAGGGTTTAGGCTTTAGGGTTTTAGGGTTTAGGGTTCAAGGTTTAGGATTTAAGGTTTAGGGTTGTAGGTTTAGGGTTAAGGGTTAGTTTTAAGGTTTATTGTTTTGAGTTAGGGTTTTTTTTTTTAAATTAAGTAAATTGGCAGGTTTAAGTTTTAGTTTAGGGTTTAGGGTTTAGGTTTTTAGGGTTTAGGGTTTAGTGTTAGGGTTTAGGGTTTAGGGTTTAGTGTTTAGTGTTTAGGCTTTAGGGTTTAGGGTTTTTTGGGTTTAGGGTTTAGGGTTTATGGTTTAGGATTTTGGGATTGAGGTTTAGGGTTTAAGGGTTAGAGTTTAAGGTTTAGGGTTTTAGGTTTAAGATTTATGGTTTATGGTTTAGAGTTAGTTTTAGGGTTTGGGGTTTAGGGTAAGGTTTTTTTTTCAGGGTTTATGGATTTAGGGTTTAGGGTTTAAAATCTTGGTTTAGGATTCAGGTTTTAGTTTAGGGCTTAGAATTTTTGGTTTGTTTTTTTTTACTTAGAGCAAATTCAGATTCTAAATTTCTTCTTTTTAATTTAATCAACCAAGTAACACAACCAAGTTTTCTATGACATAAGCATTCTAAGACACAAACAACGACATAGATAAAAAATGAGCATGCATAGAGAAAAATAAAAACCCTAGATAACTAGACCATCTCTACTGTAAAGACATAGTTCCATAAGCAGCAGATCAGATTGGCCAATCTTCAGTTTCTCCAGTTCCCATCAGAACCACCCGGGCCTCTCGAGTAGTAAGATTCACCATCATATCTATGATCTCTCCCTCCACAATCACCATGGATGTGACCTCCATCGCTCCTCCCATCTCCATAACCACCACCACCATATCCACTAGCACCTCCGGATCCCCAACACCACTCGATGATAACCGCCACCTCGTCTTAGCCTCCACCACCTACTGCGAGCACGGTTGATGATGATGTTTATTCCATCAAGGTTCTTCACATTCTTAAGGTTTAGGTTTTATAGGTTTTAGGGTTTAGGTTTATTTTTAAATTTATTTTGTTACTTTAGGTTTAGGTTTAGGGTTTGGGGTTTACGATTTAGGGTTTATGGTTAGGGTTTATGATTTAGGGTTTAGGATTTAGGGTTTAAGAGTTTTTATATTTTTTAAACTTAAATTATTACATAACAAATAAGAAATTACAAAATCAACAGGGCGTTATCTTCTAACAACTAATAGAATAAGATAAAATAAAATTTAATTCATAAATTCACAAAATAGTATTTCATAAAATGATTTAACTCCCAAAAAATAATAAAATTATATTTTATAGAAGGCCAAGAAATCTTAGTTGAATAAGCTAAAACCCATATCATCATCGATTCCTTAGCTCTTCCTTCTTTTCTTCCACTACTGGCAGCAAGCATTAGCGAGAGTAGGAGAAGCATCGGTAATAGCCACATCAAATTTACTAGGATCCTTTAAATGCTATTTAACCTTCTGCGGGTATGTGTAATCGTGGCAATCATGATGGTGAGGACATTCTTGTAAGCATTGATGAACATGTGGGTGCTTCTGATGGGTGAGATAAGAGAGGGCCAATGAGAGAAGTGATAATTGAAAGGCTACAAAACTTCTCAATGAGATCATCATCAATTAGGTCAAGCACCTCAGGACTGAACACTAAACCATCATCATACACATACTTGATGACAAGGCCTTAAAAGAATGGCCTAATCCCCAGCTTAGCGAGGAAAGCAGCCTCTGAGGATCCCACCTTATTGCCTTTTTTAATCAGGTCAATCGAAGTGATAATTTCAATAGTACACTTGTTGATCTTAGTTCGGATGTTGAGAACCTAGAAAGAAAAAGTCTTTGAAGGATCCAGACCAGTGTTTCCTTGAGGAACCACAACATCCATAGGTGCAACAAGAACAATATAGGCAGGAGCACCAACTTTGTATTTCGTAACCTCTTCCCTGACTTCTTTAAGATCACCTTTCATAAAAATCAACTCAATATGGGTTTATGGTTTAGGGTTTTAGGGTTTATGCTTTTAGGGTTTAGGTTTTAAGGTTATGGTTTAGGATTTAGGGTTGCAGGTTTAGTGTTGTTAATTTAGGTTTTAGGGTTTAGGGTTTAGGATTTGGCTTTAGTTTTTTAAAAAAATTAAGTAAACTCATAGGTTTAGGTTTCTTTAGTTTATTTTTCTATTTATTTTGTTTATATTATTTTATTTTTATTTAGGTTTATTTTTTTATTTTATGTAGTTTAGTTTATTTATTTTAGGTTTATTTATTTTAGTTTAGGGTTTTATTTTAGTTTATTTTTAGGTTTAGGCTTATTTTTAGGTCAATTTTATTTTTATTTTATTTTTGAGGTTTAGGTTTTATTTTTAATTTTTAGGTTTAGGTTTAGGTATTTATTTTATTTTTTTAGGTTTAGGTTTTTGCTTTTTATTTTAGGTTTATTTTTAGATTTTATTTTTTAGTTTAGGTTAAGGTTTATGCTTAGTTTATTTTATTTTATTTAATTTAGGTTTAGGTTTAGGTTTTATTTACTTTACTTTAGTTTATTTTAGTTTAGGTTTAGGTTTATTTTATTTTATTTAGTTTATTTTTATTTTAGTTTTAGTTTTTCCTGGTTTTATTTTTATATATTTTTTTAGGTTTAGGTTTTTATTCAACTTTTATTTTATTTTATTTTATTTTTATTTAAATTTAGCTTCTATTTTATTTAGATTTTTATTCTTAGGTTTATTTTATTTTGTAGTTTAGTTTAGGTTTTTATTTATTTTATTTTAGTTTATTTTTATTTTTTATTTAATTTTATTTTTAGGTTTAGGTTTAGGTTTTAGTTTAGGTTTTTATTTTATTTTATTTAGGTTTAGTTTTTTTATTTATTTTATTTTTAGGTTTTATTTAGTTTAGGTTTATATTTTTAGGTTTAACACTTCCTTTCGGTCCCAAGTCGGATGTGAAAAGTAGAGGGTTGTTAAGTAGTCGACAATCGGATAAAATTTGTCGAAATAATCATGACATGAATCCTTTAAATCATTGTGTTAATGCTAGTCCTTGGAAGCGGCAGCTGTATGGTTTGAATATAGTGAAAAAATGTGCAAGGCTCATGTGCACGGTGCGTGTTAAATAAGCAAGGGTTCCAACATTATGGATGGATGCGGGCAAAGAAGTTAGTCCATGAAACTAGAATTGGGTTAGTATCTTGGAATGTAGGTACTCTTATAGGAAAATTAATGGAATTAATAGATATTATGTTTCATAGAAAAATAAATATTTTATGTGTTCAAGAAACTAAATGGGTTGGGGAGAAGGCCAAGGAGATTGATAGTTTAGGTTTTAAACTTTGGTATTCAAGTAGAAGTCGAACTAAAAATGGTGTAGGTGTGATTGTAGATAAAAGTTTGAAGGATAATGCTATAAATATTAATAGATGTGGAGATATAATTATATCTTTAAAAATTATTGTTGATACTAAGATTATCAATGTTATAAGCATTTATGCTCCTCAAGTAGGTTTGGATGTAAGTTCAAAAGAAAAAGTTTGGAATGAATAAGAGGGATTAATACAAAATATACCTCTTGAAGAAAAAGTATTTATTGGAGGAGATTTAAATGGACATGTTGGTAGAGTGGTAGAAGATTTTAAAAGTGTTCATGGTGGTTATGGATTTGGTGTGACTAATGAAGAAGGTAAGACTATATTAGATTTTTCCTTAGACGATTTTATAGTTGCTAATGCTTTATTTAAGAATAGAGATGAACATATTATTACTTATAAAAATGGATCTAATAAAACATGATTGATTATTTTATAAGAAAAATAGATCGTTTAGATTGTAAAGATTGTAAGGTCATTACAAGTGAAAGTTTATGTACCCAACATCGATTGTTAGTTTTAGATTTTATGTTGAAAGATTGTAAGAGTAAAAATAAATCAAATTATTGTCCTAGTATTAGTTGGGGACACTTAAAGAACAAAAATTAAAATATTTTTAAGACAAGCTACAAATTCTTAGAATTTGGGATGTTCATAAAGAAGCTAATATCATGTGGGAAAAAGTAGCAAGTGAAATTAAGCAAGTTGCTAAAAATATGCTTAGAGAATCATACGGAAATGCTTCTTTTAATAAAAATAGCTGGTGGTGGAGTCAGAGTGTGCAAGAAAAGATAAGAAATAAGAATCACTGTTATAAAACTTAATTTAGATGTAAAAACTTGGAGAATTGGGAAAGATATAAAGTGGCCTGTACAGATTCTAAGATAGCAATATATGATGCAAAAAATTTAGCTTTTAGTGATTTATACAATAGATTAGATACCAAAGAAGGTGAAAGATGTATGTATAAGTTAGCCAACCAAATAGATAGGATAAGTAAAGACCTAGTTCAAGTGAGGTGTATTAAGGATGAAGATAATAAAGTGCTTTTCTTAGAATGGATATTGAAAATAGGTGAATGAGATATTTTGATAAACTTTTAATTGAAGGATCAATGATACGATAGATTTTAGCAACCTTAATAACCTAAACAAAAATAGAGAATTTTTATATTGTCGTATTAGTAAATCTGAAGTTAGAGAAGCTTTAAAGAAAATGAAATGTGGAAATGCAGTAGGACCTAATGATATTCCAATAGAAGTGTGGAAATGTTTAGGAGATCAAAGAATTTCTTGGCTAACAAATCTTTTAGTGTTATTTTAAAGACTAAAAGATGCGATGAGTGGAGAAAGATTTTGTTGGTTCCTATATTTAAGAATAAAGGTGATGTACAATAGTGTGCAAATTATAGAGGAATTAAGTTAATGTGTCATACATTAAAATTATGGGAGAGAGTAATTGAGCATAGGTTACGATGTGATACAAAAGTTTCTCACAATCAATTTGGTTTCATGCCAGGTTGATCTACTATGGACAATATACATTTGTTAAGAGGTTTGATGGAAAAGTATAGAGAAAGTAAGGAGGATTTACATATGATATTTATTGATTTAGAGAAAGCTTATGATAAAGTTTCAAGAGATGTTATTTGGAGAGTTCTAGAAACGAGAAAGGAGTTAATATTGGTTATATTCAAGTCATTAAGGATATGTATACTAGAGGTACTTGTGTCCAAACACAAGGAGGATTGACAAAATATTTTCCATTTCAATTGGATTACATTAAGAATCGACTTTAAGCCCTTATCTTTTTTGCTTTAGTTATGGATGTTCATACTAGGCATTTACAAGAAGATGTACCTTTGTGTATGCTTTTTTGTTGATGACATTCTTCTTGTTGATAATACTAGAGAGGGATTCCAAGAGAAACTTGTATTATGGAGGTAAACATTAGAGTCTAAAGGTTTTCATTTAAGTAGATCTAAAACTGAATATATGGAGTGTAATTTTAGTTGTGGAAGTTCTAATGGTAGTGTTGTGACATTAGGTGAACAAGTCATTAATAAGAGTGAGCGATTCAGATATTTAGGCTCTATTATTCAAAATGATGGTGAAGTAGATGGAGATGTTATTAGTAGAATTCATGTTGGATGGGAAAATGCATCAGGCCTATTGTGTCATAGGAAAGTTCCACTAAAACTTAAGGGAAAATTTTATAAGATGGTGGTAAGACCTGTAATGACTTATGGTGCAGAATGTTGGCCAATAAAAGAGAAGCATAAGACTAAGTTAAGTGTTACAGAATGAGGATGCTCAGGTGGCTGAGTAGTTTTACTCTTAGAGATAAAATGCAAAATGATTATGTTCGGGAAAAAGTTGGAGTAGCTCCAATGGCAGATAAAATTATAGAGAGCCACCTTAGATGGTTTGGCCACATAAAGCGTCGGCCTTCCGATGACCCGGTTAGAAGAGTAGATGCATTAGATTTGCCTTATGTTAAGAAATGTAGAGGTAGACCTAAAAAGACTTGGTTAAGATTATGAAAAATTACCTTAGTATACTTAAATTAAATGAGAATTTGACACATAATAGGACATAATGGAGACGAAGGATTCATGTAGCCGACCCCACTTAGTGGGATAAAGTCTTGTTGTTGTCGTTGTAGATTTAGATTTTTAGGTTTTTAGGTTTAGGGTTTAGGGTTTAGGATTTAGGGTTTACGGTTTAGGGTTTAGGGTTTAGGGTTTAGGGTTTAGGGTTTAGGTTTGGGGTTTAGGGTTTAGATTTTAGGGTTTAGGGTTTAGAATTTTTTTAACTAAAAGGAATTTATTGCTCAAATAAATAGGTACAAGAATACCATATCATAGACTAAACTCAAAAAGAAAAAAATTACTACTCAAATGAGCTATAGGAGAATCCTAAAGAGTTTAGTCCCTAAACTAATACATGAAAGAGCAATAAAAAAAAATGAAGACATAACTAAAAAAGCTAAGAAAAAGATAGCAAAGGGAAAGAATCCATGGAACTCCAAAAGAACCTCCAAAGTGAGGAAAATCCATAAGAAAAGGAAACCTACAACCTACAATTGTAAATAACTCCAGCCATCTAAGAAAAAAGAAACCATGAGTAAGACTCTAGCTCTCTCCAAGAAGAATAAGAGACCAATTGAAAAAAGAGAACACACTGTAAAAATCTAGAAGGAGATCGAAAACATAAAGAGAAAAAAAACTCAGGCTTAGATATTAGGAAAGAAGGATAATCATAATAATGAGGGGCATCAAATCTTAAGTGTATCCGACTTCAAAGAAGGGTTACAAATAGGACAAGTCACCACCACAAAATATCAAGGAAAAATTCATCATATCATCATAGCCATCCTAGCTAAATAAAAATACAAACCTATCATAATAGCTAGCCAGATAAAGAAAAGGTGAAGCTAAGGAAACAAAAAGGAAGAGAGGAGAGCAACTTATAAAATTAACATAAGGCAATCCCAACAAAACCAAATATGAACACCTCTTAAAAAAGAGGGACAAAAGAAGCTCATAGGCAAAAAAAAGAGCCTTCAAAGAAAAAGCCAACAGAGCCCACAACAAAACAAAACCAAAGCCACCAAGGCACCAAGCCAACATAGCCCACAACAACACCAATCCAATGCCACCAAGGCACCAACCAAAGGAAAGGAAACAACTAATAGAGAAGCCACACAATAGAACACCCATAAAAAATAGCCCAAGAAAGAGCAAGAGAACCAAACCAACCAACATAAAAAAAGAAGAAGGCCAATAAAAGCTAAAATAAATAGCTAGAGAAACAACCAACCAATTGACAAACTATAGGCCAAGAACAAAAAGCCCAACCTACCATCAATAAAGAGAGCAAAAGCACCAACCAAACAAAGGAAAGCTAATAAGAATAAATCCACTAGCACCAAACTAACCAGCCAAAGGGCACACAAAAAATCCCAGCAAATAGGAAGCCAGAAGGAGGAAAATTAGCCAAGAAGCCAATACTCCAGCTTGCAAGAAAAAACCACAAAAAAAACTCAATAAGAAAAACCTAGCCAAAAGCAAAAACCTCCCAAGGACAAGAGAGATTATTTCCAAGAATCTTTGGAACGAGTAACCCTCGGCAAGTTTGGAGGGGCATAATATGAACACTTTTTTTTCTTTTTCTTCTTGTAAATAGTTTTATAACCATACTCTTTCTCCAAAAAATCTCCATCCAAAAATGAATCAATATTGTTATAAAAGGCATGGGGATCAACAGAAGTTATTAATTTCAAAGAAGAGCATTCAGAATCATCCGCAGCATTAGACTAAGGAAAATTAGAAATAGTATGCATTTCAAAATCAAGTGAAAGAAGGAGCGGAAACAGCTTTATTAAAATGATAATTATCAATATTTTCACCTTCCAACAAAATCTAAAGAGTATCCTCCCTATCTTCATTCATAAAAGAAGCAAGAGAAGCAGAATCCAGATTTTTAGTACAATCTTCATGTTAGAGATTAAAATAAGATTCAAATCCCATAGAAACACATAACATATTACCAAAATTTTGAACATAATTGCCAGCCATAGAAAAACCATCATTTTGAACTGAAGTAGAACTATTCATAATGAGAGAATTGTCACAAGTATCTAAATCTTTTTTTAAGAAGGATATCCAATATTAACAAGATTGTTAGGACCAAAAGTTAAAATATCATAAATAAGAATATTCTTTTCACCACCATTCTTAATCAAAGAAGGCAAAGAAATAGTCTTTCTCCCATGATCTAGCGGACATAAAAGAAAAGAAACAATAACCAACTAATTAGTTGAAATGGTGTTAGCAACAACAATATTCAAACCATCATCATGAAAGGACTTATGCATAACATCCAAACCATTAAAATCATTAACAACAATTGCTAAAGCCATCCCTTTAACATAATCATCGAAAGAATCAATTAGAGCATGATTATTAGTTAAAACTTTTTCAGAAACTTCAAAATTACCTTCTGTATTATGCAAATCATTAATAGATAAAACTTTTAAGATTCGAAACGGTTTTACAAAATGTCAAAATTTTGAAAAGCAAATTTTCCATTATCCAACTTGAGAGAATCATTAGTTTTTCAACAATTGAATTCTCACGGTCATTTTCTTCATAAGAGAGGGATGAGTAATAAACCATTTAGAAATTTTATGCCTATGAATCTTACAATGATTACAATAAATGGGAAAGTTCTTAAAATAACTTTATGAAAATAACTGCATTTCTTCTAACCCAACCATTTCTTTCGGATACCTTTTAATCTCTATAAGAATTTTAGCAACATGGTCGAGAAGAAGCTGTTGCTTGATCAACTTGCAAGGCCAACTAAAATTAAACCAATAGCATAAAGAATTTGATGATTAAATAGATGAATCACAACTTAGGTAAAGGAATCCAAATGGGAATAATAGGAGACTCTTCATTAACATCAAAAATAGGTGTCCACTTTAGAATACACATTTGACAATTAAAAACATAGTAAGAATGCCTAGAAAAAAATATATCATAATCAAGGTCATTAGAAAGTTTAATTAGAACATGCCTTGCATCAATCAACCCAATAAAAATAGAACCAGATAATTTTAAGCTATGAAAAAAATGAATATCTTCCATCTTTGGCTGTTTAAAAGAAAACTTTCTAATAAAAAAAACCAAAAGTCTCAGCTAATCTTTGGTATCCTCATTTGAAATCATAATTGTCGGAGCACCTTTAAAAGTCATATGAAGCAAATTCAAAGGAGGCTCAGTGGATGAATTCTTTCCAGCTAAAGCCACTTTGAAATATTTAGTAATAACAAGTAATTTAGAGGTAGGATTACCCAAAAAATAAGATGCCCTAGCAGGATCCGTCGGTACATGGGATTTAACCCATGGATTTGAAGAAGTTGATGCCATGAGTCATGTCATCATGATAAGAACATGTCGAGATCGCCTAAGGCCGACAATCTATAGGGAATCCAAGAGAAAGTGCTCAAAAACACACCAAGAATGTGAGGGATCCCAAAATCGCCCAATAATAGGGTTTAGTTTAGTTTTAGGGTTTAGGTTTTAGGTTTAGTGTTTATTAGTTATTATTAGGTTTTATTAGTTTTAGCTTTTATTAGTTATTATTAGTTTTATGTTTAATTTAGTTAGTTTAGTTTTTTAGTTATTAGATTAGTATTATTAGATTTAGTTTTAGTTATTATTATTTTAGGTTGTTTAGGGGGAGGGTTTTAGATTTAGTTTATTAGTTTATTTAGCTAGTTTATTTAGTTAGTTTATTTATTGGGGTTTAGTTTATTTTAGTTTATTTATTAATTACTATTAGTTAGTTTAGTTATTATTAGTTAGCTATTTATTTATTTAGTTTAGTTAGATATTATTATTAGTTTATGGTTTTAGTATTATTTAGGTTTTAGTTAATTTTAGTTAGTGGTTTAGTTTTATTAGTTTAGTTTTTTTGTTTATTTATTTGTTTATTAATTTGGTTTATTAATTTTTTTAGTTTTATTATGGGTTTAGGTTTATTAGTTTATTATAATTAGTTTTAGTTAGTTTATGGTTTAGTTTTTTATGGTTATTATTTGTTATTTATTATTTATTATTTATTAGTTTAGTTAGAGGTGGTTTATTAGTAGTTTTATTTTAGTTTAGTTTTTCATTTAGTTTATTACTATTATTATTATCAATTTATGTTTATTATTATTAGTTTTATCATTATTATTTAGTTTATTTATTTAGTTTGGGTTTAGGGTTTAGCTATTTAGTTATTTATTAGTTAGTTTATTATTAGTTTTATTATTATTAGTTTATTAGTTTAGTTAGTTAGTTATTATTATTATTATTATTATTATTATTATTATTATTATTATTATTATTATTATTATTATTATTATTAGTTTATTTATTGGGTTTATTAGTTTAGTTATTTATTTAGTTATTAGTTTATTAGTTTATTATTAGTAAGTTATTATTATTATTTTTAAATATGTGTTTTATTATGAGTTTATTATTAGTTATTAGTTAGTTTATTAGGTTTAGTTATTATTATGTTTATTTATTAGTTAGTTATTTGTGGTTTATTAGTTTAGGTTTAGGGTTTAATTTTAGTTAGTTATTTAGTTTTCTATTATTAGTTATTATTATTAGTTTATTAGTTTAGTTTTAGTTTTTATTATATATTAGGCTTTAGGTTTATTTATTAATTAGCTTAGTTGTATTAGTTAGTTTGCTTATTAGTTCATTAGTTTATTAGATATTAGTTTTAGGTTATTAGTTATTAATTATTAGTTTTATTTAGTTAATTATTAGTTTAACTTTTTTATTAGTTATTAGTAGGTTTTAGTTTATTTTATTAGTTTATTAGGTTTTATTAGTTGGTTATTAGTTAGTTTTAGTTTAGTTCTATTATTAGTTTATTAGTTTTTTTTATTGTTTTTATTATTATTATTAGTTTTAGTTTAGTTATTAGTTATTTTACTTCAGTTTAATTTATTATTATCTTTTTTATTATTATTAGTTTTATTAATTTAGGTTTAGGGGTTTAGTGTTTATTTTATTTAGATTTATTATTATTATTATTATTATTATTATTATTATTATTATTATTATTATTATTATTATTATTATTATTATTATTATTAGTTTATTAGTTTTAGTTAGTTTAGTTATTAGTTATTTATTTAGTTATTTATTTAGTTATTTATTTTTAGTTTTATTAGTTGGTTTTTTTAGTTTATTATTATTTTTTATTAGTTTAGTTAGTTTAGTGTTTAGTTCAGTTAAGTTTTAGTTATTTATTATTTAGTTTTTTATTATTATTAGTTAAGTTTAGTTAGTTTTAATGTTATTAGGTTTTATTATTACTTAGTGTTTTCTTAGTTATTATTAGTTTTTAGTTTTGTTTATTATTTATTATTATTAGTTATTAGTTTATTAGTTTAGTTAGTTTTATTTGTTTATTATTATTAGTTAGTTTATTTGTTTTGTTTATTATTATTAAGTTTAATTATTTATTAAGGTTTTATTTATTATTTAGTTTATTATTAGTTTAGTTTATTATTATTATAAGTTTAATTATTTATTTTATTTAGTATAGTTAATTATTAGTTTATTAGTTTAGTGTTAGTTATTATTAGTTATTTAGTTTTACTTTATTAGTTTTTTTAGTTTTATTATTAGTTTTAGTTATTATTGTCTTCTTAGTTTATTATTAGGTTTAATTAGTTTATTAGTTTATTAGTTTAGTTTAGTTATTAGTTTTAATTATTAGTTAGTTATTACTATTAGTTATTTAGGAGTTATTTAATTAGTTTATTAGTTATTACTTTTTATTTAGTTAGTTTAGTTATTATTAGTTTAGTTATTGGGTATAGTTTTATTATAAGTTAGTTATATGTTGGGTTAGTTATGTTTAGGGTTTAGGTATATTACTTAGTTATTATTTTTAGTTAGTTATTTATTATGGTTTAGTTTAGTTAGTTTATTAGTTTAGTTTTTATTAGTTTTATTAGTTTAGTTTATTTTTAGTTTATTTATTAGTGGGTTTTTTATGTTTATATTTAATTTAGTTATTTGTTTGTTTATTAGTTTAGTTGGTTTTGTTATTCTTAGTTTATTAGTTTTTAAGTTATTATTTAGTTAGTTTAGTTTAGTTAATTTTATTAATTTTTATTTTAGTTTATTATTAGTTTATCAATTTTAGTTTATTATTTCTTAGTTTTAGTTCTAGTTTATTTAGTTTAGTGTTTTATTAGTTTCTTATTATGGTTTAGGGTTTAGGGTTTAAGGTTTAGAGTTTGGGGTTTAGGGTTTTGGGGTTTAGGGTTTAGGGTTTAGAGTTGTAGGTTTAGGGTTTAGGGTTAGTTTTAAGGTTTAGCATTTAGGGTTAGGGTTTTTTTTATAATTTTAATTTTTTATTTTTTGGGTTTAGAGTTTAGGGTATAGGTTTTAGGTTAAGGGTTCAGATTTTAGTTTAGGGTTTAAGGTTTTTTGTTTTTTTAATAGAGAACAAATTCAGTTTAAACATTTCTTCTTTTTGATTTCATCAGCTAAGCAACACACCAAGTTCTCTAAGACAATGACATAGATAAAAATGAGCATGCATAGAAAATCAAAACCCTAGATAACTAGAATCATCTATTGTAAAGACAGTTCTATAAGCGATTGGATGTTGTTCTTCAATTTCTCTAGTTCTCATCAGAACCACCCTGGCCTCTCTAGTAGCAGGATCCACCATCATAATTTTGATCTATCCCTCCATCACCACCATGGTTATAACCTTCGTCACTCCTCCTACCTCCATAACCACCACTGCTTCGACCACCAGCTCCATATCCACTAGCACCTCCAGATCCCCCACCACCACTGCGACAACCGCCTCCCAAACCTTCGCCTCCACCGCTAGATCTAGACTAACCCTGGTTGATGTTGATGTTTCTGCTATCAAGTTCTGCCCATTCTTAAAGTTTAAGTTTAGGCTTAACTTTATCAGCTCTTAGGGATTTGGTTTATTTTTTAATTTATTTAGTTACTTTAGCTTTAGGTTTAAGGTTTGGGGTGTAGGGTTTGGGGTTTGCATTTTTAGGG